>CM055441.1:6319493-6441206 GCA_029228465.1 Salix viminalis | reverse complement strand
AGACGATACTATTCAATAAATATTTGAACATAATACTAGTTTTACATACTTTAATTTGACATAAATATACAAATATATAATTAATTTGATATACTTTCAATAATATCTTTAATTTAAAAGACAAAATTGAAGTAAACCCAGACATTAAAATCAAATAATTCAAAACAAAACCGGAAATTAAAAGAACTAGGACTGAAATGAAACTGAAATCCATAATTAACTTGCATAGAAGGATAGAATTGAAAGAAATCAAACTTTTGATACCTAAAATATTAAGGATTTATAATAAATTTGCATGGAAGGATGAAATTGAAATTAATCAAAACTTCGATACCAAAAATATTTAGAATTCCAGCCCAACCCGCAAAATTAAAAACATGAAGACCGAACTGGAACTTCAAGACATAATTAATTTCAATTGACGGATGAAATTGAAACAAATCAAAATCCATTTAATAGAAATAAGGGCCAGAAAAACAAATTATAACATTCAGTGATTGAAATGAAATTTGACAAAAAAAACAGCCTTTAGCTCACATCATCCGGGCGCAGTGAGAGAGAGAAATTGGGGAATTCAAACGACCATTGACACGCCTCCCTGACACCATAGTGACACATGCGCCACACCAGAGGAAGAGAACATGCCCGAAAATCATTATAGATGGCGGTTGTTAATTTTTCCGACGCCAGTATGACGCCCAGCACGCCGCTCAGAAAAACGCTGAGCGTTGAGACAAACGACGCTGCTTCGCGGACGCCACCACAGTACCGCATTAAAAAAAAACTAAAAATGGCTAATTACCGGAACGCCCCTGACACGCAAGCGTGTGTTTTGTCCTTTTCGAGGGACAAAACAGTTAATGCATTGTTCATTTAAATATTAAACAAATAAAGAACCGGTCAGACAAACCGGACTGAAAACGGTCAATGACCGTCCAGCCCCTGAAAATGGCGGCATTTTTTGTCTTTTTCGGGGCTAATTTCGTTAATATACTGTTCATAATCGGAAAAAAAGGACATACACCCGCGAAGCACCGGGTCAAACTGCACATGAATAGTGATTATGAGTCACGGTAAATAGTGTTGTAACAGTTCAAAACCCCGTTTTGTTTTAGGGTATTTGATAATGTGCGTACAATAATAAGAGACTGAAATGACAAGTTTGGAATGACATCATCTGATCTCTATAGATGTGTGATGCGTGCATAGATAGGATTTCTGATTGGTTATCAACGATCGTTTTTTTTTCTTCCCTCTCTCATCCGCTTTGTGCCGTCAGACCAGATTTTCTAACCCAGCCCCTAAACTTCTATTTCCTTTTTATTGAGTCCCCATTGAGTTAGTTTTTTTGTTTCAATTTCACCCTCATCAAGTTTTTTGCTTTGCCAAATTTGAGCATTGATCTCTTAGTTGCTATTTTTGTGTGGTCGAAGATAATTTTTAGAGTTTATATGAAAATAAGTTTTATCCTCCCTTGTATCATAATCGCCACTGTACATCTCCAGCAATCACTCAAGCTTCCCGAAAATTCATACACTGATTTATCTGAGTGATCACCGTAGAAGAAGAATAAAATCCTACTTGAGATGGAATTTTCTGTCCAGATGAAATCATGGACTTCATCAAATGCTCCTTCCAAATGATAGAAACATGTTGAAGAGATTGCTGGGAACTTAGGAAGTGCAATAGAAGATTATAGGATTGCTAGAATAGTATGGTGCGTGGGCTCATGCGTCGTCACTAAGAACAAAAAACGGGTGGACTAGTTAGATCTCCTCCTCTTCTTCATATTTGTACTAGTGGTAAGGGTACCACCACCTGCAAAACTAAGAAAAATCCATAGACAATTGTTTTTTTATAAATATTTGTCTCTTTTCTTCTAATATAACTCTTGTTCTTATGTTTTCAAATCTTTTCCTCTTTATTTGCTGTAAATGAGGGTTGTTATGGGTTGAGGGAGGCTGACGATGTTCCCACGAGGAAGAGAGAAGCGAGGGGAATATGTTGTGTTTTTATTTATGGTTGAAGGTTGTATTATTGCTTCTCTTCCACGACTAGTGGCTTCTCGTCGTTGCTGGGAGAAAGAGCTTTCAACGCAGCTCATAAATTGTCTGTGATTGCGGTTATTTTTTAAAATATTTCATTTAGAAATGCATCAAAATGATATTTTTTATTTTTTAAAATTATTTTTGACATCAGTATATAAAAATAATTTAAATACAGTATTTTTTAAATTTAAAATAAAAAATAAAAACATTTTTGAAACACATTTAAAATAGAATCAAAGACTCACTTTGTTGTTGGGATTTGCAAGAAGAAAAGGCCAAGTTGACTGTTATAAAAGGGCAAAACTAGTTCTTTTTTTGTTCTCTTCTTTGAGGAGAGAGAGGGACATGAGGTTTTCTAAGGGAAGAGAGGATAAGGGTTGGTTGAGCTATGTTATGGTGGTGGTTTAAGATGGGAGCTGATTTTAAAATGAAGGTAAAGGGTTGTGTGATTGGGTCAGTTTACACGTATCTCAACTAATCTCACGGATCATGAAGGTAACGACCATGTAAGCTTTCAGTGACCATTATATTAGACATTACAGGCTCGAACCTAAGACAACAAAAGAATTAAATCTTTTAATTCCAAGTTCTTAATATTGGATCACTTACTATATAAATAACTTTATCTTTTTCTTTCTTGTGTGGATGTGGCTAGGTTTAGAAAAAACAAATCTATGGTTTTCTATCTATTCCAAAGTGTTTTAGCTCCAATTATAACCCAAAAACCAAACTGTATCTCTCTCCCCTTTTTATAAAAAGAAACCAAGCCTTTTATAGAGGCCACAAGGAAGAACCTAGAACCTCTCTTTCATTAATCCTATCCTTAACTTCAGCAGAATTAATCTTCACCACCTAGTTCTTCCTGCTAGTTGTCAACTAAAAATTGGTGTCGAAAGACAAATGAGGTGGGTTTTAGCCCCTCTCTTTTCCCAGCAATAACAAAAGGTATATGGGCTGTATTTTAATGGTAATGTACTCTATTTGCAGCATGAAAAAAAGACTTGAAAGGGTGAGGTTTAGCTTGATTTTGCAACAAAAAAATAAATAAAGGGATAAAAATGGTGCATTCTAGCATGTCATGTGAAGTTTAAGAGTGGGCTTACAATTGCAAATAATCATATAATAGCAGAGAAGGAGAGATCATGAGCTTCGGCTTGTTTTGACGAGAAAGAAAAAATGTGAGCGAGCAAACAAAAAGGTTTCATGTATTTTTTACGAGAAATGAAAGAGAAAGGAGAAAAAAGTATTTTTCTTTTTTAATTTCTTTTGAAATTTTTTATATTCTAACCTTTAAGAAATCGCTTACACGAAAAAAGATAAACAAAAATGTTAAAAGGCATGAAATGACCAAGAATTTGTTGAGTTGCCACGAAAACATATTTTCTTAGAAATTCTCATATTCTTCCATTTTATTTTTTATCTTTTTTAAAACAGAGCAAACAAAATGTGATCGAAATTGAAGATCAGAAATAGAAAAAAGTCATCAAAACAGGGATCAAAATCAAATTACAACACTATTTTCATTGCTTTTATTATTACTTCAACTTTATGACGTGACTAGATGAACTCTCTTTAATTTTTATGCTTTCTGTTAAATTCAAGTGCAAATATATCTATTAATATATAAACTTAAAGCTACTTATCAAACTTAAAAATCTATGAAATTTGTTATGGCTGATTAATTTTCGGTTTTTTATACAATAAATTGATATTTAGTTTGGAAAATGTTTTTCTATATATATATATATATATATATATATATTATAACGTTTTGATACGCTATTATTAAAAATAATTTTTTTAAAAATAAAATAAAAATATTTTAATTTACTTCTAAATAAAAAATACAAAGACAAATCTTAGAAGTACAATGCGTAACAGATGTTAGGAGGAGGATGCCCAATCAACGTTGAAAATTCCACGACGTGTTCGACATAACATAGTTAACTGTTAACAGCTACATTTTAACTCTTTACTGATGAATCTCTCTCCTCTTTCTTTGTCTTGAGTCATGACATGCCACATAATGCCCATCTGACATTCTCACTTACGTTGCAAGATCTCATTGGTTGATGGTTATCTCTCGACAGTGGATATTTCTGTTATCGGAAAATGATTGTGTACACGTGTAATCCCCTTGAGTCACTTGTGTGTATGTTGCTAACATGGGAGTGAGTATACTAAGTATTTCCTGGTTTCTTTTCTCTCTAAAACTGAATTGCCTCATTCAGTACTAAAAGAGAAGAAATGGGTGGTAGAAAGAGAAGGAAAGTGAAATTGTAAGTTGGGTTTTGTTTCTATTAACTGAAAATACTGTGAAGTTTGTTACTTTACCATTTTATTTTATTTTTGCATTATTTGTGATTTAATTGCTCTAGCATTAGGGTTTGTTGTTACATCATTTTAGGGTTTTAGATATTTTATATATGAAGGGGTTGTGTGCTGATGCAAATTGGTTGTTTAGATTGTGTTTAGTAGTTTTTTTTTTTTTTAAATGTGGGAAATTGGACTTGAAGTTGGGTATTTCATTCCAGTGTGATGTGGGTGTGATTTTAGATATGATGCTTTGGGTTTAGAGTGATTTCACTTTTGGGTGCTGGTTTGGAAATTTGAAGCTTGAACATTGATCCTAGATGGGTTTCCTAGAATTGCCATAATGTGTGTCGGTTTTGTGATTTTTATCAGTGCTGATTCTTTTATTGGGGGGCTATGAGCTACTGATTTATGTGATTGATTTCTAGATAAAACATAAAATTATTGTTTGAATTCATTTTTGGAGTTTGTGTATTTTTTAATAATGTTATAGCATAGAATGATCTTGATTTTCTGTAAACCAATTGTCATATTGATCTTATAGGAGATATGCAGGTACCATGATTATGTAATTTGTGCTCCTTTGCTGCAATCACTTCCTTTGTAATAGCAGTGGTTTCTTATGATTGCTTCTTATGCTGTCTCCATACTGTTCTTGATTTAAGAAATTCCACTTTTCATCTAAGGTCCAAATCTATCACTACTTGCCCTAACAGTGATGCAAATTAGCTATTTCATTTTATCGTCTTTTACTTCGCCAGCCTTTTATTCATAAATTGCAAATTAGAAATCTTACCTGATTTCAGTGGGGAAAAAAAGAACTTTTACTGGATTTACAACTTCTTTTGAATAATTTATAGTTGGTTTTGCATTTTATTTCCATTAATGTGCTTTCCATGACTTAGGTTATCTGCGAGAGTGGCGGATGATAAAAGAAGGACAAGAATGAATAAGAAAGCAATGTTGGAAATGCAAACTTGGTCTGATCTTCCCTTGGAACTTCTGCACCTCATTTTCATTCGCTTGTCGCTAGAAGATAATATCCGTTCCTCCATTGCTTGCAAGAGATGGAACACTGCTGCCATTTCTGTTAGAGTGGTAAATCAGTCACCCTGGCTTATGTATTTTCCAAAATTTGGTAACATGTACGAGTTCTACGATCCAGCTCAGCGTAAGACCTACTCTCTTGAGTTGCCAGAGTTGTATGGGTCAAGAGTTTGCTACACCAAAGATGGTTGGCTGTTGCTGTACAGACCCAGAACAAACCGCGTGTTTTTCTTTAATCCTTTCTCCCGGGAAGTTGTCAAACTGCCAAGATTTGAATTGACATACCAGATAGTTGCTTTCTCTTGTGCCCCGGCATTTAGCACCTGTGTAGTTTTTACAGTTAGGCACATCAGTCCCACAATTGTTGCAATCAGTACTTGTCATCCTGGGGCAACTGAGTGGGTTACTGTTAATTATCAAATCGCTTGCCTTTTGTGAGTAGTATTTGGAACAAGATCGTTTGCTGCAATGGATTCTTCTTCTGTCTAAGTCTCACTGGTTGGCTTGGTGTTTTTGACCTTTTGGACCGTACTTGGAATGTTCTCTCGCTGCCACCCCCTAAATGCCCTGAAAATTTTTTTGAAAAAAATTGGTGGAAGGGAAAGTTTATGTTAGAGCATAATGGGGACATTCTAGTTATTTATACATGCAGTAGTGAAAGTCCCATAATATTTAAGTTGCATCGGTCAAATAGGTTCTGGCAAGAGATGAAAACCCTTGATGGTATGACACTTTTTGCCAGTTTCTTGTCATCTCATTCAAGAACTGACCTCCCTGGCATGATGAGAAACAGTGTCTACTTCTCTAAAGTTCGTTTCTTTGGAAAACGCTGCATATCTTATTCTCTTGATGATTGTCGATACTATCCTCGTAAGCAGTGTCATGACTGGGGAGAGCAAGATCCTTTTGAGAATATCTGGATCGAACCACCTGAGGACCTCTCATCCTTCATTTGAACAGAATACAATAAGTTATGCAGGTATGCTACTTTAGTTTTACATAAAATTATATTTTCTTTCTTGCACATAATTGAATGCCGCCCGATGCTCCTTTGGATCTGTTGTAGCTCATGGAAATGTGATTATCCTTGAAATGTCTTCAAATAAATTCAATGCTTATGTTTAAAGCACCTGTCTGAAGAAAAGCTAAAAGATGTACTGATTCTTGAAGATTGAAAGACAAGAACAGTTTGAGCAACAAATATTTGCTAACAATATAACCAAGGGAAACTTACAAGTGAGATTCACCAATACAGGAAAGAGTGGACTGCTGTTTATCAGTGACACTAAAAGCGTAGAAATGCCGAACTTAGAGTTATGATTAAATCTGTGCTTCTATATTTACTCTTTACATTTGATACAAGGATCTGTCTGAAAATTTGTCTTTCAGCAAGGAAGGCTTTGTATTTGTGTCCCTTGGTACTTGATCTGCATGATTGTTTAATATATAGTTAAATGATGTTCCTTATCACAGTGTTTGCCGCGAGATCGTGGAGCGTATTTAGAGTGTTTACTCACTCGCATCGAGATGAAGCTGTGCATCGAAGTCTTGAAATCCTTATGATGCAGGAACACACACATGCAGTGCGTTTGAAACATATTTTAGAAAGTATTCAACTGCAGGGGAGTGAATAGCCTTGAGGAATACGGAAATCTTCTCCACACACCCTATAATTATATTCTGCCCTCTTAGGATTTGATATTTTCGATCCCCTGGAAGGGCCACTGTGTATGATCATCTTTGCATTCGTAGGCATATAATGTGTTCCAAAAGTGTTTCAAATAAAGACGTTAGTGACTTTTCATATTTTTGTATACCTGATGTAGTTTAATAGTGCAACGAAGTTGGATGCTTGGCAGGGCAAAAGAGATTGATTAGAACTGATAAAGGGAATCAATATGAGAAGGTGGTGTTAGTCGGCCTTGTTTTTTTCTCTGGAAATTCGTTGTTCTCGGATCTGAAGTGTTTCGTCGATCTGAAGAAATGTGATTCCAGTATATTGAATGGGTGAAGTTCCAACACCTTGGCCTGTTAAGATTAACGCAACAAGTTGTGGTAATATGCTTAGCCATTTGACCCTGCGACCCCATTTTTTGTTTTTTTCAACAAAAGAAAAATAAATATCCAGCTCTTTCAACTTATATATATATATATATATATATATATATATATATATATATATATATATAGACACACTTATAAAGTAAGATCGTCAATTCCGTTTTGTGTTGTCCAGAATAGAATGGCCGGTATATCTCATTCTAGTTCAAAAACTAGAACAAAGTTTATCTCGCTCTGAATCTTGGCCTGTTCTAGAAATTTTGTTCAAAACTTTCCGGTTTTGTTCTGCTTGTTATGTTCCGATCAAATAGTATTTTTTTTAAATGATAAATAATCTTACAATATCAATCATATCTCTTAATCCGACTTTACAACGAGTCTCTTAACATATTGATATATATTAGGTTAAAATTTCAAAGTAATCAGATAATCAATGACCTTGCAAGATTAATGATGGTATTCTCATAATATTATTTACGTTTATAATTTTGTTTAGAAAAATTATTTAATGTCTTTTTTTTAGATTAAAGTTTTCTCAATTTTATTATTTAACGAGTTTATTAGGAATTGAACTTTATAATTTACTATGATTTGCTTTACTTAAAGTTATCATGGTCTTATAACTCAAACTATATATTTGAAAGGTTAATCTAGGTTAACCTGATTTGATCTAATATATCATTGTTTTATTTATTTTTTTAAATGTCAACTTGATTTTTTTTAGTTAAACTATATTTTTATAAATTCTCAATGTTATTTTTGAACTCATCAAGTCGATCGAGTTATAGCGGTTCAACTCTCATTTTTTTACTTATATTTAAAATTTAAATTGCACAATTTCAAATACTTTTATTTTTGAATTTAAACTAAATTTTGTATGTTGAATTAATATCTTTAATTATATATATATAACATAAATAGTACAATCCCGAAACAGAACGTCAAAATACTTTAAAACTAAAACATATCATTTCAATTGAAAAAACAAAACATGTTTAGAATTGACAACCTTGATATATAGTAAAAGGGAAAAAAATGAAATTTGAAATTAAAACTAAAAATATTCACTTCAAAAAATGATAAACAAAAATCAGTTAAGCAATGAAGCGAGAGTAATCTACTAAAAATGTTTAATTCATTGGATTTAATACTTTTTTATTTTTAAAATTATTTTTTATTTAATTATACACAAACAAGGTGCACTCGACTTTTTTTTATATCAAACAATATTTTTTTCTCAAAATTAAAAATTAAAAATGGTTGCTAGTGGGACTAAAAAAATTTCTCTATTTTTTTAAAAACATTCAATAACAAAAAGAGGTGTTTTTTTCAAGTAAAATTTAAAAACATATCTTAAAAACAAACAAACAATGAATTGATGATTTGTTTTTAAAACCAATTAACAGGATAAAATACATTAAATTAAGAGGGGGAACATCAAGTGTGTGGTTCTACCGTTATGTCTAGCCTATAAAAAGGTTTAGCTGACGCGCCAAGGCCATTATTTAATTATACACAAACAAAGTGCATGAGAATTGTTTATATCAAACATTTTTTTTTCAAAATGAAAAATAAAAAGGGTTGCCGGTGGGACTAAAACAATTTCCCTATTTCTTTAAAAAATCAATAACAAAACGAGGGATAACCCATTTCCTTCTTTTTCTTCATTTTGATCCATGGTCTTGTAATCTTACCCTTTGCTAATAACAGTGAAATAAAAAAAGAATTGGATGAAAAAATATAGAGTGAAAGTCTAAAAATAAAAAAGATTGATGTAACCTAATAGAAAGAAAATAATAAAAAAAAACTTGAAGTTCAATTCTCAATCAATTCAATGGTAAAAAACAAGATTGAAAAAAATCGTGTGGACCTATGCCCACGTATCAGATATTAAACTGATAAGAACAGATACTACACTTGATCTTAGACAAAAGGCCGAGAAAGGTATGATTTCGCCTGCCGATTCCATTGCATTTTATACGTGCAGCTCTCGAAATTCCGCTCTGCTTCATCGATGTGGGATAGTTTCAATTACACTGCTATTCAACAGCCCAGTTGAGCTGCTCTCACCAGATATGCAGCCGATAATTTCCAAAGCCTTCCTAAAAGTTACTGCCTCCGCTTGATTTGAATCCATAATGGACAACGGACAAGAAATAAAAGCACTTGAAGCTTCTCTTATATAATTACTTGAGTTATCAAATTTTATTTATTTGAAAGCTGGATATTTTGTTTGGATTTTAACCTTATTTAATTTATTTATTTTAATTAATTTGGACTAATTTTAACTTGGGTTTAATATTATTTAAATTGAGTATATGTAATCGATAAGGGGAACTAGGATTTTGACTTGTAGTTTAATTACTTTTAGAAAATAACTTCAACAGACTTTTAATGATAATTTCAACATTGTGTCTGACTTTTGGTTGCTTAATCTTGTTTCTTGATTGAACTTGATGCCTTCTTCGCTGCTGGCTTTACTAAAATCTTCTTCGCTGCTGCCCAAATATATTAAACTTGATGTAAAGCCAGCAGCGCCAAAGCCTGCACCAAAAGCACCATATGCACCCCCATCTAAACCATAGCCAAGTGTAGGTGGAAAGTTTTAGTACAAGGATGACTTCTGTGAATTTGGCCCTCCAGAAGGCTTCTGATCAGTATGAGGTTTCGCAAGGGAACAATCCAAAACTTGACCTGCAAACGAAGAGGCATCCATCATTAATAGAAAACATTCATTGGTGAAAATAGACTGCTAGATTTTAGGAGGAAAATTTACCATCAATTTCATATTTTTCAGTGTTCTTCAATGCCTTCATGGCACTTGACCTCTCTGCAAAGTGCACAAAACCAAATTTGCTCTTTTCATGTCCTGGTTTAGCAGGTGGGAGAACTACTTTTGTGACTTTTCCGTGATGCTCGAACAGCTGCCTTAGACAATCCTGAGTAATGTCTTCTGGTAAATTCTTGACATAAACTGCCTTGACCTGTACCAAACACATTGAGTCAGTCATGACTCAACTTCCCAAAATAAATGATTTGAGAAATATAACTGCACAGTGACTTGCAGATGCACACAAACAGTTGTCTAAAGATAAAGAAGAAGATCACTACACAATTCATCATCAGCCTACATTGTCTATGCATGTATGCAATAAAAAGTTAGGCACAAAAACCTTTAACAATTCCACTAAATTAACTCCAGGACCAGTCTTTTTAACAGCCTTCTTCATATTTTCTTCTCCCCAGTTTCTTGGGACATTGCCAATAAACAATTTATGATTTGCTTGAGATGTTGAACACTTCACCTTTTTACCCTGAAGAGAAAGCAGGGGTTAAAAGAACATTCATACAGGATACCTTATACAAGAAAAATAAAAAATGAAAATAGCATCCATACAGCCTAAAGTGAGAAAGATAACAGTGAGCACAAATTCCATTGCCAGCATGAAGAAATTATGCTTCCATGGCTAAAATATTATCTATAAAAGAACTCAGAAGCAGGATACCTTAAACTCAGTATTGTTCAACTCTTCGATGGCCTTGGAAGCCAACTCCTTTGTTCTGAAAGACACGAAAGCATAACCCCTTGACTCACTTAAATCTTTTCCCTTCATTATCCTTACCTGCTATTAGCATATAAAAGATTTAGTCCATGCAAACAAAAGAAACATAGACAGGGCATTTGCAAGACAAGATCAGTTACCTCTGTCACTGCTCCTATATATTCACAAAGTTCCTTCAAATCCTCTTCAGAAGCATCAGGAGGAATGCCACCAAGATACACCTCTGTACCATGAGGAGGAAGTGCAAGAAGCTCAGCATGTTTTCTTTCCTCATCTATCTCCTCCGCACCATCTGATCCCTTTTTGTGAATCTGCTTCATCAGCGGCCTCTTCAATTTCCTCCTCTTCCACCTCCTCTTCAACTTCTTCCTCTATCTCTTCCTCTTCCTCTACTTCTTCATACTCAACTTCTTCTTCCATTGTCTCCTCAGCTTCATTGTCACCATCAACATCAACCTGCTCTTCAGGATCGGCAGAGTTTTCAAGGACATCTGGTTCATCAGCAGATACACCACTTCCCCCTGATCTCAGCTTGAATTACCATAATAATGCACTGATATTTCTCCCAAAAAAGAAATAAGCAGTGCCAAGTCTCCCTTTTCTTGTAGTTATTGTACTAAATAAGAAAGAGACGATGTATGCTATATTATTGTGTTTCCGCACAAGACCAGTTCAATGAAAGTGTTAGATAAGATAGCGGCGCAATCATTGTAGCTCTTGCCAGCAGCTCCATAAATAAATCAAATTCCCCCAATTCCATACCATCGGCAGAAATATTTCTCCAATGTAATACTTGCAAGAAAAGAAAAATAAACAGAAAATAAAACTCACCCTTGGAGTCTGGAAGCGATCGCTCTCAACGACAGCGTCCGCGAAGAGCTCAAACTGGTTTTTGTCTTGATATAAAACATAAAAGCATCCCGATTTTGCTGAAGTCAGAAAACTACTCCACAGGAATGTCTTGAAATTAAACATAGATCATTTCGGTTTCTCAAAGTCGTTGATTCATTGATGTCAATTACACACAAGATATATCATATCAAACAAGCATGAAGATTCCAGTAGCAAGCCACTGCGGTGAATCTTGATTGGAAATTGGAGGGCACGCCAGGCCATTGCAGTAGTGTAACGCATTGGCGACGCATGAAGATTCCAGTAGCAAGCCACTGTGGTGAACCTTCCCCTTTAAAAAAGTAATTTAATATCGTGTGGACCTATGGCCCACGTATCAGATATTAAACTGATAAGAACAGATACTACACTTGATCTTAGCCAAAAGGCCGAGAAAGGTATGCTTTGGCCTTCCGATTCCATTGCGTTTTATGGGATAGTTTTAATTTGGGATAGTTTTAATTTGAATCCATGATGTCCAACGGAAAAGAAATAAAAGCACTTGAGGCTTCCATTCTCATCCATCAACACGCCGCCTGCACTTTCCCCGGTCTGCTTTCTAACAACGTGTTTCTTTGTGAGCTGTGCGACCCATCAAAATATAAAATACACGACCGCATTTGCCCGCGTGCTCTGCTGGTTTTTTTTCTATTTAAGAAAGTAATTGATTTTATACGTGTTATAATTTGTTATTTTAATATTTAGTTAGTAAAATTCTAATTGATAGAATCTGTTAGAAACGAGTTTTTTTTCTGTCTAAAAGTGATTGAATGTTGCAATTGTTAAAATTATTTTGATAATTATTTAATCGGTAGATTGTATAACTAGAATCAAAAAAATTATGTGATTATTGTGTATGTTTTATTTGTCTCATGAATTCTTTTATTAGCAAATTGTGAAATTACAGTCGTTGAATTTTAACACAAATGAGTGATTTGTTTTATGTAGCAAACAATTTTATTGATGATTTTGTTTTAACTACTTTGATATTAATTTAATTGGTAGATAGCAAAAATGCAATTGATCAAATTGACTAAAGATATATTATTTGTTGCCTGCAACAAACTAATTGTTTGTTGGGCATGTTTTAACTATTTGTCGAATAATTTATTTGACAGATAAAAAAAATGCAACAGTTAAAATTTATCAAAGATGATTTTTTTAGATTTTTTTCTTCATAATATTGTATTAAAAAACAGAAAACCCCGTTTCAAACAGTAATGAATAGTGAAAGTCATTGTTTATGGGAAAAAATCATGGTGCGCGTAAATTTATCCGAACACCACGGTCATAAAAAAACAAAAAAAATATATATAAGTGGTAAAAAAAAGGAAAAAAATGTTAAAAAATAAACATGAGTTCGGAGATTAGTCGTGGTGCATGTAAGCTGTCATGGATACCCCGGTTATAAAAAAAAAATCCCCTTTTGTAACAGTAATGAACAGTGAAAATCAGTGTTAATTAATGTAAAAAAAAGTGGGTGCAGAGATTAGTCGTGGTGCGAGTAAACTGCCCCGAACAACCTGGTTATTAAAAAAACAAAAAAAAAGAAAAAAAAGTGCAAGGGGAAAGCACCTTTTATTGTTCATTACTGTTTCAAAGTAAGCGTAAGCTTACCTGGAGACTGTTATTATAAAAAAAAATGTATAAGTGGAAAAAAAAATAAAAGAAAATGTTTGAAAAAAATGGGTTCAGAGATCAGTCGTGGTGCGCCTAAGCTGCCCCGGACACCCCGGTTATAATAAAACAAACAAAAAAAAGAAGCCCAATTATAAAAAAAAAAAAAAAAAAAAAAGTGCATGGGGAAACCACATTTTCAAACAGTAATGAGAAAAAATAATCATGGATGCGTGTAAAGTCGACTCGAACACCCCGGTTATTAAAAACAAACCAAAAAAATGTATAAGTGAAAAAAAAGGAAAAACAATATTAAAAAAATGAGTCCGGAAATTAGTTGTGGTGCGTGTAAGCTGTCACGGATACCCCGGTTATAAAAAAACAATTAAAAGAAGCCTTGTTGGAAAAAAAAAACGAAAATTCCCTTTGTAAACAGTTATGAACAGTGAAGATCACTATTCATTGTTTTTTTTTTGTATATATAGCTTATATATAGTTATCTCAAGTGAAGATACATTTCATATGGATGAAAGCTATATATATATATATATAACTATCCCACATTAAGAAATTAAAAAACAATTCATGTGAATGTATGCTATATATAATTGTCTCCCATTGAAAAATTAAGAAATAATCCATATGGATATAGGTTATATATAGTTATCCCGTATCAAGAGGTTAAGAAATACTTCATGTGAATGTAGGCTATATATATTGTCATCCCACATCAACAATTTAAGGAACAATCCATATGAATATAGGTTATAAGAACATATATGATACTAAATATTCATAAATTACTTATATATTTTTTGGGCTTACTAAAAAAAAACAAAAAACATTAGGTCTCACTAGAGTTTCAGGTTGACCCGATGGGTTGCTATGGTGTTGCCTATTTAAAAGCCGATCAAGGTCCCAAGTCGCTCGAGTCTCAAGTCAATCTGATGGGTTTCATAACAATGGTAGCACCACAAGTGTGAATGCTATGACCTTTAGCTCCAGCATGGTATTCGCAGGTGAGATCTGGTTTGTACCAATCAAGGTAAGGTGGCTGCAAAGGTATCTGAGGTTCAGGAGCTACTTGCTTAATGCTTACTAACATTTGATACATCTCATTCAAAGGCAATGACAACGGAGGTAGCTGCTCTTGGATTTTCTGGTAATTTCTTTTTGAGAAGTTCTTAGGTGGATCTTTGGCTTGAAGATTGATATTGGCAATTTCAAATGAAGGGTTATGGTAGTTTTGGAATTGGTTGTTCCTACCCTTATAGTCGTCTTCAAAATGCTCGACATCTTTTCTCTTTCCTTCAAAGCCCCTTTTCTCCGCAGGTGTAGAAATTCTACCACTTCTGATTCCTTGCTCTATTCGCTCTGCCACAGCTACAACATCAGTGAATTGTTGTGCTGAACTGCCCATCACATGTTCGTAATAGGGCGCTCTTAGCGTGTTGGCGAATAATGTCACCATCTCTTTATGTAAAGCGGAGGATGTACCTGTGCAGCAAGATCTCGCCGTCTTTGAGCATATTCCCTTATGCTTTCTTTATCCTTCTTCTCTAAGTTGGACAAACTTGTTCTGTCAAGAGCAATGTCCATGTTGTACTTGTATTGCTTAATGAAAGCATCTACTAGATTTTTCCAACTACGGATCCTGGTATTGTCTAGTCTCATGTACCAATTCAAGGTTGCCCCACTCAAACTGTCTTGGAAAAAATGCATCAGTAGTTTTTCATCATGCACTACTTCTGCCATTTTGTTACATTATGATTTTAGGTGAGTGATAGGGCATTGTGTCCCGGTGTATATGATAACTTCAGGGACACAAAACTTCTTTAGTATTACAACATTCGGAACTATGCACATATCTGCAGCTTGTACTAGGTCATATAAATTTACCCCTTCGATGACCCTTATCCTGACTTCCAACGTTGCCATCTTATCTTGGTCGACACTCTTTGATGCTTCTATAACTGTTGGGATTGGTGTAGGTGTCGGCACTGCTGATTGTACGAAAGTTGGGTTTTGTTGCGGATCTTGAACTCCTGTCACCTCTTCTTGGTGGTTCATTCCTTGTGTTTGAGTAGCCGCTGTGGGTCTAGTTGAAGGACCCTCGCCAGAGGCATTTCTCAGTGCTTGCTCGAGTAAGCTGGTGAGACTAGCCACACTAGCTTTCAGAGAATCCAGTTCTTCTTGGAAATGAGCATCACGGTGTGCACGCTCTTCGTCCTCCATATTTCTCTGCTGGGGTCGAGTGGTAGGAGCTCTTCGGGGACCTATATTTCAATCTGCCGATGATATGTTATGCACAATGATGGATGCATGTGGATGCAAATGCATGTATATACACATTAGAAAAATTATCAGAGAGTTTATACAGAAAGACAAGTCCTAAGTCATTACATGAGGGGTAAGTTTTCTATCTGGTCTCAAAAGGTCTATGAACTGCCCAGTGACCGCCTTACGTGAAGGTGGTGTAGGGGTTTACAAGAAATGGTTGGGGCACAGTATGACCGCCATTATCAAGTAAACACTCAGTTCATAGTTGGATGTTTCACGAATCTGAACCCCGACTGAAAGTCATGAAGCAGATCGTTAATCCCCACCTAACCTAGAATTGAGTTTATTTGCAAAATTAAAATGCATGATGAAAATAATTCACATCCGATGATATGCATTGATTGAAATTAAAATTGCATGCTAAAGCAGTAAGGATGCGAGTAAAAAAATGAACTCAAAAATACAATCAGACAAACAATGCTCAGTCCAGCAAAAGTCCCAGTGGAGTCGCCATCTGTCACGACGATGATTTTTCTACGCGCTTCGCGCCCCGCCATCTCCCTTATGGTTCGGGGGAGACAATGGCGCACGGTGAAAATATGGGGTTGTTTATAGTCGTAAAATTAACGACTATAATTATTAGGAGTCGCTACCTAGTATTAAGGTCACTAGGAACCTATTGGTCTGCGAGAGTCTTGGGTAAGGGGACTTGTTGTGCAAGGGGAAGACGCATCACCCCCAGTGCACCCTACCTAAGGTAAGCTGCATTGTTATTTGATTGTTTTTCTAAGTTAAATTTTTTACACTGTATTTTCAAAAATACATTTTTTTGTCTGCGAGTGTACTTTACAATGTAATTTTACACCGCAGTTACAAGTTTTTTTTATCTACGGGTGTACTTTACAATGTAAATTTACACCGTAGTAAAAATGTTTTTTTTTTATCTACGGGTGTACTTTACAATGTAAATTTACACCGTAGTAAAAATCTTTTTTTTATCTACGGGTGTACTTTACAATGTAATTTTACACCGTAGTTAAAAAAAATTTAATCTACAGATGTATTATACAATGTAATTTTACACCGTAGTAAAAATATTTTTTATCTGCGAGTGTACTTTACAATGTAAATTTACACCGCGAAAGCTAAAACAAAATAATTGTTAAATTATTTTTGACATTTTGGCCGACTTCCAACGGATAATCGCAAACTGGTTACGATATCCAAATTTTTCATTTTTTAAAAATATGGAAAAAGATGCAACATATTTTTTTACGAAAAATACAATGAGAAAAGCTTTGGAATCCGGCCGTATGCACAAAAAAACAAATACATTTTTTATATTTTTGAATTTTTTGTAATAATAATAGTAGTAAAATAAAAATATTTTTTTTTGTCAATTTGTATTTTATTTTTTATTTTTTATTTTTTTTATTTTTTTTGTGGCTGGGCTGTTAGCTATAGTGGGTTGACAGCCCACCCTGAGTGGGCTGGGCTTCCAGCCATCACGGGCTGGAAGCCCAAATGTTGGTGGGCTGGGCTTCCGGTCCTCACGGGCGGGAAGCCCAAAAGGCTATGGCTGGGCTGTCAGCCACAGTGGGCTGGAAGCCCAAAAGGCAGTGGCATTTGGGTCGGGCACAAAGCCCGTCTCCCTCAGAAAGCCAGCCACGCGCATTGGGAGGCAAATTGCGTCCCACTGCGCATGCAACGAGCTGGAGGAAGAAGACGATGAATCGGGGGTGTTTTTCGAGTGTGATGAAATGTGTACCTGCTAGCACCGTTGGGTAGAGGAGCTCGAGGTGATGATTCCTATCGTGGTGGCGTCGTCAACGGTGGCCGGTGGGAGCTTCCAAACTCGTCGGGCTTTATGTTGCAGTGGCTGCAACTGCCGTTGTGGCTTCGCTTGAGAGTTTGGTTCAGTTGCTGGCGTCGAGGGGAGGTGACTAGGGTGGTTTTAGGTGACTGAATCGCCTTTAATGGTGGAGAGAGAGAGAGCTTGTCGGAGCTGTTTTCTTAGAGAGAGAGAGGGCTGGTGGGAAAATGGACGAGAGAGAGATGGCTCTCGGAGACGAGGAAGATGAAGAGATTTTATGTTATGTCGTCTCCCTCTCTTTGCGTAATTTTTCTCTCGTTTTTCTACGTAAATCCTCCCTTCTGTTCGTAAAATTTTTGTTCCCTCTGCTCTCTGCGTTTTTCCTCTCTTTTCTCCTCTGTGTAATTTTCCTTCTCTCTTTCTGTTTTTTTTTCTTTCCTTCTTTCCCTTTTCTGCTCGCTTCTCCCCCTCTATTTATAAGGGACCGAGGCAATCCTCATGCACATTGCATGAGGCTGTTGCCTCAGCCTCTGCATTTGCAGAGGGCAGAAGGCTGCAACACCGTGTTCCTGCACTGTTCAGGCGTCGGAACAATGTAGGAACATGCAAATTTGTTTTTTGAGAAATTACAATTTGGTCCTTTAATTTGCAATTGTTCTAATTGCATCCCCAATTGGTTTTAAACTTTTAATTTTATGCAATTGTACCCCGTCAGAATTTCAAGAGCATCCTTAGCTTTGTGCGCCTTTTTTATTTTGGTCCCTGGTTTCCGATTTGCGCGATTCAACCCTTAAGTGACCGTTAGACTCTGAATTCGTTCAATTTGGCCCTAATTTCGCATAATTGACTTAAAAATTCAAATCGGTCTCCGAAAATTCCTTTCTCATCAATTGAGCCCGAATTAAATTCAACAAGTTGATTTCTCATTGACTAAGCCCTTAATAAAATTAATTTGACCAATTTAAAATATAATTAAGTCCTTGCACTTAATTAAATCCTTCAATTGGACCTTAAATTAATTCCCGATCATAATTAAACTTAAGATTTGTTGACGATTAAATCGAATCAACCCATAAAAAATATAATTATGTTGTTTAACTTAGTTTTTACACAGATTCATCCCACGATAAATTACTTTTGTCTTAAATCTGTATTTTTCTCTATTTTTGGAACCAAAGAGATACGATTGGACTCGCGACAACAGCCAAAATTTCCAGATTGATTTTTCTACCCACGCCAGCTCCTTTTATTTTATTTTTGTTATTTTTATTTTATTTTGGGGAGTAACCCAAAAATTGGGTTACAACAGTAATAATCCATTTACAAAGATTAAACTTTTCCCCTCTCAAAACATAAACATCATGTAGGAAAATGGGTTGCTTAAGGCCCCGTTTGTTTGCTGGAAAATAGTTTCTTTTTGGAAAGTGAATTCCTGGAAAGTAAATTCTGATGTTTGGCAATGTTATAGAAAATAAACTGGAAAACACTTTCCAATGTTTGTTTGTGTTATGGAAAATGAACTGGAAAATAATTTATTAATAAATTAATTTTTTTTTCAAGTTTATTAAAATAATGAGGAACAAATCTTACAAATTAAAAAGTTGAATGAGAATGAAATTGAAAAAAATATATAATGTCATAAATTATCTCAAATAAAATAAATAATAATCAAAATAATAGAGATCAAATCTAACAATTTAAAAAAAATGAAAGGTGATTAAATTAAAATAATAATAATTAACATTTCATAAATTATTTCAAATAAAATAAGTAACAATAAAAAAAATGAGGACCAAATTTGATAGATAAAAATTTCAATAAAAAAATGATAAGAAAAAAACAAATAGCAATTATAAAAATAAAGACAAAAATTAATATAAAAATTAAATTTTAAGAGATGGAATTGAAAAATAAATATTCAAAACAAATTATATATAACAATCTAAAGTTTGAGGATCAAATTTGATATAATCAGCAAATAATGACATTTCTAATTTTTTCACAACTTCTGGAAGGTGTTTTCCGCCCAAATTTTTCGGAAAACACTTTCCTGAAAAACCAAGCCAAATTTTTCTTTGACTGGAAAGTGTTTTCCGTTGACCAACTTTTCGGAAGGCAAACAAACACAGAAAAGTTTGGAAAGTGGTTTCCCGGAAAGTGAATTCCAGGAAACAAACACAGCCTAAATGTCTATTAGTTTTAAGAAAAGTACAAGCAAAAAAAGAAGTACACAGTTGTTGTCTATTAGTTTTAAGAATTCATGTAGCTACTTGAGTGTCTTTTTAGAAATGTGAGTCCATTTTAAATTGTTTTTTACTTAAAGTATCAGAATAATATATATATTAAAATTTATTTTTAATATCAGAATATCAAAACAATCCAAAAAAGTTTTAAGAAAAATAATCTTTTAAGTTTTTTTTTGGACAAACAAACTACAACATCAATGAAGCTCTTGGACTGCCCTGCGAGTTCAGTCTGAAACAAACAGTGCAAAAGCCGCAGCATGTTAGCACGTCAGTTTTCTGGTTCGAGTTACGAAGCGTTTCTAATCCAGTCAATCAATCAAATGTCGAACAACAACAAATTCCTCTCCCCCTTTGCATTTTCACTACCAAATCAGTATAGGTTATATCGGCTGTGTCCACGGTCATTGCTACTCCTTCCACCACTTGAACTACCAGCACCACGACCCCTGTCACCCTGTGGCTGTGGAGAGCTGTGTGCTTGCATTCCAGGCTGTTGGCTGCGGCAAAATTATAAAAGCACCTGGTTGCTGTTGGGTGTGCAACTGATGGTAGATAAAATGAAACTGTACTTACAGGACATATCCAATCCTTCCGTCAGGCAAAAGCATGGGCACCATTGCCATGCCAGCAGGAGTCGATCCCCTGCCATAGATGACAGGCTGCAGGATTTTGTCATGCCAATGAGCAAATATACTTGATCATAAAGTTTGAGCAAATTAATCCTTCGCACATTAGACACCTCATAACAAAGATAACAAATTAATCATTATCAATTACACAACTTGAATGTAGATGTGTAATGCAAACTTTTGATTGAAAAAATACTCTTTATGAGTACAATCCATTGCTTAATGCAAAACCATTTATTGTTGTCATTTAATTATGTCTATTGTGGTAAATTCAAGTGTGCCTTTGGCTCTAAGTTCCTCAGAAATATTGTTAATCATAATTATCATACTGAATTAAAATCAATAATAGTTTGCAGAAAGTAGTTAACAACTGTTAAATCCTAGAAGCAATTTTGCAAATCTTAAATCATACAGATTGTCTTGAAATGAATAAAAATGAATCAAACTCTTCAGCATCAAACCAGAAAATGAAAAGTTGAAATAACTCAGACTTTCATGTTGGCAAACTTCTGAAATATTTCCTTCCTTGATAAAACCTAGCAGACCACCATACACATGCTTGTTACATGTGTCAAAGTGCTGTGTGTGTGTGTGTGTGTGTGTGTGTGTTGTGCAAACACCAGCTTACTTGTGTAAAGCCAGCAGCGCCAAAGCCTGCACCAAAAGCACCATATCCACCCCCATCTAAACCATAGCCAAGTGTAGGTGGAAAGTTTTAGTACAAGGATGACTTCTGTGAATTTGGCCCTCCAGAAGGCTTCTGATCAGTATGGGGTTTCGCAAGGGAACAATCCAAAACTTGACCTGCGAACGAAGAGGCATCCATCATTAATAGAAAACATTCACTAGTGAAAATAGACTGCTGGATTTTTGGAGGAAAATTTACCATCAATTTCATATTTCTCAGTGTTCTTCAATGCCTTCATGGCACTTGACCTCTCTGCAAAGTGCACAAAACCAAATCTGCTCTTTTCATGTCCTGGTTTAGCAGGTGGAAGAACTACTTCTGTGACTTTTCCGTGATGCTCGAGCAGCTGCCTTAGACAATCCTGAGTAATATCTTCTGGTAAATTCTTGACATAAACTGCCTTGACCTGTACCATACACATTGAGTCAGTCATGACTCAACTTCCCAAAATAAATGATTTGAGAAATATAACTGCACAGTGACTTGCAGATGCACACAAACAGTTGTCTAAAACTAAAATAATAAAGTGTTAAAAAAAAGAGCAACAATTCTGATGGAAAAGTTGGTCTAATGTTCAATCTGTGAGATGGGAGAATATGCTGCTCCTCATTACCAGTCAACATCCCAGAAACAGGAGCGTTTGACATCAATTAAGAACGCAACAGAAGCATCTCAACCAGATGATCTAAGTGTTTTGATAGTCAATTCAAAGCTCTACTACATACAATGGTGAACAAAAATGACAGTGCAACTGACCTGAAAATTCAGGTTTTGACATCTTATTTCTTGAGTATTCTGCACATGCATGATGATAATACTCAATGAATGCAAATCCCCGATTCCGGCTTGGGTTCTGTAGGTCCTGTGCAACCAAGAAAAAAAGAAGAAGATCACTACACAATTCATCATCAGCCTACATTGTCTATGCATGTATGCAATAAAAAGTTAGGCACAAAAACCTTTAACAATTCCACTAAACCTTCTTCATATTTTCTTCTCCCCAGTTTCTTGGGACATTGCCAATAAACAATTTATGATTTGCTTGAGATGTTGAAAACTTCACCTTTTTACCCTGAAGAGAAAGCAGGGGTTAAAAGAACATTCATACAGGATACCTTATACAAGAAAAATAAAAAATGAAAATAGCATCCATACAGCCTAAAGTGAGAAAGATAACAGTGAGCACAAATTCCATTGCCAGCATGAAGAAATGATGTTTCCATGGCTAAAATATTATCTATAAAAGAACTCAGAAGCAGGATACCTTAAACTCAGTATTGTTCAACTCTTCAATGGCCTTGGAAGCCAACTCCTTTGTTCTGAAAGACACGAAAGCATAACCCCTTTACTCACTTGAATCTTTTCCCTTCATTATCCTTA
Organism: Salix viminalis; assembly: GCA_029228465.1. Classification (NCBI taxonomy): domain Eukaryota; kingdom Viridiplantae; phylum Streptophyta; class Magnoliopsida; order Malpighiales; family Salicaceae; genus Salix; species Salix viminalis. The sequence continues at coordinate 6,418,630 of CM055441.1, read as the reverse complement.
CCTGCTATTAGCATATAAGAGATTTAGTCCATCCAAACAAAAGAAACATAGACAGGGCATTTGCAAGACAAGATCAGTTACCTCTGTCACTGCTCCTATAGATTCACAAAATTCCTTCAAATCCTCTTCAGAAGCATCAGGAGGAATGCCACCAAGATACACCTCTGTACCATGAGGAGGAAGTGCAAGAAGCTCAGCATGTTTTCTTTCCTCATCTATCTCCTCTACACCATCTGATTCCCTTTGTGAATCTGCTTCATCAGTGGCCTCTTCAATTTCCTCCTCTTCCGCCTCCTCTTCAACCTCTTCCTCTATCTCTTCCTCTTCTTCTACTTCTTCATACTCAACTTCTTCTTCCATTGTCTCCTCAGCTTCATTGTCACCATCAACATCAACCTGCTCTTCAGGCTCGGCAGAGTTTTCAAGGACATCTGGTTCATCAGCAGATACACCACTTCCCCCTGATCTCAGCATCTTATGCATCTAACAAAAGAATCTTGCAAGGAAACTGTGAAGCAAGCACAGAAGCCAGAAGCATTCACAGAAGGAAGAAAACAAGTATGGAGACGTGCGAATAAGAATCTCGACAGAATTTGTGCCATGAGATGTCGATCCAGGGAGTTTAATGCGAATGATACTCAATCAAGGGACCACGAAAAAATAGCAAAAACCAAATAGCCCCAGCGTCAGGCAAGAGAGAATTAGGAATGACAATAGAGAGGATAATGATTGATGATGATGTTTGACAGATGAAAAAGTACTTAAAATGAAGGGACAAGTTTCTTGATTTGGATATTGGCACTGGCCCAAAAAACAGCAGCCAGTTTACTAGTTTAAATATCTATCTGGATCCGTGCATCCAACCATAAAACAAAAGGGAAAAAAGAAAAAGAAAACACGGGTAATGAGAAATTGAACAACAGCGATTCACATCATAGAACATAAATATTATGAAGTATGAAGCAATGCATAAAAAACAAAGAGGCTATACATCCCCATATTAAATTTTTAAATAATCAATATAATAACAGGCAACTGATACAAACTGATCTTCATTATCATTAGAACCATTTTCCTTTTCAACCTAGCCCCCCATCCTCCCCTCTTAAAAAACCACCAAATCTTAATATCTTCGAAAGTCTCTTGGGACTTGCAACTACAGCTGCAAAACACCCTACTCCATGCGCCAATTGATAACATTTTGTTTCAAGAGTTAAGTTGAAGTCAATCCAATTTCTACCATTTAAGAGCTAATTCTTCACCACTTTTTATCATTATCCATTGAAATCAAAGATTAAAAAAATCTTTCTTTTTTAAAAGAAAAGATAAGTCTTTCAAAGTACCATAAAGAAACTAAAAACGAAGCCAGCAAGAACCAGAGAAACCAATCCCACAAACTAGTTCTAGGCGGCATAAGTGGACAAGAAAATCATAGAACATAAGATAATGACTTTTCTCTAAAGTTACTATTAATCTTATTATGGATCAAGTTCCATCATCAAACTTAACAATTAATAGCCTTACAGCTTGATGAATAAAATTACATTACTCATGTTCTATGTAATTAAATTAGATAAATAAAATTACTCGTCTACATCCTAGCAATGGATATCATCAATATAGATATATCATAACCCAATTCTTGCAATGGAATGTCTCGAAATTAAACATAGAAGCATTTCGCTTTCTCCAAGCCCTTGATTCATTGAGCTTGAAATCATTCACTTACCCCGGTAACAAACAAGCTTGAAGAGTACGCTAGCCAGAATCATCTAAACAACCCTTATATGAGATTGGAGGGCGCGCCAGGCCATTGCAGTAGTGTAACGCATTGGCGACGCATGAAGATTCCAGTAGCAAGCCACTGTGGTGAACCTTCCCCTTTAAAAAACTAATTTAATATCGTGTGGGCCTATGGCCCACGTATCAGATATTAAACTGATAAGAACAGATACTACACTTGATCTTAGCCAAAAGGCCGAGAAAGGTATGATTTGGCCTGCCGATTCAATTGCATTTTATATGTGCAGCTCTTGAAATTCCGCGCTGCTTCATCGATGTGGGATAGTTTTAATTTGAATCCATGATGTCCAACGGAAAAGAAATAAAAGCACTTGAGGCTTCCATTCTCATCCATCAACACGCCGCCTGCACTTTCCCCGGTCTGCTTTCTAACAACGTGTTTCTTTGTTTAGTGCATAACTCATGAAATATATGCTTTTTGTGAGCTGTGCGACCCATGAAAATATAGAATACATGTTTTTTGGCACACCTCACAAATAAACACACACTATCAATTGTTTAGGGTTTGTTCACTAACATAAGACTATATTTTCTTTTCTTTTTTCATTTTCCCTTTTCGATAAAAAAAATAATTAGAAACACATGCTCATTTAAAAAAAAAATAAGTTTGAATTTTCTAGAAAAATAAAGAAGATATTTAGATTACAATTATTTTTCATAAAAAAAAATATAACCATAATTTATGAGTCATTTTAGTATTTTTATGTTCATATAATCTAATTGTAGAATATTAATTTTATTATTTAAATCAAAAATTATTATGAAACAATTATATAATCAACTCAAAATAAATCTTTATATTACATTTTTCATAAATATTAGACTTATGACACTAACTAAATATCAAAATATAGAAAATGAGAGCTAATTGGCAAGACATTGGATTAGAAAAAGGGAGCCCCTAGGAAAGGTCATGGCTGACCATTAAGGGCAGTAATTAGAAGGGAAAGATTATGTATTTTGCTAAATAATTATTGTATATGTTGTGCTAGATGTGAATGTTTGTGTAATGAATGATTGCTTATCTCATGTACAAGACATAATAGAATGCCCTGTTGGACTTCCAAACGGGGAACAAACAGCTGCTGCAAAAAAAGGAAAAGTGGTGTTAAGTGACAAATTGAAATTAGTTAATGTTTTATATGTGCCAAGTTTGCAATGCAATCTGAATTCTGTATCTCAGTTAATTGATGAATCTGACTGTATTGTTCTATTTACAAAGAAATTTTATGTTATACAGGACCCCATTCAAGGATGGTGATTGGTGTGGGTGAACGACAAGAGGGGTTTTACTACTTGCATGGAAGGGCAACTGAATTTGTAATAACATTACAAACTGACAAAGAAAAAATCTTCAATTTGTGGCATAAGCAGCTGGGACATACTTCATCTAAGGTTCTAGAATTAATTCCCAATGTTGGCGTTGGAACAATTAGTGCTTTGCCAATGAGAGCTAATTGGCAAGACATTGGATTAGAAAAGGGGAGCCCCTAGGAAAGGTCATGGATGACGACAAGGCATGAACATCTGGAAAGGAATGCATCACCCTCTATCATAGTAGCACATGAACATCTGGAAGAGAATGCATCACCTGTTCTTCCTTCTAACACAGTAGTAGCTCATGCCAACAATCATGAGTCCATGTATGATAAAGGGGGTTCCAAATCTCGCCATCGAATTTCGGGGGGAATGCAATTTGACTTTTGGATACTTGATAAATCGAAGTCCATCACTCATTTTATAAGGGAAAACACCATATGAAGCCTTATATGGAAAAACACCTCAACTTGGATATCTGCATGTATTTGGATGCTTGTGTTATGTTTATAACCAAAAACATAATCTCCTTGTTATCCCAATAAATTCTTGAAACATTAAATTGGTCTCTTGTTATCCTGATAAATTATTGAAACATTAAATTGGGTTTCTCGAAAAAAACCCTGCAAATTTCGGGTTAGAATCATTCTCGCGACATGATTTGTTTTTTTACGTTGGACATTACAATGGAGATATCTTGTGATTCTGATATCAAAATTGGGCAATTAAAATCTCCAAATTCATATACTCACTCAGGAATACAACTTTCATGAACAACATAAAGTGAGAAAAAATGGTTTTAATGGGAAACATTGACCCGCAATCTACTTCGTTAAAACTGGTCCAAAAAAAATGATTTTTTGCTATTACACCAGACATTCTAACATGAATATCTTGAGATGTTGATATCCAAATCAGTCAATTCAAAACTCCAAATTCATCTACACATGCAGGATTGCAACTTTCATGAAAGACTTGAAGTGAGAAAAACTTGTTTTGATGGAGAAAATCTACCCGTAATTTGTTTGGACAAAATGTTTTTGAAGAAAAGGATTTTTGCGGCAGCAGCAAAATCATTGTTTTAGTGCAAATTTTGAGGGATTTGTCTAACCTTAAACCTAGATAAAGAAAGAATTCCTAATTAGTTTAAGAATCTTGACGATTTTGGAAGCAAAGGAGGAGGATAAGAAAAACAGAAAAAAAAAAAAGACAAGGTTCCAAAAAAACAGTTTTGTTCTCTACTTTTATCCATCGTCTAGTAACCATGTTCTAAACTCTTGCATTTGGTTCCAAAGGGGTGTACGTCATTTCCAGTACGTGCGGTCTAAAAATGAGTAACAACAATCCTCTTATTTGAAAAAAAAGTAAAAATTGAATAATATTTAATAAAATAAAATGTAAAACCTAATTTTAATTAATTTGACATATTGATACTATCTTAAATTAATTAATTAATTATAAACACTTGTAAATTTAAATTAATGATAAAAAAGGATGCTAGACATGCAAGCCTAGCTTGGATTTAAAAGAAGAACCGTTCCTAGGCCTAGAAGGCTCACGATTCTGCTTGGGTTGATTTCTTTAATTATAAGAGAGGATGATGTGTCGTCCATTTTATTTTTTCTAATTAAGTAGATTACAGTTCACTTACTTTTGCTCGTAATTTGGTCACCAATATGAAGGTGAAAAACTTGGGGAGAGAGTTGTTTACTCTAAAAGCTTATATTCCAATATATTTTAACCCAAAACACCTCAAATCACCATAAAGCAATATAAACCAATTAACAACTCCAACATAAAACCAAAAGAAAGAAGAAAATCAACTGAATCTAAAAAATTAAAGCAACCTAATATGTCAATCTCGCCATGTTTAGAGAAAAGAACTATCATCATCGAATTGCTCCCTTCGGAAACTATAATAGCTATCAATAATTTTATGGGGTTTGTTCTCTATCAAAACCAATTGCATCTTCTGTTTTTAGCTGAGTGGAACTTTATCTTACAAACCCTGCAACAACGCTTTGTGTTAATAATTGGACATGACTATTTGTGAGTGTAATTGAGATTGTTAAAACTAATCTTCGTTGAGAAATATATTAAAATAATATTTTATTATTATTTTTAAAAAACAAAATTGATGTAGTGTTTTGAAATTTTTAAAAAGGAAAATACATGAATGCCCTTAGTGGCTTAGAATTAGGTTAAGGGTGTTGTAGTAATTGTACAAGCTAGTAAATATAAATAGAAAAGAAAAGAAAAGAAAAGAAAAGGAAAAAAAAAATAAGTAATCTAAAAATTTGAGAGAGAGAATCGGGAAGAGAGAAAGAAAGAAGAAGAAGAAGAGAAAAGAGGGAAAGAGAAGAGGAGGAGAAAAGAAGAAGGAGAAATAGTTGTTAAGGTAATGTGTATGTTTTCTTATGTATAAATGTGATTATTAGCTACGATTTTTGCTTATATTGATTGTTAGGGTTTGAGGATTTTATTTGGGTTTGATTGATGAATTAAGAGAGATGTTAAGGGTTGAATGTGCTGGGTAATGGTTTGATTAGTTTGATTGTAGATGATTTTGAAGTTAATTGATGTGTTTGGTGTAAGAAATGGTGAAATAATGTTGAGAAATTTCGAAAATCCCTTGCTGGAATTCTGGGTTGAGGTTGAAGATGATGAAAATTCATTTTGGTCATTTTTGTGAAAATTTCAGTTTAGTCCCTGATCTTTGGAAAAATTATAGTTTGGTCCCTGGAGAAAAAATGGAGATTCTGAACAGAATTGAGGTTGAATTAGGGGAAAAATTTCAGTATTGTTATGAAATTATGAGGAGTTCAATTGGTCACTCAATTTGGTAAAAATTACAATTTGACCCTAAAAATATGAGAAAAATTCGGAATGGTCCCTAGGTGAAATAATAGCATTTCATATTGGTTTGATGGATAATTGAAGCTTATTTGATGAATTATTATCAATTTTATGAGTTATGTATTTGGAATTAGATTTCGGAAGAAACCTTTGTTTTAGGTTTTTGCGAAAAATGGATAGTTTGATTCAAAAACACATAGGATTATGAGTTGAACTCTTAGATATGTTATTAAAGGTATTTTACTTCTTTTGAGTCATTTTTGAGTATATCTTCTTTTATATATTCAGATAATCCTGATATTCAACCCGCGGGACATCAGTAAGATTTCGTCAACATTGAGCTTCTGAACCTTGTTTGCTTTTAAGTCAGGTGAGTGGATAATATTTAATATGCACGAGAAATAGTATAAATATTTGAATTTGCTAGTATGAATTGGATTATGCTTTTTGATAATATATACCTTAATTACTATTCTTAATACAATAAAGCATAATCATTTGTTGAATATACGTTCTTGATATGAGCCTATATCTGTTTGTGAAATGATAGCTCCTCATTTGATTGATACCATGAGTTGAGCCTTGAGATATGAATATGTTTGTTTGATTATAAGATATACCTATGGTATGACAGTCAGAATACCCATGCTAACAGGGTAGTGTTAGCCTTTGTGCACATCGTATCTGAAACCCTAGTTGGTCGGGGGAGTCACCAACCTGTGTGGACTGATCATCCCACAGTACGGAGCCTCATGCTCATTGCATTCTGATTTTTTGACGAGCTTTACCTATTAAATTCTTGTTATGACCTATTTGAGAAACTCCTTGTAAGAACTTCGAGCTGATTTGATATTATACTTCTCTTTGTTGTATTATCTCGTATGTGTATATTAGATGTTATCTACTCACTGAGTTGTTGAACTCACCCCCTCATTATTTATCATTTTCAGGCTCGTAGCTTGCTAGCAGGTCATTTTTGTCCTACTCTTGGAACCTGCTATTTTGGTTGTAATTGATACTTTTGTTCATATGTCTAGTTAGTGCTCCACAATTATAACAATATGTAATAAACTTGTATAAAGACAATGGAATTATGTTATAAAATTTACTTTGTTATTTCCGCTGCGTTGAACTTTGAAATTGAATGATAAGTTTGTGTGTAAGTTTGGGTTCGCATAGGTGTGGAACCTTGGAGGGAGACCATGCCTATGTGCCGGTTTCGGATCCGGGAATAGGGTCGTGACAATTGATATCAGCATATCAAAATGATTTAAAAAAACTAAATTTTTTTAATTTAAAATAAAAAATAAAAAATTATTTAAGTGTTTTTCTTAAACACATCACCAAACACCCCCTATGTCTATCTTGTGATGCTTAATAGCTGCAATCCTCTTGACGAATTCTGGTCAAATAAACCAATGGACAGAAAAGGGCAATTATCAATACCTTGATGGCATACACTGTATTTTTAAATTCCAAGAATAATTAATGCCTACTATCGCTGAATTTACTGATCGACCAACGCATCTATTATCGACATGTGCATATATCTCGTTCAGCTTTAACAAGGAACGATGTTTGAAAATTCTACTGTAATGTAAACGGATCCCAATATTGTGTAGTCCGCAGTTTGCACTCTGACGCATAAGCCATCAAGGATCAGATCATGAAGGCCATGAGAAATCGAACCAGTCAAAGTAAAATGTTTCGGCTGGATATGTGTACACGTACCGGATCAATAGGGAAGTTCACAAGAAATCATGACTTTTGTATTCACTAAAACAAGAAAATAAAAACACTGCGCACCACTTTCACCAACATATACATTCTTGAGGCTGAAAAGGATAAGTTTTGATTGATTAATCCAGCTGGAAAATCATCGAAATGTGGGAGCTAGGTCCAATCTCTCGTGTACCTGTACAGAGTTGAATGTTGAATGTAATGGCTAAAATCTCAGCTCCGGTCAAGCACAAACTTCTGGATGGTGCTCTATAAATACCCAACATCGGGCCGGGGTCTCCCATATCAGCATCGCACAAGTAGCAGACACAAGTATATTTATTGATTGTAAGAGAGGGAAGAAGATCAGAGATATGGCGTCGGAATGTCAAGGTAATTATGAATAAAATCACAGCTCGATCAGGATTAATGGCATTAATTTGTTAGTGTAACATGCGCGTGTTGTGACAAAAATGTGTTTGCATTTGCAGGTAAGAGTTCATGGCCAGAGCTCCTTGGAGCACAAGCAAGGGTTGCTGTAGTGACAATCGAGACGCAGAATCCTTATGTTGACACTCAAGTTCTGCTGGAAGGAACACCAGTGACCAAAGACTTCTCTTGCACCAGGGTTCGTGTATGGATCGACCAAACCAGAATTGTGACTCGGGTCCCTGTAATTGGTTAGATTTCAAGCATGTTGCTGCTTCAATTACCATAATAATGCACTGATATTTCTCCCAAAAAAGAAATAAGCAGTGCCAAGTCTCCTATTTTGTGTTGTTATTGTACTAAATAAGAAAGAGACGATGTATGCTATATTATTGTGTTTCCGCACAGGACCAGTTCAATGAAAGTGTTACATAAGATAGCAGCGCAATCACTGTAACTCTTGCCAGCAGCTACTTTATGAATAAACTCCCCCATTTCCATACCACCTGTAGAAATATTTCTATAATTGAAAAAAAGAAAAAATAAACAGAAATTAAAACTCACCCTTGGTGTTTGGAAGCGATCGCTCTCGATGGCAGCGTCCGCGAAGAGCTCAAACTGGTTTTTGTCTTGAGATAAAACATAAAAGCATCTCGATTTTGCTGAAGTCAGAAAAATACTGCACAGGAATGTTGAAAATAAACATAGAAGCATTTCGCTTTCTCGAAGCCCTTGATTCATTGATCTAAATAATACAATTCACACAAGATATATCATATCAAACACGCTTGGAGAGTGAGCTAGACAGAATAATCTAAACAACCTTGATTTGTAATTGGAGGGCGCGCCAGGCCATTGCAGTAGTGTAACGCATTGGCGACGCATGAAGATTCCAGTAGCAAGCCACTGTGGTGAAACTTCCCCTTTAAAAAAGTAATTTAATATCGTGTGGACCTATGGCCCACGTATCAGATATTAAACTGATAAGAACAGATACTACACTTGATCTTAGCCAAAAGGCCGAGAAAGGTATGATTTTGCCTGCCGATTCAATTGCAATTTATACGTGCAGCTCTCAAATTCCTCCCTGCTTCATCGATGTGGGATAGTTTCGGGGCGGCGGTTCAACCCCAAACTCAGACATTACCAAACGGGACCCCAGTTTTTAACTGTGGGTCCCACCTTAAAAGTAGCCGTTGAGCCGCAGCTGCAAAAGCAACTGAGAGCTGCTTTTGCAGCTGCGGCTCTTAAAAAAACGCAGCAAGACGCAAAAAACGCAGCAATCAAGAAGCAAAAAACGCAGCAAGACTTTATCATCTCCGATCATTCTCACTCAGTGGTGGCTGGGGTTGTCTTTGTGTGTGGGTGGCTGGGGCTGTCTTTGTGTGTGGGTGGAAGAGAAGCTTGTCTCTGCTACCGAGGAGGGCCTGAAACTTGACGAGACTGAAGATGAGAAGAAAATCAGGAAGAGTTGAAGCAGAACTTCGAGGGTCTCAGCAAGGTTATCAGGGTGTGTTGGGAGACAAGGTAGAGGGGTTTGTGACAGATTGTTACCTTTAACGAGTGTTTGTGGAAGGAGCTGAGGGGAGGGGAGGGTGGGAACTTAAGAAAAATTCATGGGTCTGCGTGTGGTATGGGGATTTTTTCATGGGTCTGTGTGTGTGGTGTCTGTGTGTGTGGTGTGGGGATTTTTTCATGGGTCTGTGTGTGTGTGGTGTGGGGATGGGAAAGATATATTATTAATTATAAAATAAATGTTGTCGATGTTTTCATGTTTCAGCCACTGTGCATTGTGAGTTAATGCACTGTGGACTGTGGCAGTGTGCTGCCTTTTTTGTCCTTGGTCTCGCGTGGTCTTTTGTTTTCTTTTGAGGGTGTTTTTTGGTTTTTCAATCACATTTGTTTTTCTCTTCACTGTCGTTTGGGGGGCGGGTGAACTGGAGTTAATTTCTTTGGAGCAGCTCCTCGCCCCTGTGTGAGGGCGATGTTCTCGGCCCCGGTGATATTTAGTGATGGGGAGCAAATTTAGGCTTTGAAAGAAATGCATATATCTCAGATCTTTGTTTCTTTTGCTTTCTACATCTTTTTAACTCTTCCCTGTCGGGGACCCAGCCCCCCATGGTCCGTTGCTAGACAGGCTCGCCAGCTAAGAGCACATTGGCCTGAATGAAATGGGTTTTTGCTCTTGGTCTTTTAGTTGCAGGATGAGGCGAGAAATTCTAAAATTTGAGGTTTGTTTCCTCGGCAAAGCAGCGTTGTTGTTTGGCTGGGTTTGGGTTTCTTTTTTTCGGTTGCTTTGCTGTGATTTGAAATGGTGAGTGGGTTTGCTTTGTTTATGGGGAAGCTGGGTAATTCCGATTTGTAGGCTTTCTCACCAATAATTTGGTGATCGCAGGAGGTTTGCCAGATTTTAGATGTCGTTGGCGTTCGGGTCCATGCAGGAAGATGAGCGGAGGCAATCGGGCACAACTGTCCATTGCCGTTGGCATTACAGGTATGCAAAGAACAATAACCGTTTTTATTTGTCTTGGTGTCACTATCTTAGTCAATTACACATCAGGAAATGCATGCATTTTATGTTTTTTTGGACTTGCCCCGAATGGTGTGTGTGGGTATGGTTGGTTTCTGTGTTTTTTGGTTTTGGATTTTTTGATTTGATATAGTTGGTTTTTTTACTTGATATGATGCTTTTTTAAATTTTTTTGTCTGTGAGGTTATGTCCTGTCACTTCACATAATATTTTGCTGTGTTTTTTAAGGGAGACCATGCTGTGTTTGACTTATTTTGATTGTGTGGTTGGTGAGGATTGTTTGGGCTGGTTTTACTGCACACATATATTAGAGTCTCTTCTCCTCTTTTTGGGTGTTTAGGATCGGCTTTTGTTTTCATTTTGTTTGGTTAGTTTGCTGCTCTTTGCTCTCTGTTTTCCCAGTCCATTTGTTCTTTTCATTTTGGGTTGCTCTTTCAATGGATTTTTTCGGTTTCAGTTCTTCAGGATTCTCATTGTTAACTGCTGCTGCCAGTATTTGACTGTGCTGTAAGTGTTGTGCTGCTGTTTTGAAGGTATTTTTTAATATTTTTTCTTTTAATTGCTTGCTGGTGTTTTTTGCTTTGCCTGTGTATCTGGTATTGCTTATAATGTTGCTGCTGCTTTTGAGTTTTTTGGGTGGTTGTTTCTTTTTGGTTTTTGAGGATGTTGTGCTATTTGTATTCTTTTTTGCTCTTTTTATTTGGCTGTTTTGGTTTTGTTTCCATGCTTTTAGCATCTGTCCTGAGTTTCCCTTTGGTCTGTCATAGCACCACCAGAAATATGCCAACAATTTATCATGAATACGCAAGTGTAAGTGAGATGATTTGACTAGAAAAGGATATTGAGCATCAAATTTTGCACGGAGAGCAAGCCTTTTCAGTTTCCGTTGCTCTTCTGATTCATCTTCCTTCTGCATGGAAACATTGCCAGATTCTTCTTTTTTATGGTTCCCATGTTTTTCACCAGTTTCCAAATCCTCAAAGTCTCCATAAGCAGAATCCTTATCTTCTTCATCATTAGCTGTGGAGAGCATATTCCTTTGAGCAGCTTTTGACCAATCGCCGGTGACAAAATGATCACGAATTCTTTCATATATCTCCTCATCTTTCCAGTTTTTGAGATCTGAATGGTTTGTAAATTTTGAGCATTCATCTGCATCGACATTTTCAACATCAAATCCTTCTCTCAATTTCTGCAATAAATAGACAAGAAGAAAATAAGGGCTGATTACATGAATATCCTACTTATTATCAAATTTAATTAAAAAAAAACACATTCTCTATATTGTGTTTCAAACCTTATTTCCTTCTCCTTTTAGCTTAAAAAACTCATCGTCGCTTTCTTCATCCTCAATGTCACCCTGCTTTTCATTTATGGGAGTGTATTATCTAAACAAATAAACATTTACTTTTTCTTGGGAGGTAAACGGGGATTTTTTTTTTATCTCTGTGTCAATGTCGAACAATTCAATTAAGTCAGAGCTTAAATATTTAGAAAGCTAGCTGGCATTACTCCCTGTGATATAGAATGTAATGAGAGCATTGTCATAGTTCATTTTTTATTTTGCCAAATTTAAACAGCAGTCAGAGATTAGAATCTCATAAAATGATATGAATATTCCATTATTAGCATTGCTAGATGGTTCAGAAAATTTTATTTTAGAATAAAAGTATACGTGCTTAGGGATATGAGAAAAGGCTTCCATGAGAGTGAAGTTGACTGGAGGATATAAGAAAGACAAACTGTAATTAATACCTCATTAATGGCTGATGCTAATGGCAAAAAACATTGATGCAAAAATTAAAGTCGATAAAAAAGATGAGGGAGGAGAAGCTTATCAACAATAAAATCGAGTCTCTGCTAGATACATGTTTTGATAATTTGTTTTGCTGTGGAAAAGTTATGACTGCTGTAAATGATGCAACATGAATGAAAAGTTTTACAAAGTAAAGAGATAAAATGTGTCGATATACTATCCCAGTTCTCATGCAAGCACATGCTTTCTATACAACAGAGCATTCTGAGTAATGCAAAATCTTGCAACATCGTAGGGAAAAGAGTTAAAGTTAATGTGCCCATTACTTACATGTGACACGCCCAAAATGTTTTTCTTTATTGTTTTTTTAAGGAGTTATGAAACTATGGACTATTTCTTGCTGATTTTCCATACACAAGTTGCATGAGATTGTTATTCTGTTTTGAAATAGTCCTGTCCATTAATGACTCTTTCCATTTTGATACATTTCCCATGTCTACTTCTGGAGACCAGTAAACAAAAATAAATTAGAAATTCAAGAAAATCTTCAGAAGTGAAAGTAAATCTGACTGAATAACCTAACAATACCAAATTATTAAACTTCCAACATACCTTTCCATTACCAATCCAAAATACATTGAATAGATTTTGATAGAAAGTGGACCACAGTTTGTAGAATCAAGTTAAGGGATACATGAATACAGATGGTTCCTAAGAACATTTATTAAACCTAGAGGTAACTTCTTTCCTGATGCATTATTGTAACTTTATTTCTTCTTTTTTTTAAACAACAATGTGGAACAGATAAAGAAAATGATAATCTATGCAATTGATAAAGCCATTGTAGACTTGCAAGAGCTAATAAAATCACAGCATTGAGCTTTGCCGCGGCTACTTCCAACAGGCAGGCAGACAACACAGATACAGCAACAGCACTTTTTTTTTTCTCTTTTAGATTTCCATATGTACATTGCCTTTACTCTGTTGGCATGGCTGTAACATAAGGCTGTTGGCAGCAATTTTCTCGAAGTTGCCATTGAAATAAAATAAAAGGTTTAATAATGGGCACAACGTCTCTTTGTTCATTTTAGGTTTTGGTGGGATTTTTTCCTATAGCTATTTTTTCCATTATAGTTCTTGAAGTTAAACCATATTTTATACAGGTCACACTTATTCATCTTCATGTATATATCAATTCTCCCATGAGTACCTCCTAAATTCTAATATACTGTAAGCTTTTGCAATGTATTGATTGATTCCATAATTAATACTGTTTTACTCATCTCCCAAATAGCTTGGTTTATCATCCAAGATAATAAAGGAAAAAGAAGAAGAAGAAAATTATGTATCTAATTGTATGACTTAAATCAACGTTAACTTTTTTAAACTCTATCAGATGCTTTTTTGATTGAAACATCTATGCAATCCTTTCTCAAGTTAGTAAAACAAAGATAGTTGCAACAAAGAGTGATTCGATTGTAGTCAAGTTAGATCTGTATTTTAGATTAAGATTTTAGATCTGTATTTTAGATTAAGATTTTATACGGTTTATTTTTATGCTATATGTATTGTTTTACATTGGATTAAAATTCCATATCAATCAGAGTTTAAGAATTGATTGTTATGGATTTTATTATGTCACATTGTATACGCACATATGCCCGCGGCAACGCGCGGGCAATATGGCTAGTATATATATATATAGGGTGGGAACGTAGGGCTGGATATTTATATATATACCCCCTCCCTATATATATATATAATTATATATAGTAGAAAAAATATATAATATAGTTGAAAATATATATGGTTGAAAATGATGTAATTATATCAAAAATATTTATTTTTTGTTTTTATTAAAAATTACCTCAACAAGTAAAAAATTATATACAAAATATTTACTTCTTTTTATGATTATTAATCTACAATATTTAAAAAACATTTTATATATATATATATATATGTGTGTGTGTGTGTGTGTGTGTGTGTGTGTGTGTGTGTGTTCTTTTAATTAATTTCACAAATTGACAGCAATATGAAAAGCATGGTAACCAAACGCACAAAACTGCTTTTCATTAAACTCAACCTCAACCACAGTTTTAACCAAACATAAATTTCAGTTACAAACCGCAGCTAAAAGCGCTTTTTAGAAACCAGCTTTTTTTCAACCTCAACCACAACAGCTACAGCTCCAACAGCTGTGCCAAACAGGCCCTACACTGCTATTCGACAGCCCAGTTGAGCTGCTCTCACCAGATATGCAGCCGATAATTTCCAAAGCCTTCCTAAAAGTTACTGCTCCGCTTGATTTGAATCCATAATGGACAACGGAAAAGAAATAAATGCACTTGAAGTTTCTCTTATATAATTACTTGAGTTATCAAATTTTATTTATTTGAAAGCTGGATATTTTGTTTGGATTTTAACCTTATTTAATTTATTTATTTTAATTAGTTTGGACTAATTTTAACTTGGGTTTAATATTATTTAAATTCATTATATGTAATCGATAAGGGGAACTAGGATTTTGACTTGTAGTTTAAATACTTTTAGAAAATAACTTCAACAGACTTTTAATGATAATTTCAACATTGTGTTTGACTTTTGGTTGCTTAATCTTGTTTCTTGATTGTACTTTTCAACTCTTCAAAGAATTGACCATTCTTTATTATGAATTTATACTTTCTTTTTTCGTCTCCAAGTATAGGCATTATGATCGAATTGGTTTATAGTCTGGTTACCTGGGAGCAAGTCTTGCATTGTGATAAGTTCATTCAAATCTCAAAAAACTTGGATTAGATTGATCTTGGGGTCGTTAATTTCATTAAATTCCGCTAGGGTTCGCTGTTAAGGAGTTAAGTCGTTAGAAAACAGTTAGACAAAAAGTTGTTAGTATCTATTAAGAATTAGTTAGCACAGGTCTATTAGTATCAGTTGAGCATGCGGTTAGTTGAAGTGAATTTGTAATGCTTGTATATAAGTTGATGATGACCATGAATAATACTTGAGTTTTTCAGTATCAAATCTAACATGGTATCAGAGCTCCTCAAAGAAAACTAAGAAAAACTAGAAACTGCAATTTCTTGAACAAGAAGCAATAAAGAAAAGAATAGCAGATCAAGGTGCAGAAAACATTTTGCAGAAGAAAAGAATTGAAGAAAATTGCAGTAGCCATGGCAGAAAATGGCAGTTTTGTGCAGCCAGCAATACCACGATTTGATGGTCATTATAATCATTGGTCTATGTTCATGGAGAATTTTCTTAGATCAAAAGAATACAGGGGCTTGATAGAAAAAGGGATGTTTGCAAGTAAAGAAGGAGAAGAGCCAACTACAGGGCAACGCAAAGTGAT
The DNA here is from genome assembly GCA_029228465.1 of Salix viminalis. Lineage (NCBI taxonomy): Eukaryota > Viridiplantae > Streptophyta > Magnoliopsida > Malpighiales > Salicaceae > Salix > Salix viminalis. The sequence goes on along the minus strand of CM055441.1, from coordinate 6,402,868 downwards.
TGAAGAAGAAAAATTAAAAGATTTGAAGGTTAAGAACTATCTATTCCAAGCTATAGATATGACTATTATTGAAACTATCCTTAATAAAGAGACTGCAAAGGATTTATCTTCTAAAGCTTGTGGAGTATCCCAGTGAAAGAGAGTAACGTAAGGCTGCAAACCTACATATTACAAAACATCAGAGAATCAGATCGAGCGCACATGTTAGACTTTTTGTTGCATAAGAATTTAGGAAATATATTATTGTTAGTTGAAGGGAAGGGAAAGGTTCGAACCATTTTCAAGGAGGTCATCAATGAGATCGTTGTAAAACTTGATGCCTTGTTCGTTTACTCCAGCAGTTAGCCTGCCATCTGCATTTCCTAAAAACAAATCCAATGATTAAACTCTTCAGCATCAAACCAGAAAATGAAAAGTTGAAATAACTCAGACTTTCAATGTTGCCAAACTTCTCAAATATTTCCTTCCTTGATAAATCCTAGCAGACCACCATACACATGCTTGTTACATGTGTCAAAGTGCTGTGTGTGTGTGTGTGTTGTGCACAAAAGAACATCAATAATCACATAATTTTTTTGATTCTAGTTATACAATCTACCGATTAAATAATTATCAAAACAATTTTAACAGCTACAACATTCAATCACTTTTAGACAGGAAAAAAACTCGTTTCTAACAGATTCTATCAATTATAATCGTACTAACTAAATATTAAAATAACAAATTATAACACGTATAAAATCAATTAATTTCTTAAATAGAAAAAAAAAACAGCAGAGCACGCGGGCAAATTCGGTCGTGTATTTTATATTTTGATGGGTCGCACAGCTCACAAAGAAACACGTTGTTAGAAAGCAGACCGGGGAAAGTGCAGGCGGCGTGTTGATGGATGAGAATGGAAGCCTCAAGTGCTTTTATTTCTTTTCCGTTGGACATCATGGATTCAAATTAAAACTATCCCACATCGATGAAGCAGGGCGGGATTTCGAGAGCTGCACCTATAAAACGCAATGGAATCGGAAGGCCAAAGCATACCTTTCTCGGCCTTTTGGCTAAGATCAAGTGTAGTATCTGTTCTTATCAGTTTAATATCTGATACGTGGGCCATAGGTCCACACGATATTAAATTACTTTTTTAAAGGGGAAGATTCACCGCAGTGGCTTGCTACTGGAATCTTCATGCGTCGCCAATGCGTTACACCACTGCAATGGCCTGGCGTGCCCTCCAATTTCCAATCAAGATTCACCGCAGTGGCTTGCTACTGGAATCTTCATGCTTGTTTGATATGATGTATCTTGTGTGTAATTGACATCAATGAATCAACGACTTTGAGAAACCGAAATGATCTATGTTTAATTTCAAGACATTCCTGTGGAGTATTTTTCTGACTTCAGCAAAATCGGGATGCTTTTATGTTTTATATCAAGACAAAAACCAGTTTGAGCTCTTCGCGGACGCTGTCGTTGAGAGCGATCGCTTCCAAACTCCAAGGGTGAGTTTTATTTTCTGTTTATTTTTCTTTTCTTGCAAGTATTACATTGGAGAAATATTTCTGCCGATGGTATGGAATTGGGGGAATTTGATTTATTTATGGAGCTGCTGGCAAGAGGTACAATGATTGCGCCGCTATCTTATCTAACACTTTCATTGAACTGGTCTTGTGCGGAAACACAATAATATAGCATACATCGTCTCTTTCTTATTTAGTACAATAACTACAAGAAAAGGGAGACTAGGCACTGCTTATTTCTTTTTTGGGAGAAATATCAGTGCATTATTATGGTAATTCAAGCTGAGATCAGGGGGAAGTGGTGTATCTGCTGATGAACCAGATGTCCTTGAAAACTCTGCCGATCCTGAAGAGCAGGTTGATGTTGATGGTGACAATGAAGCTGAGGAGACAATGGAAGAAGAAGTTGAGTATGAAGAAGTAGAGGAAGAGGAAGAGATAGAGGAAGAAGTTGAAGAGGAGGTGGAAGAGGAGGAAATTGAAGAGGCCGCTGATGAAGCAGATTCACAAAGGGGATCAGATGGTGCGGAGGAGATAGATGAGGAAAGAAAACATGCTGAGCTTCTTGCACTTCCTCCTCATGGTACAGAGGTGCATCTTGGTGGCATTCCTCCTGATGCTTCTGAAGAGGATTTGAAGGAACTTTGTGAATATATAGGAGCAGTGACAGAGGTAACTGATCTTGTCTTGCAAATGCCCTGTCTATGTTTCTTTTGTTTGCATGGACTAAATCTTTTATATGCTAATAGCAGGTAAGGATAATGAAGGGAAAAGATTTAAATGAGTCAAGGGGTTATGCTTTCGTGTCTTTCAGAACAAAGGAGTTGGCTTCCAAGGCCATCGAAGAGTTGAACAATACTGAGTTTAAGGTATCCTGCTTCTGAGTTCTTTTATAGATAATATTTTAGCCATGGAAACATAATTTCTTCATGCTGGCAATGGAATTTGTGCTCACTGTTATCTTTCTCACTTTAGGCTGTATGGATGCTGTTTTCATTTTTTATTTTTCTTGTATAAGGTATCCTGTATGAATGTTCTTTTAACCCCTGCTTTCTCTTCAGGGTAAAAAGTTGAAGTGTTCAACATCTCAAGCAAATCATAAATTGTTTATTGGCAATGTCCCAAGAAACTGGGGAGAAGAAAATATGAAGAAGGCTGTTAAAAAAACTGGTCCTGGAGTTAATTTAGTGGAATTGTTAAAGGTTTTTGTGCTTAACTTTTTATTGCATACATGCATAGACAATGTAGGCTGATGATGCATTGTGTAGTGATCTTTTTTTTTTTTCTTGGCTGCACAGGACCTACAGAACCCAAGCCGGAATCGGGGATTTGCATTCATTGAGTATTATAATCATGCATGTGCAGAATACTCAAGAAATAAGATGTCAAAACCTGAATTTAAACTTGATGATAATGCTCCTACTGTGAGTTGGGCAGATCCTAGAAATGCAGGATCTTCTACTTCTTTTCAGGTCAGTTGCACTGTCATTTTGTTCTCCATTTTAAGTAGTAGAGCTTTGTATTGACTATCAAAAAACTTAGATCATCTGGTTGAGATGCTTCTGCATTTGTCTTGCTGCGTTCTTAATTGATGTCAAACGCTCCTGTTTCTGGGATGTTGACTGGTAATGAGGAGCATCATATTCTCACATCTCACAGATTGAACATTAGACCAACTTTTCCATCAGAATTGTTGCTCTTTTTTTAACACTTTTTTATTTTATTTTTAGACAACTGTTTGTGTGCATCTGCAAGTCACTGTGCAGTTATATTTCTCAAATCATTTATTTTGGGAAGTTGAGTCATGACTGACTCAATGTGTTTGGTACAGGTCAAGGCAGTTTATGTCAAGAATTTACCAGAAGAGATTACTCAGGATTGTCTAAGGCAGCTGTTCGAGCATCACGGAAAAGTCACAAAAGTAGTTCTTCCACCTGCTAAACCAGGACATGAAAAGAGCAGATTTGGTTTTGTGCACTTTGCAGAGAGGTCAAGTGCCATGAAGGCATTGAAGAACACTGAGAAATATGAAATTAATGGTAAATTTTCCTCCTAAAATCCAGCAGTCTATTTTCACTAGTGAATGTTTTCTATTACTGATGGATGCCTCTTCATTCGCAGGTCAAGTTTTGGATTGTTCCCATGCGAAACCCCATACTGATCAGAAGCCTTCTGGAGGGCCAAATTCACAGAAGTCATCCTTGTACTCAAACTTTCCACCTACACTTGGCTATGGTTTAGATGGGGGTGCATATGGTGCTTTTGGTGCAGGCTTTGGCGCTGCTGGCTTTACACGAGTAAGCTGATGTTCTTTTGTGCACAACACACACACACACACACACACACACACACACAGCACTTTGACACATGTAACAAGCATGTGTATGGTGGTCTGCTAGGATTTATCAAGGAAGGAAATATTTGAGAAGTTTGCCAACATTGAAGGTCTGAGTTATTTCAACTTTTCATTTTCTGGTTTGATGCTGAAGAGTTTGATTCGTTTTTATTCACTTCAAGACAATTTGTATGATTCAAGATTCGCAAAATTGCTTCTAGGATTTAACACTTGTTAACTACTTTCTGCAAACTATTATTGATTTTAATTCAGTATGATAATTATGATTAACAATATTTCTGAGGAACTTAGAGCCAAAGGCATACTTGAATATACCTCAACAGACATAATTAAATGACAACAATAAATGGTTTTGCTTTAAGCAATGGATTGTACTCATAAAGAGTATTTTTTTTAAATCAAAAGTTTGTATTATACATCTACATTCAAGCTGTGTAATTGATAAGGATTAATTTGTTATCTTTGTTATGAGGTGTCTAATGTGCGAAGGATTAATTTGCTCAAACTTTCTGATCATGTATATTTGCTCATTGGCATGACAAAATCCTGCAGCCTGTCATCTATGTGCGAAGGATTAATTTTCTTGATGTTCTTGACTTTTGGTGTCAATGAATATTTGACTAAAAATTAATATTCTTGATTGTGGTAATGGTAAATATTACATAGTAAAAATTTAATACTTCGGACTCTAACTCCAATGAATATTGGACTAAAATAATGCTTCTAAATACGACATTGGTGAGTATTTCATAAAAAAGAGTTTGATATTCTTGATTTCATCATTAATGAATACTATCTTTATCATTTGAATTCATTTAACTTTTAGGTCAATTTTTATCCTTATTATTTTAATTGCTATTTATCTTATTTTAGATCATTTTTAAAGAAACTTTCAATTTCATCCATCAACATTTTATTTATCACGATTTAATTAAGAATTTGATTTCATTGTTTTTCTAGGTTTTTCTTATATAGGGTAAGCTTGACCTCGGGACCTAGATCACGAGTTTGAAATATTGACCCAAGTTTAGTTAGATTCTTTTTTAGAATTGTTTTTTTTTTATCATTTAATATTGAATTTATTTAGGCTTAAACTTAAACTTAATTTTTATTTTTATTTTTCCTTTCTGTAAGGTTATCTTGATTCATTTGCTAGGTTGCGGGTGTAAGGTTATCTTGATTCATTTGCTAGGTTGCGGGTTTGACACATTATCTCGAACTAATTTTCTTGTCTTAGATATTTGTTGTTGCTACTTTTTATTTATCCTAAACATTCTTTTTTTTTTCTTTGGATAAAATTTGGTCTGTGTCGTGATATGGCTTAAGCCACCAATGTAGTTAACAAAATACTAAAAGGCGGTTCATTTATCATGTACCATCTCACAAAGCACTATAACACTTTTTTTTTAAAAAAAAATAATCTATAATGTTTTTTTGTCAATTTCAATATCATTCTTCAACATTTTGTTTGTTCGAGATTGGACATCATGATTTTCTTAGATTTTATTTTTATGAAGTTATCGCAACAAAAATATTCTCAAGTCTTGGGTTTGAAAAGTGAACTCAATTGATTTTTTTTCTTCAATTTCATCCATCAACAATTTATTGATTGAAAATTAAGCTTTATGATTTGTTTTTTTTTCCTATAAGATTATCCTAGTATCAAAACTAAATAATAAGTTCAATCCAAACCATTATTATTTTATTTTTAGTTTCTAGTTTGAGAGAAGAAAAAAAGTCACTTGATTCCAACACTAGAAAAGGCAAATCATCACACATTGATAATGTCTACTAATATGATCAATTTTGGTGTCAACAGGTTTCTTCGGTGAGAGGAGTTCCACCTAGACATTTTTTAACCTTCAAATTACCTAAACAAAATATATATGAGCACGAGAATATTTTTTATTTGGGTTTATCTCAAATTTTGTAAGGTTTATGGAGGTTATGGATGACTTTATCAAGGTATCCAGGTCTTTTCTAGGGGTTTTAAGTGAAAAATAAGTTCCAAATTGAATTTTTAGGATAAAAATACCCAAGACTTGATTTTTTGACAAGCCCTAATCACCAAAAACAGGATTCGCAGACAATGCATCATCTACAGATTTTCATAAATAATTAAAAGGAGGATGATTCATTGTCCGCCCTCTCTTGTTAGCAAAAAAGAGATCTGGCTCGTAGCCCAGGCTTCTTTCATGGGCTTGGCGCGCGAGCTAGACCTTTTTATACGCTAGGCGTGTGGGTTGGTCCATATAGTTGACTTTTTCCCCTCTTAATTTAATGTATTTTTTTATTTAAAAAACTTCAATTAATTGTTTTTTCTTTACTTGAAAAAAACCCTCGTTTTGCTATTGATTTTTAAAGAAATAGGGAAATTGATTTTTAAAGGAAAAAACTTCAATTTATTGTATTTTTGTTATTAATGTAATATATATATTAAAAAATTATAAAAAATATATATTATAAAAAATAAATAAAATTATAAAAATATATATTATAAAAAAATAAAATTGTTGTGTTGATTTTATAAAAAAATTTAAAATTATATATATATATATATATATATATATATATATATATATATATATATATCATGGAATCACTCTTGAAAATCAGTAATATTAACTTTAAAATTTATACTTAATTTTTATTTTATTTTTTACTTTAAATTAAAAAAATGATGTTTTTAAATCATTTTCATATCTTGGTGTCGAAATAATTTGTTGGAGTTGGAGCTAGTACTAGTAATATCAATGTTGACTGTTGATACCAGTATTAGTACTGATAATCCTTTCAATGATAATACTTTTGATAAATGTATTAAAAATAACGTGGAAAATGACGGACATGAGACTGATTATAATTTATATAGCATATCATCAAAATATTTATTTTAAATTTGTTAGTTTTTACCTAATGAAATTCTATGGACATAATTATTTTGTAATGTATTTTTAAATTATTTTGAATTATATATGAACCTTAACTAATGAAATTTTCTAGCCATAATTATGTTGTATTGTATTCAGAATTATTTTACTTATGATTTTACGATTTTTCTACCTACATGATTTTAGCTGTGATTTTACGATTTTTGTACGGAAAAATTCAGGTACGATTTTACGATCCGAGTTTCCGAACCCCTTTCAGTGTCGTGTCAAAATCGTGATTTTGACAACCATGATATATATATATATATATATATATATATATATATATATATATAAACCGCGTGGGTGTTTCACTATAGCATAATGTGAGAGAAACTAGTGAGAAGTGCTCTCAAGGAAAAAGAATTTCACAGCCCTAGCCGTCACTGCCAACCTTCTCGTCGGACCTGTCTCCGGAAAAAAACACATCCCATCCACCCTCCCTTAGCCTTCTAATCTAGCCTGGGCCACCACCTGGGCGCTCAAATAAATCCAAAACTTTGATTTACCCATTAAACAATACCTAGCCGCCAAGCCTCGTAAACCTCCATCCCTCAAGTACTCAAAAAAAACCTCAACTTTTCGGGATTGAAGAGATCGCCACACATCTTCTCACCATCAACAAACAATTTTCTATTCAACCAGCAAGCTGACATGGCGGCCAACAAACCTAAAAGACAAAACCAAAATTTTCCTTCGGAACCCGAGACCACAACATGGGCAGATCGTGTTAAGGTTACTCAAGCAAGCACCGTGTTCACGCTTGGGAACCCATTTCACGCAGATGAAGATGGAAGGCAGCCAGAAATTACAATGGACATGCTCACAGAAAATGCCGAGCAATGGAGCCGCTGCATGGTGGGTTTCTTCCCCGGGTTCCGAATGAACTATCATACAGTCACAAAGGTTGCCAATAGGGTTTGGAAAACCAGTGGACTGGAATCGGTCATGTCCACAGCGAGTGGATTTTGGATATTTCATTTTCAAACAGAAGACAAGATGCAAGCTATCCTCAAGCGGGGCCCTTGGATGTTTGGGGGTAAGGCTATAATTTTACAACAATGGCACCCTTAATTTGTTTTTGACAAGAATCGTATATCCAAGCTGCCTGTGTGGATACGATTACATGGGCTGCCATTTACCCTATGGTCTAGGAAAGGGTTGAGTGTGGCCACAAGCATGGTCGGGAGGCCACTTTCTTGTGATGAACAAACATTTTGCTGCTCACGGCTTGATTATGCGAGGGTCTGTGTTGAAATAGATGCAGCTTTACCTTTCACGCATAACTTCAATATAACAACCCTTTTTCTGAAAACCCATTGAATATCCAAGTTGAATATGAATGGAAACCTTCTCGCCAGAGAAGTGCAAGCTATTTGGCCATTCCTCGCAAGCAACCGATGGAAGTCGGTGAAGAAGACGCGGTGAAGACGACGCTGGGTTGAAGGGGATAAGTCCATGGTATCCATCTCGAGAAGGGTCATAAGGAGCTTGAGTCCCATATTGTGGGCACGCATAAGCGCACTCAAGGTCAGTAGAACCAACAAGAAAGGCTGAAGACCCACACAACACATCAAAGATGGGATGAAAATGGAAACCCTAAACGTAAGGGAGACCGGTGGCTAATAATGAAGATGAGGTCCCTACGGTGGTGTTAGCAAGGTGGCTAATGCTGCAGGGGAAACCTTCCCCGAGGACGTAAGGTCAAGGTCTCAAGAAGAAGAAGTCGACTTTTGAAAGGAAAAGCCAAGGTGGACTCTCTCGCTTTGGGCACAGTGAATGAGACAATATCCTTTGCCGAGCAAGAGCTTCTCCTTGAATGAAGAGGAGTCCAGATGGGCACTAACACCGTGGGATGAATGCGAAAAGCAAATTCTAGAGAGAAATCCCCTACGGCATTCACAAAAGTGAGGAAGAAGAAAGGGGGGAAAAACAGAAGGAGGCATACTGCCTCTGAAGGTTCTCTCCCATCTATTTAATTTTAATAAATGTCTACAATAGGTTGTTGGAATATTAGAGGCATTAATGGCTTCCAAAAACAAAAAATTGTCCATGAATGGATAACAAAAAACAAGTTAAGGTTATTTAGTTTAATTTAAACTAAAGTGAATGCTGCTAGGATGGCTAGCTTACAGGAAGGGTTGGACTTGAGTAACTGGAGGTTTGTTTTTAATGCCTCTGACGGGGAGGCTGCTAGAATCATTGTGGGCTTGGATCCTGTGTGGTATGATGCTCAGTGTCTTCATAATTCCAAGCAAAGGGTTACGCTCAAAGTAGTCTCGCTTGATCAGCCTTTTGGATATAAATATAAGCTTCATTTATGGCCTTAACACTACAAAGAAGAAGACAAGAGGTCCGGAATTACATCTCGACGCTATCATGGTGCGCTTCACCAAGACCATGGATTCTCGATGGGGGACTTCAATGCTACTTTGAAGGTCACAGCATGCTGAAGGAGGTGATAGGCATTGGGGTGGTCAAAAGTCGGACTTTGGTCATTGTTCCGTGATCAAGCAGAAGTTGCACTCGATCCCCTTACAAAGGGATAAAATACACTTGGCATAATTGCCAAGAGTTGAACAATCAGATGTTGAAGAAGCCGGATTGGGTCATATCCAACACAGACTTTCACTGAAAATGGCCCGAGGCCTATGCCCAATTCTTGCCCGTGAGTGTCTCTGACCATAGCTCAATATTATTGCACATCAAGCGGGCCAGGGCTCCGACGAGGCCCGAGTTCAAGTTTCTAAATTTATGGACTCGAAGAGAGGATTTTCTGCCTCACATTGAGAGAATTTGGCACCAGCAGGCCCACGGTAATCCTATATTTAGATTAACCACAAAGCTTCAATGGGTCAAAATCAGTCTCAAGAATTGGCACAAGTACAACCATAGTCACATAACCAGGAGGGTCTTGGGGGCTAAAGCTGCATGGGACAATGCGCAGATTATGCTTGATCAAAACCCTGCGTCTAATGAGCTAAAATGTATGGAGAAGCAGGCTGCAAGAGAGTATCAGAAGCTTTCCAAGGATGAAGAATCTTTCTATAGGCAGAAGTCAAGAGTTCAATGGCTCACTCTCGGAGATAGGAACACGGCCTTCTTTCACAAAATTGTCTTGCACAGGAAAGCTCATAACAGATTATCGGGCTTGACGGATAAAGAAGGGCATGAGATTCACTACCATAAGGAGATGGGGATTTTAGCCGCGATCATTTCGAGAGTCTATTGAATGCTAGGGTCGATTCGGGTAGAGACCGAAAGAAGATTTCCTCCCTATTAATGCCGCCATGCAGAGGGAAATTTTAGCCCTATTTCGTAGATGGTGAAATCAAGACAGCCTTTGTTTTCAATTCCTCGATAATAAAGCTCCTAGGCCTGGATGGATTCTCTACGATTTTCTTCAAGGAATGCTGGACATTATAGAGCCGATTTCAAGGTCAGCTGCTCATTATTTCTTTCGCACCGCTGCCATGTCGAAATGCATAAATGCCACAACAATAGCTCTCATTCCCTAAGGTGGAAAACCCGAAGTTCTCCGATGACTACAGCCAATATCGCGCTACAATGTCATATACAAGACTATTTCAAAAGTCTTGGTGCTAAGGTCAAAAAAAGCTTTAGAGCAGAAAAATTAGCCCAAATTTTAAACAACCTTTATTCCGTGCCGGAGCATTGTTGATGCCATTATGCTCTCCCAAGAGTCGATGCATAATTATCACCTCAAGACAGCCCCCCCCTCGATGCACCTTTGACGCATTGATATGCGAAGGCTTTTGATTCCATCGATGGGATCACATTCTATGAAGGGTCGATCTAAGATTGGTATCCCTACAATTATGGTTAATTGGATTATGGAGTGTATTTCCACTCCACAGTTCTCTATAAGCATAAATGGTGATCTACATGTTGGTTTTCGGCATCTAAGGGAGTTCGTCAAGGGGATCCCCTTTCTCCGTACCTTTTTGTTTTGGCTATGGAGGATTTGAATGGACAGATGCAAGAGGCTTCGAGAAATCCTGATTATCGCCACCATTGGAGGTGCTAAGCTACTAACATTGCCCACCTTTGTTTTGCAGATGATTTGATGGTGTTCTGTAGGGGTGAGCAAACCGAACCGAATAACCGAAAAAACCGAGGAAAAAAAACCGAAAAAACCGAACCGAAAAAATAAACCGATTAAACCGATTGCAAAATTGTAAAAAACCGTCCGGTTCGGTTCGGTATCGGTTTTGTATGGACAAAACCGATTGAACCGAACCGAACCGGTTCGGTTCGGTTTCCTCACCCTACTATAAATACAAACTTACGAAACCCTATCATAATTTTACTAAACTTTACCGTTCCTCCGCCTCCCTCTGCCTCTCGCCTCTCTCCTCACGCTCCCGTCCCCTCGCCTCTCGCTTCCAGTCTCTCCTCCTCACTCAGAGTCTCGTGACCTCGGTCCCCTCACTCCTCACGCCCTCTGCCTCTCGCCTTCCAGGTCTCTCCTACTCAGCTCGAGTCTCGGACCTCGAGCCCCTCGGGTCCTCACTCCCTCACGCCTCCCTCGCCTCTGGCTTCGGCCTCTCTCCCCCTGCATCTTTATCATCGTCCCCCATCCGACACGGTCCAGTTTACAAAAGGTTAGTAAATGCTCACCTCTGATTTATTTCTTGTTATATGTTAAAAATCAACTGTCTTAGATGTTAGGGCTTGTTGTCCTTGGAGTTGATATAATGCTGAGTTATTTGACTTAATTATAGAGGATTTACTGTAAATTCGAAAGTGTAAATTCGAATCTTTTGTATTGTCTTCTGGGCTGATCATTTTACTGTTGAGGCTAGTTACTAGGATTTTGTGTTCCATGTAATTAACCTTTACTTGTTGCTGTGTTTACTGTTTAGCATCTCTTTTCTTTCAATTAGTGGCCGGATCTGTTTATCTGAGAGCAGCTCCTGTTAGGACAAGCTGTATCCTGCATGTAGTTCAAGATAAAATCCATTGCATGTGCTCATCAATTACAAACTGCTCGTACAACATCAAGATGAACTGATGATATCTCTGTGTTCATGTTTTTACGGGAGTCTTCCATGTAGTAAAGAATTAGAAAACTAATCTTACGCTAAATATTTCGATCGATTAATTATCTAACTACTTGTTGACCCCCGTGGATTTGTGGATGAGATTAGTAATTTGTGCCTCGTTGGACCTTCGCTTTTATTAAATTGAAACCTGCTCAAGTTTTATGTTCTTAGTAGGATGATATTGTTAAACCTCAAAGCAATCAAATATTTGGCTTGGTTGAGTGTGCTTGTAGCGCCCATCGAAGTATGAACAAATATTTCCCATCGTATCCAACCAAACATTTGTTTACAATCCCGCAGGATTAATTTCAAGCTTGCTACTAGCATATCCGTATATGACGCTTTGTTTTCAAGTTGTTCATGTTGATCAAAGAGTTGCTTATTGCAGTAAAAAAAATGCTTGTTTATGGTTTTGGCCTCTTTAGCCCTTTTGTCTTAGTATGGTAGTGCTGAACATTCTATTATAATTCTGGAGAATTAATTGCAAGTTTATGAGTAGAGTATCTGTGGTAATGTTGGGTGACAGAGTATGCCATTTGTGTCAAGTTGTTTTTTTATGGACAAGAGAGTTGCAGTGCTTCAAAGATCACAGGAAAGCAATCGATAATAGATTTTACAACTATAACTAGACTTGTGAAAAGCTCAAGTGGTTTTGATTCTTTTGTCGGGTTGATTATCTAGCTTTGTTTGGTCCCGTTTGAATTTGGGGATGAGAACAAATCGTGATAACGATGATGCCGGGTCCTGTTTGATCCGTTAGGACAAGTCAGTATCCCCTGCATGTAGTTTCCATTGTCGCTTTCACATCTCTTATAGAAAGTATATATTATTAACATGTTTTGATCTTTTTCATTTGTTAATTACAATCAGGTTATTTTTCTTATACATTTGTATTTTTATTTTATTAAATAATAATCAACTTATTTGCAATCTAACATTTCTATTATTTTTTGTAGATTTTGGTGGAAAGTTAAATCTAGCTACGGATGATAATTAGTTGAAGACCGATTGTATTTCTTGAAGTTTTTTATGTTAATGTTTCTTGTTTTTTTTAAGCCCTTTTTGAAGGCATTTTCTGTAATTTAAATTTAAATTTGTTCCTTTGTGTAGTTTTAATTATCTCTCATCATGCTAAATTACACAACAAAATTATTAGAAAGGTTAAAAAAAACTTAATAAACACTATATTAACAATTTAATAAATTAATATTTGTATTTGTTGCAAAAAAAAATTTTAAAAAATACTTTGGGTTCTTGTACAAAAAATAGATTTTTCAAGCTTATCAAAAAAAATTTATTAGAAAACCCATCAAAAGCCCATCGAAGCTCCAGCTGAAGGCCCATTAGAAGGCCCAAAAACAAATTCGGTTTTATGATTTTTTTAACCAAAAAAACCGGACCGAACCGAACCGAAAGTGGCCGGTTTTGAATAAATTCGGTTCGGTTTCGGTTTGATTTTTTAAAAAAACAAAAATTTCGGTTAGGTTACTATTTTGACAAAAAACCGAACCGAATCGAAAATGCTCACCCCTAGTGTTCTGTTAGGCGAATGAGACTTCGGTCAAGATTACTAATAAAGCTCTCCAAACCTTCATGACTCAGTCTGGGCTTAGCATTAATCAAGCTAAGAGTTCCCTTTTTCTATCAGGAGTAGACCTTTATGAGCAGCAGTGCATCCAAACTTTATTAGGGTTCCATTTGAAGACTCCTCCAGTGCATTATTTGGGAGTTCCCTTGATCACTAAGAGGCTAACAAACAGTGATTGCAACCTGCTCGTGGATAAAATTACAACGAGAATCAAGCTGTGGACTTCAGCTTCTCTTAGCTATGCTGGGAGGCTTCAGTTGATTAAATCCAATATATTCTCAATGCAGGTTTATTGGCTTAGCATCTTTATCATCCCGGCGTCTGTCACTCAGCGAATTGAAACGATAATGTCTCGTTTTCTGTGGAAGGGCCCAGAAATGGGGATGAATGGCGCGAAGGTTTGCTGGAAATGCTTATGTTATCCATTACAAGAGGGTGGGCTTGGCATTAAAAGGATCCAAGACTGGAACAATGCAGTAATGGCGAAGCATATTTGGCGGTTCCTGTCCAATCCCATCTCTATATGGTCCTCCTGGGTCCGGAAAACTCTCCTTAGGGGCAAGAGCATTTGGCAAGCTAACGCCCCTTCCCGAGCTTTTTGGGCTTGGCGTAAGATTATGGATAACAGGAGCTGGTGTAAAGGCTTTTTTATTTCCAAAATTGGGAACAGAGAGTCAACGTCCTTGTGGTTTGATTATTGGTTGCCTGATGGAGGTAGGATTGTTGACTGTCTCCCAGCAAGAACCATAGCTTCAATAGGTTTAAACTGGAATTCTCAGGTTGCAGATATAATCAGGAGTGGAGATTGGAATTTTCCAACTGGGCACATGGATTTGCAGCAGATTTGGAATGTAATTAACTTCAAGCCTAACTCTCATAAGGATGATCACATTGTCTGGATAGGTCAAGCAGGGGGGAAATTCACGATTGATTCAACATGGAACATGGTGAGGAAAAAGAAACTAAATAACCCCCTTCATGACCTCATTTGGTACTCAGGTCGCGTACCTCGGTATGCATTTATTTTATGGCTAGCTTCTATGGGAAGGTTATCTACTATGGATAGACCTCACATGCGAAATATAGCAGATAGTCATCAATGTGTTCTATGTGGTAATGCAGTAGAATCGCACTCCCACCTCTTCTTTCAGTATGGATACTCAGGTGGAGTTTGGCATAGCATCTCAGCTCAAACTAATTTGCATTGGCCGAATCTTCAATGGGGGCAGTTGTTGAACTGGGGAGCGACTGCTATAGGTACTAAGAAGGGGTTTAGAAATCTCTTAATGAGACACACACTATCCACGACAGTGTATTTTTTGTGGATGGAAAGAAATTGCAGGGTGTTTCAAGATCGTCGAAAGCCAGAAGGAATTCTTGCGCATGAAATTATCATGCAAATCCGTCTGCTCTTAATGAACTATAAGGGGCCCATTCCTGAATACTTCAGGAACAAATGGAATATTTGATTCTTCAGGGGTTGGGATCTGCTTCTCCCTCGGGCTTGGAAGGGGTAAGGCCTCATGGGGGTCCTTTTTTGTTGTTTAGGGCCTTGCGGGCTCCATGGTTTTTTCTTTATTTAAGCTTTGTTATTAGCCTGGTGTTCGGGTTGGGCTCCCTTTTTTCTTTTGAGGCTCCTGGGGTTTGTGGTTGGGCCACTGCCTCGGCTTGCCTTCTTCTAGGCTAAGCTTTTGTTCTTCTTTTTTGTTTAGCGGAATGCCGCTCCCTGCCTTTGCCCGAGCCGTTTGGACGGGTAAGCAGGCCCTCTTGTAAATATCCCTTTCTTTAATCCATTTGAACTTGTTCAAAAAAAAAAATCTAGCACTGTAGCATGTGAGTGTATGTACTGTGGATTGTAATAGTGTATTTTTGGGTCGGTTCGTTCGGTTCGGTTGGTTTCCCGGTTTTCCTAATTTTTTATAATTTTTTGCACAGTGAAATAGCACTTTTAGCTCTCGAAAAAGACAAAAAAACATTTATGGGTGGAGGGGCTCACGGTAATTGCACACTTTCGGACCGGACCGGTCCGGTCTGGCCCGCCTACCTTTTGAATATTTAATATTTTTTCAGAAATAGTTAATTACAAGTATAGCCCCCAATAAGACAAAATTGTTGACTTACGCACAGGGCTACACCGGTAATTGACCATTCTTTTTTTTTTATCGTCGGCTGGTGTTTCACACGCTAAATGACAAGATTCACTCATGCCCTCTTTAAGTGGCGCTGCATGGTGATGAGGGTCGTCGGAGATGGTCTACCAGCGTCTCGACCGATGCTCGCTTGGTCTTCCTCCCGGTGCGGCGCAATTTATCCTCCGACGTCCGTGGGAACGACGGTGACCGGTTAAAGCCGCTGCAGCCGTTTCTCTCTTTCCTGCACATCAAAGTGCAGGAGAGTCCCCCGGTTTTGATGCCTTTTCACTTTGGTGCCTATACTTTTAAATTTGTTTATGGTCCTGATTTTTGTTATATAAGTTTTAATTTAGTTCGATTGGGTCCTTCGATTGAAATTAATTGAATGTTTAATTTTCACTTCAATCCTCCTTTTAATTTCTAGATTGGGTTTAAATAACTCAATAAATTCGGTACAGCAGTTTCAATTTTTGCAATTTTGTCCTTTGATTGAAATTGATAATAAATTTGATTTTCATTTCGGTCCTTATACTTTTAATTTTGGATTTTAATCCCTTAATATTTGATTTTCCTTTTGGACCTTATACTTTTAATGTTTTTTTTTAATCCCTTGATTTCTTGTTATGATTTAAATTTTCTTAAAGTTTTTATGGTTTTTTTTAGTCATTCATTTATTTAATTTTATTCATTATTAACACAATAATAATAATAATAATAATAATAATAATAATAATAATAATTTAATTGTTTTTCTTACTTACTCTTTTGTTAATGTTTTTGAGGGTTTTTCCCCGCCATACACATGCTTGTTACATGTGTGCTGTGTGTGTGTGTTGTGCACAAAAGAACATCAGCTTACTCGTGTAAAGCCAGCAGCGCCAAAGCCTGCACCAAAAGCACAATATGCACCCCCATCTAAACCATAGCCAAGTGTAGGTGGAAAGTTTGAGTACAACGATGACTTCTTAGAATTTGGCCCTCCAGAAGGCTTCTGATCAGTATTGGGTTTCGCAAGGGAACAATCCAAAACTTGACCTGCGAATGAAGAGGCATCCATCATTAATAGAAAACATTCACTAGTGAAAATAGTCTGCTGGATTTTAGGAGGAAAATTTACCATCAATTTCATATTTCTCAGTGTTCTTCAATGCCTCTTCATGGCACTTGACCTCTCTGCAAAGTGCACAAAACCAAATCTGCTCTTTTCATGTCCTGGTTTAGCAGGTGGAAGAACTACTTTTGTGACTTTTCCGTGATGCTCGAACAGCTGCCTTAGACAATCCTGAGTAATCTCTTCTGGTAAATTCTTGACATAAACTGCCTTGACCTGTACCAAACACATTGAGTCAGTCATGACTCAACTTCCCAAAATAAATGATTTGAGAAATATAACTGCACAGTGACTTGCAGATGCACACAAACAGTTGTCTAAAAATAAAATAAAAAAGTGTTAAAAAAAGAGCAACTATTCTGATGGAAAAGTTGGTCTAATGTTCAATCTGTGAGATGGGAGAATATGATGCTCCTCATTACCAGTCAACATCCCAGAAACAGGAGCGTTTGACATCAATTAAGAACACAACAAGACAAATGCAGAAGCATCTCAACCAGATGATCTAAGTTTTTTGATAGTCAATACAAAGCTCTACTACTTAAAATGGAGAACAAAATGACAGTGCAACTGACCTGAAAAGAAGTAGAAGATCCTGCATTTCTAGGATCTGCCCAGCTCACAGTAGGAGCATTATCATCAAGTTTAAATTCAGGTTTTGACATCTTATTTCTTGAGTATTCTGCACATGCATGATTATAATACTCAATGAATGCAAATCCCCGATTCCGGCTTGGGTTCTGTAGGTCCTGTGCAGTCAAGAAAAAAAAAGATCACTACACAATGCATCATCAGCCTACATTGTCTATGCATGTATGCAATAAAAAGTTAAGCACAAAAACCTTTAACAATTCCACTAAATTAACTCCAGGACCAGTCTTTTTAACAGCCTTCTTCATATTTTCTTCTCCCCAGTTTCTTGGGACATTGCCAATAAACAATTTATGATTTGCTTGAGATGTTGAACACTTCAACTTTTTACCCTGAAGAGAAAGCAGGGGTTAAAAGAACATTCATACAGGATACCTTATACAAGAAAAATAAAAAATGAAAACAGCATCCATACAGCCTAAAGTGAGAAAGATAACAGTGAGCACAAATTCCATTGCCAGCATGAAGAAATTATGTTTCCATGGCTAAAATATTATCTATAAAAGAACTCAGAAGCAGGATACCTTAAACTCAGTATTGTTCAACTCTTCGATGGCCTTGGAAGCCAACTCCTTTGTTCTGAAAGACACGAAAGCATAACCCCTTGACTCACTTGAATCTTTTCCCTTCATTATCCTTACCTGCTATTAGCATATAAAAGATTTAGTCCATGCAAACAAAAGAAACATAGACAGGGCATTTGCAAGACAAGATCAGTTACCTCTGTCACTGCTCCTATATATTCACAAAGTTCCTTCAAATCCTCTTCAGAAGCATCAGGAGGAATGCCACCAAGATGCACCTCTGTACCATGAGGAGGAAGTGCAAGAAGCTCAGCATGTTTTCTTTCCTCATCTATCTCCTCCGCACCATCTGATCCCCTTTGTGAATCTGCTTCATCAGCGGCCTCTTCAATTTCCTCCTCTTCCACCTCCTCTTCAACTTCTTCCTCTATCTCTTCCTCTTCCTCTTCCTCTTCATACTCAACTTCTTCCATTGTCTCCTCAGCTTCATTGTCACCATCAACATCAACCTGCTCTTCAGGATCGGCAGAGTTTTCAAGGACATCTGGTTCATCAGCAGATACACCACTTCCCCCTGATCTCAGCTTGAATTACCATAATAATGCACTGATATTTCTCCCAAAAAAGAAATAAGCAGTGCCAAGTCTCCCTTTTCTTGTAGTTATTGTACTAAATAAAAAAGAGACGATGTATGCTATATTATTGTGTTTCCGCACAAGACCAGTTCAATGAAAGTGTTAGATAAGATAGCGGCGCAATCATTGTACCTCTTGCCAGCAGCTCCATAAATAAATCAAATTCCCCCAATTCCATACCATCGGCAGAAATATTTCTCCAATGTAATACTTGCAAGAAAAGAAAAATAAACAGAAAATAAAACTCACCCTTGGAGTTTGGAAGCGATCGCTCTCAACGACAGCGTCCGCGAAGAGCTCAAACTGGTTTTTGTCTTGATATAAAACATAAAAGCATCCCGATTTTGCTGAAGTCAGAAAAATACTCCACAGGAATGTCTTGAAATTAAACATAGATCATTTCGGTTTCTCAAAGTCGTTGATTCATTGATGTCAATTACACACAAGATACATCATATCAAACAAGCATGAAGATTCCAGTAGCAAGCCACTGCGGTGAATCTTGATTGGAAATTGGAGGGCACGCCAGGCCATTGCAGTAGTGTAACGCATTGGCGACGCATGAAGATTCCAGTAGCAAGCCACTGCGGTGAATCTTCCCCTTTAAAAAAGTAATTTAATATCGTGTGGACCTATGGCCCACGTATCAGATATTAAACAGATAAGAACAGATACTACACTTGATCTTAGCCAAAAGGCCGAGAAAGGTATGCTTTGGCCTTCCGATTCCATTGCGTTTTATAGGTGCAGCTCTCTAAATTCCGCCCTGCTTCATCGATGTGGGATAGTTTCAATTACACTGCTATTCAACAGCCCAGTTGAGCTGGTTTCAGAAGATACGCAGCCGCTAGTTTCCAAAGCCTTCCTTAGAGTTACTGCCTCCGCTTAATTTGAATCCATGATGTCCAACGGAAAAGAAATAAAAGCACTTTCCCCGGTCTGCTTTCTAACAACGTGTTTCTTTGTGAGTTGTGCGACCCATCAAAATATAAAATACACGACCGAATTTGCCCGCGTGCTCTGCTGGTTTTTTTTCTATTTAAGAAAGTAATTGATTTTATACGTGTTATAATATGTTATTTTAATATTTAGTTAGTAAAATTCTAATTGATAGAATCTGTTAGAAACGAGTTTTTTTCATGTTTAAAAGTGATTGAATGTTGCAATTGTTAAAATTGTTTTGATAATTATTTAATCGGTAGATTGTATAACTAGAATCAAAAAAATTATGTGATTATTGTGTATGTTTTATTTGTCTCATGAATTCTTTTATTAATAAATTGTGAAATTATAATCGTTGAATTTTAACACAAATGAGTGATTTGTTTTATGTAGCAAACAATTTTATTGATGATTTTGTTTTAACTACTTTGATATTAATTTAATTGGTAGATAGCAAAAATGTAATTGATCAAATTGACTAAAGATATATTATTTGTTGCCTGCAACAAACAATTAGTTTGTTGGGCATGTTTTAACTATTTGCAGAATAATTTATTTGACAGATAAAAAAATGCAACAGTTAAAATTTATCAAAGATGATTTTTTCAGATTTTTTTCTTCATATTATTGTATTAAAAAACAGAAAACCCCGTTTCAAACAGTAATGAATAGTGAAAGTCATTGTTTATGGGAAAAAATCATGGTGCGCGTAAATTTATCCGAACACCACGGTCATAAAAAAACAAAAAAAAATATATAAGTGGTAAAAAAAAAAGGAAAAAATGTTAAAAAATAAACATGGGTTCGGAGATTAGTCGTGGTGCATGTAAGCTGCCATGGATACCCCGGTTATAAAAAAAAAAAATCCCCTTTTGTAACAGTAATGAACAGTGAAAATTAGTGTTAATTCTGTAAAAAAAAGTGGGTGCAGAGATTAGTCGTGGTGCGAGTAAACTGCCCCGAACAACCTGGTTATTAAAAAAACAAAAAAAGAGAAAAAAAAAGTGCAAGGGGAAAGCACCTTTTATTGTTCATTACTGTTTCAAAGTAAGCGTAAGCTTACCTGGAGACTGTTATTATATATATAAAAAATGTATAAGTGGAAAAAAAACGAAAGAAAATGTTTGAAAACAATGGGTTCAGAGATCAGTCGTGGTGCGCCTAAGCTGCCCCAGACACCCCGGTTATAATAAAACAAACAAAAAGAAGAAGCCCAATTATAAAAAAACAAAGTGCAAGGGGAAAGCACATTTTCAAACAGTAATGAGAAAAAATAATCATGGTGCGTGTAAACTGACCTGAACACCCCGGTTATTAAAAACAAACCAAAAAAATGTATAAGTGAAAAAAAAGGAAAAACAATATTAAAAAAATGAGTCCGGAAATTAGTTGTGGTGCGTGTAAGCTGTCACGGATATCCCGGTTATAAAAAAACAATTAAAAGAAGCCTTGTTGGAAAAAAAAACGAAAATTCCCTTTGTAAACAGTTATGAACAGTGAAGATCACTATTCATTGTTTTTTTTTGTATATATAGCTTATATATAGTTATCTCAAGTTAAGATACATTTCATATGGATGAAAGCTATATATATATATATATATAACTATCCCACATTAAGAAATTAAAAAACAATTCATGTGAATGTAGGCTATATATAATTATCTCCCATTGAAAAATTAAGAAATAATCCATATGGATATAGGTTATATATAGTTATCCCATATCAAGAAGTTATGAAATACTTCACGTGAATGTAGGCTATATATATTGTCATCCCACATCAAAAATTGAAGGAACAATCCATATGAATATAGGTTATAAGAACATATATGAGACTAAATATTCATAAATTAATTATATATTTTTTGGGCTTACTAAAAAAAACAAAAAACATTAGGTCTCACTAGAGTTTCAGGTTGACCCGATGGGTTGCTATGGTGTTGCCTATTTAAAAGCCGATCAAGGTCCCAAGTCGCTCGAGTCTCAAGTCAATCTGATGGGTTTCATAACAATGGCTCCAACAATTTCTACCATTCTAGTAGCTTATGGATAACCCCAACCATCTCTCAAAATCAATTAAAGTTTCTAATATTTAATATACTAAGTAATAATCCATTTACAAAGATTAAACTTTTCCCCTCTCAAAACATAAACATCATGTAGGGAAATGGGTTGCTTAATAAGTGTCTATTAGTTTTAAGAAAAGTACAAGCAAAAAAAGAAGTACACAGTTGTTGTCTATTAGTTTTAAGAATTCATGTAGCTACTTGAGTGTCTTTTTAGAAATGTGAGTCCATTTTAAATTGTTTTTTACTTAAAGTATCAGAATAATATATATATATTAAAATTTATTTTTAATATCAAAACAATCCAAAAAAGTTTTAAGAAAAATAATCTTTTAAGTTTTTTTTTGGACAAACAAACTACAACATCAATGAAGCTCTTGGACTGCCCTGCGAGTTCAGTCTGAAACAAACAATGCAAAAGCCGCAGAATGTTAGCACGTCAGTTTTCTGGTTCGAGTTACGAAGCGTTTCTAATCCAGTCAATCAATCAAATGTCGAACAACAACAAATTCCTCTCCCCCTTTGCATTTTCACTACCAAATCAGTATAGGTTATATCGGCTGTGTCCACGGTCATTGCTACTCCTTCCACCACTTGAACTACCAGCACCACGACCCCTGTCACCCTGTGGCTGTGGAGAGCTGTGTGCTTGCATTCCAGGCTGTTGGCTGCGGCAAAATTATAAAAGCACCTGGTTGCTGTTGGGTGTGCAACTGATGGTAGATAAAATGAAACTGTACTTACAGGACATATCCAATCCTTCCGTCAGGCAAAAGCATGGGCACCATTGCCATGCCAGCAGGAGTCGATCCCCTGCCATAAATGACAGGCTGCAGGATTTTGTCATGCCAATGAACCAATATACTTGATCAGAAAGTTTGAGCAAATTAATCCTTCGCACATTAGACACCTCATAGCAAAGATAACAGATTAATCCTTATCAATTACACAACTTGAATGTAGATGTATAATGCAAACTTTTGATTGAAAAAAATACTCTTTATGAGTACAATCCATTGCTTAATGCAAAACCATTTATTGTAGTCTTTGATTATGTCTGTTGTGGTATATTCAAGTATGCCTTTGGCTCTAAGTTCCTCGGAAATATTGTTAATCATAATCATCATACTGAATTAAAATAAATAATAGTTTGCAGAAAGTAGTTAACAACTGTTAAATCCTAGAAGCAATTTTGCGAATCTTAAATCATACAAATTGTCTTGAAGTGAATAAAAATGAATCAAACTCTTCAGCATCAAACCAGAAAATGAAAAGTTGAAATAACTCAGACCTTCAATGTTGGCAAACTTCTCAAATATTTCCTTCCTTGATAAATCCTAGCAGACCACCATACACATGCTTGTTACATGTGTCAAAGTGCTGTGTGTGTGTGTTGTGCACAAAAGAACATCAGCTTACTTGTGTAAAGCCAGCAGCGCCAAAGCCTGCACCAAAAGCACAATATGCACCCCCATCTAAACCATAGCCAAGTCTAGGTGGAAAGTTTGAGTACAAGGATGACTTCTGTGAATTTGGCCCTCCAGAAGGCTTCTGATCAGTATGAGGTTTCGCATGGGAACAATCCAAAACTTGACCTGCGAATGAAGAGGCCTCCATCATTAATAGAAAACATTCACTAGTGAAAATACACTGCTGGATTTTAGGAGGAAAATTTACCATCAATTTCATATTTCTCAGTGTTCTTCAATGCCTTCATGGCACTTGACCTCTCTGCAAAGTGCACAAAACCAAATCTGTTCTTTTCATGTCCTGGTTTAGCAGGTGGAAGAACTACTTTTGTGACTTTTCCGTGATGCTCGAACAGCTGCCTTAGACAATCCTGAGTAATATCTTCTGGTAAATTCTTGACATAAACTGCCTTGACCTGTACCAAACACATTGAGTCAGTCATGACTCAACTTCCCAAAATAAATGATTTGAGAAATATAACTGCACAGTGACTTGCAGATACACACAAACAGTTGTCTAAAAATAAAATAAAAAAGTGTTAAAAAAAGAGCAACAATTCTGATGGAAAAGTTGGTCTAATGTTCAATCTGTGAGATGGGAGAATATGATGCTCCTCATTACCAGTCAACATCCCAGAAACAGGAGCGTTTGACATCAATTAAGAACGCAGCAAGACAAATGCAGAAGCATCTCAACCAGATGATCTAAGTTTTTTGATAGTCAATACAAAGCTCTACTATTTAAAATGGAGAACAAAATGACAGTGCAACTGACCTGAAAAGAAGTAGAAGATCCTGCATTTCTAGGATCTGCCCAGCTCACAGTAGGAGCATTATCGTCAAGTTTAAAATCAGGTTTTGACATCTTTTTTCTTGAGTATTCTGCACATGCATGATTATAATACTCAATGAATGCAAATCCCCGATTCCGGCCTGGGTTCTGTAGGTCCTGTGCAGCCAAGAAAAAAAAAAAGATCACTGCACAATGCATCATCAGCCTACATTGTCTATGCATGTATGCAATAAAAAGTTAAGCACAAAAACCTTTAACAATTCCACTAAATTAACTCCAGGACCAGTCTTTTTAACAGCCTTCTTCATATTTTCTTCTCCCCAGTTTCTTGGGACATTGCCAATAAACAATTTATGATTTGCTTGAGATGTTGAACACTTCACCTTTTTACCCTGAAGAGAAAGCAGGGGTTAAAAGAACATTCATACAGGATACCTTATACAAGAAAAATAAAAAATGAAAATAGCATCCATACAGCCTAAAGCGAGAAAGATAACAGTGAGCACAAATTCCATTGCCAGCATGAAGAAATTATGTTTCCATGGCTAAAATATTATCTATAAAAGAACTCAGAAGCAGGATACCTTAAACTCAGTATTGTTCAACTCTTCGATGGCCTTGGAAGCCAACTCCTTTGTTCTGAAAGACACGAAAGCATAACCCCTTGACTCACTTGAATCTTTTCCCTTCATTATCCTTACCTGCTATTAGCATATAAAAGATTTAGTCCATGCAAACAAAAGAAACATAGACAGGGCATTTGCAAGACAAGATCAGTTACCTCTGTCACTGCTCCTATATATTCACAAAGTTCCTTCAAATCCTCTTCAGAAGCATCAGGAGGAATGCCACCAAGATACACCTCTGTAGTCTGTACCATGAGGAGGAAGTGCAAGAAGCTCAGCATGTTTTCTTTCCTCATCTATCTCCTTTGCACCATCTGATCCCCTTTGTGAATCTGCTTCATCAGCGGCCTCTTCAATTTCCTCCTCTTCCACCTCCTCTTCAACTTCTTCCTCTATCTCTTCCTCTTCCTCTTCCTCTTCATACTCAACTTCTTCCATTGTCTCCTCAGCTTCATTGTCACCATCAACATCAACCTGCTCTTCAGGCTCGGCAGAGTTTTCAAGGACATCTGGTTCATCAGCAGATACACCACTTCCCCCTGATCTCAGCTTGAATTACCATAATAATGCACTGATATTTCTCCCAAAAAAGAAATAAGCAGTGCCAAGTCTCCCTTTTCTTGTAGTTATTGTACTAAATAAGAAAGAGACGATGTATGCTATATTATTGTGTTTCCGCACAAGACCAGTTCAATGAAAGTGTTAGATAAGATAGCGGCGCAATCATTGTAGCTCTTGCCAGCAGCTCCATTAATAAATCAAATTCCCCCAATTCCATACCATCGGCAGAAATATTTCTCCAATGTAATACTTGCAAGAAAAAGAAAAAATAAACAGAAAATAAAACTCACCCTTGGAGTTTGGAAGCGATCGCTCTCAACGACAGCGTCCGCGAAGAGCTCAAACTGGTTTTTGTCTTGATATAAAACATAAAAGCATCCCGATTTTGCTGAAGTCAGAAAAATACTCCACAGGAATGTCTTGAAATTAAACATAGATCATTTCGGTTTCTCAAAGTCGTTGATTCATTGATGTCAATTACACACAAGATATATCATATCAAACAAGCATGAAGATTCCAGTAGCAAGCCACTGCGGTGAATCTTGATTGGAAATTGGAGGGCACGCCAGGCCATTGCAGTAGTGTAACGCATTGGCGACGCATGAAGATTCCAGTAGCAAGCCACTGCGGTGAATCTTCCCCTTTAAAAAACTAATTTAATATCGTGTGGACCTATGGCCCACGTATCAGATATTAAACTGATAAGAACAGATACTACACTTGATCTTAGCCAAAAGGCCGAGAAAGGTATGATTTTGCCTGCCGATTTAATTGCATTTTATACGTGCAGCTCTCGAAATTCCGCCCCTGCTTCATCGATGTGGGATAGTTTCAATTACACTTCTATTCAACAGCCCAGTTGAGCTGCTCTCAACAGGATATGCAGCCGATAATTTCCAGAGCCTTCCTAAAAGTTACTGCCTCCGCTTAATTTGAATCCATAATGTCCAACGGAAAAGAAATAAATGCACTTGAAGCTTCCATTATCATCCACCAAGACGCCGCCTGCACTTTACCCCACTACTAGAAAAGGGGTGTGTTTGCAACGGATTTTTGCAACGGCAAATATCCGTTGCAAATTAAATTTGCAACGGCGAATCCGTTGCTCAACCAATTCCAGAAAAAAAAAAAAAAACATGGTTAGCAATGGATTAGTCGTTGCAAATTTACTTTGCAACGGACAATTTTGTAACGGCGTTTGCAACGGATTATCCATTGCAAAATTGTCTAATCCGTTGCTAAACCAATTCCAAAAAAAAAAACAAAAAAACATGGTTTGCAACGGATTAGCCGTTGCAAATGTAATTTGCAACAGACAATTTTGCAACGGATGTGGAAACGGATTATCCGTTGCAAAATTGTTCGTTGCAAATTAAATTTGCAACGGCGAATCCATTGCAAATGAAAAGTAATTAAAACTAAAACTATTATTATTATTATTGCATCAATAATGAAAAAAAACAAAATTAAATCAAAGAATAAAAAATCCTAAAAACTATAACAAAAGAGCAAACAAAATCAATGAAAAAAAAATATTAGCTGGAAAAAAATTATTTGACTTGAAAATAAAAAAAAAAAAAACTAAAAGAAAGAACAAAGAGAAAAATATAAGAAATATCAATTTTCAAATGATCATAAACACAAACTCAAATCTAAGAACAAAATTTTTCAAAAAGTTACCACCTTAACAAATAAGAAAATAATAAAAATTAAAAATCAAAACTAAGGGCACACATATATAAATATAGACAAAAATAAGGTGTGCGTCAGTCGAATATTGTCTGCATGCAGTGTCGGATGCATGTACATAGTATTCGTGAGAAAAGAATAATAAAAAATGATAAATTAACATAGCACCCCTACATTCAACTCTTCAATTTTGTCTTATCATGGGTAAAAGAGTTATTTTTACCGTGCAATAGTATGTGAAATCACTGTGACACCTCCTCTGTTAACTCTTAGTTTTTATCTTATATCGGGATAGAATAGTTATTTTACTATAAAAATATAAAAAAATTACTAAAAAATGCAAGAAACAATTTTGAAGCATAAAATCAAATAATTCATCACCAGGGGCATGCATGCATGTAGCGTGCTCTGTCGAGTTCTAAGCAATATATCTAACTTAAATCCCATGAGGACCAGCCACAAAAAACATGTTGTCATTTTCATTTCAAAATCTTTTAATTATGGATAATCCGACCCAATCGAACTCTCTAACCCAACTTCACCTCCTTCAACTACTCTGAATCTGGCTCAACCTCTTTGTAAGAGCAAGTTCAATGGCAAGATCCATTTTGAAGATTCAAATCTTGAAAATGGCTCTTTGAATAATGTATATTTGATTTTTTTTATTGATATGTGTTCCAATGGTAAGAGATATTTTGAAGAGCTATTTTTTATATTATTTAAAATATAATGCAATTATTTTGAATTTAGTTTAATTATTCAATTAATAGGAGTAAATTATACAATTAAATAATTGCTTTTGAAAAACCTTCCAACAATAAAATTATTTTTTTAATCATGTTTAAATTAAAAAAATAAATTGAAATATAATTAAAAGATCCGCAATATTTGAAATTTGAAATTTAAGCTACTTATTTTTTTTTTTATGGTTGTTGTATTTGAAGTTAATTAATGTTACTTATTGTCTTTGAGTGCTAGAAAAACTTAAGAAAATAAAATGAACACATTAATAAATAACCAATAAGTTCTAACATAAGTAATTAAAATACATTCCATTACAAATAATTTAATCAAATTAATTACAAATTAATACTCCTATTTTTTTATGTTAACTATTATAATAATAATAATAATAATAATAATAATAATAATTAATAATTAATATAATTAATTATTATATTATAATAATTAATAATTATAATTAATAGTTAATATAATTAATTATTTTATAATAATTAATAGTTAATTATTATTATTTATTTATATTTAAATTAAAAAAATGAATTTAATTATTATTAAAAAATGAATTTTATTATAATTAATAATAATAATTAATATAAAACCCCCCCCCCACCCACCCACCCAAACCCTACATTCCTTCACATTTTTCCAATTGCGCCGCCCCCCTCCCTCGCCATCCCCCTCCCTCTCCAGCCCCCCTCCCTCGCCACCCTCCCTCCCTCGCCAGCCAGCCACTTCCTTTTTTTTTCTCATATATTCCCTTCTCTCCAAACAAAAATGGCCGATTAGCTCACCGACGACCAGATCTCCGAGTTCAAGGAAGCTTTCAGCCTATTCGATAAGGACGGAGATGGTCTCCTCTTAGATAAGGACGGAGAGGAGTACATAGAATAATAAAAAGTACATAGTATTCGATAAGGACGGAGATGGTCTCCTCTCGTTTTATTGCATTTCTTTTTCAGTTTTATGGTCTCTCAAGGGTATGACAGCGCTAGTCACTGGTGGAACCAGAGGCATATGGTTAGTTCTCTTTCTAATTTCTCTCCGCCCTTTGTAATTATTTCCTGTCTCAATCCTTAGATATCTGATTACTGTTTTTGATGAATCAGATTTGCGATTGTTGAAGAACTGGCAGGATTTGGGGCAAGAGTGTATACATGTTCACGCAACGAGAAAGAGCTCAATGAGAGGATAAAAGAATGGGAAGCTAAAGGGTTTTCTGTCAGTGGCTCGGTTTGCGACCTCAGTTCCCAAGACGACAGGGAGAAGCTGCTTGGTTCCGTCACCTCTGCTTTCGACGGGAAGCTCAATATCCTTGTAGGTTCACAAAAAGGGGAAGCTCCCATTGAAGGATGCAGATGGAAAGCAAAAGAGGAGCTTGACTCCTGAAGCGTAATATAACTTTTGCCCTTCTGCTTGGGTATTTTGTGTATATTTGATGGTTCATATTGATGCTTGGGTATTTTGTGTATATGTGATGGTTCATATTGATTCTTGGAATTGATTTTCAGAATAGAGAAGATGTGTATTTTTTTAAACACTTCGAATATGTATTTTTGTAAATGTAACCGAATCTCTGTAGTATTATAAATTAGATTCTGCTGTATTAGAAATTTTAATTTATGAAAATTTTATTTCAACAATATTTAGTTCTCAATATTAATAATATATCAATAATATTAATGAAAATATTTATTCATAATTAATTAAAAAATAAATATATTTCAATTGGATTTCAAAAAATAATTAGCAGTTGCAACGGGCAACTACTTACGGCTATCCAACGGGCCAGCAACGGCCCGTCCGTTGCGAACTGTGTATTTGCAACGGGAGAAATTGCAACGGATTATCCGTTGCAAACGAAATTTGCTGTGACTTGTTTCTAACGGATTGTGTCCGTTGCAAATGCCGTTGCAAATTAATATTAGCAACGGATTTCTTTGTAATTTGCAACGGATCAATCCGTTGCAAAACGACCTGTTTTTTTGTAGTGCCCGGTCTGCTCTCTAACAACGTGTTTCTTTGTTTAGTGCATAACTCATGAAATATATGCTTTTTGTGAGCTGTGCGACCCATGAAAATATAGAATACATGTTTTTTGGCACACCTCACAAATAAACACACACTATCAATTGTTTAGGGTTTCTTCACTAACATAAGACTATATTTTCTTTTCTTTTTTCATTTTCCCTTTTCGATAAAAAAAAATTTAGAAACACATGCTCATTTAAAAAAAAAACAAGTTTGAATTTTCTAGAAAAATAAAGAAGATATTTAGATTACAATTATTTTTCATAAAAAAAAATATAACCATAATTTATGAGTCATTTTAGTATTTTTATGTTCATATAATCTAATTGCAGAATATTAATTTTATTATTTAAATAAAAAATTATTATGAAACAATTATATAATCAACTCAAAATAAATCTTTATATTACATTTTTCATAAATATTAGACTTATGACACTAACTAAGTATCAAAATATAGAAAATGAGAGCTAATTGGCAAGACATTGGATTAGAAAAGGGGAGCCTCTAGGAAAGGTCATGGTTGATCATTAAGGGCAGTAATTAGGAGGGAAAGATTACGTGTTTTGCTAAATAATTATTGTATATATTGTGCTAGATGTGAATGTTTGTGTAATGAATGATTGTTTATCTCATGTACAAGACATAATAGAATGCCCTGTTGGACTTACAAACGGGGAACAAACAGCTGCTGCAAAAGAAGGAAAAGTGGTGTTAAGTGACAAGTTGAAATTAGCTAATGTTTTATATGTGCCAAGTTTGCAATGCAATCCGATTGCGATCTCACCAATTGATGAATTTGACTGTATTGTTCTGTTTACAAAGAAATTTTATGTTATACAGGACCCCATTCAAGGATGGTGATTGGTGCGGGTGAACGACGAGAGGGGTTTTACTACTTGCATGGAAAGGCAACTGAATTTGTAACAACAGTGCAAACTGACAAAGAAAAAATCTTCAATTTGTGGCATAAGCAGCTGGGACATTCTTCATCTAAGGTTCTAGAATTAATTCCCAATGGTGGCATTGGAACAATTAGTGCTTTGCCAATGAGAGTTAATTGGCAAGACATTGGATTAGAAAAAGGGAGCCCCTAGGAAAGGTCATGGATGACGGCAAGGCATGAACATTTGGAAAGGAATGCATCACCCTCTATCATAGTAGCACATGAACATCTGGAAGAGAATGCATCACTTGTTCTTCCTTCTAACACAGTAGTAGCTCATGCCAACAATCATGAGTCCATGCATGATAAAGGGGGTTCCAAAACTCGCCATCGAATTTCGGGGGGAATGCATTTTGACTACTGGATACTTGATAAATCGAAGTCCATCACTCATTTTATAAGGGAAAAGACCATATGAAGCCTTATATGGAAAAACACCTCAACTTGGATATTTGCGTGTATTTGGATGCTTGTGTTATGTTTATAACCAAAAACATAATCTCCTTGTTATCCCGATAAATTCTTGAAACATTAAATTGGTCTCTTGTTATCCCGATAAATTCTTGAAACATTAAATTTGGTTTCTCGGAAAAAAACCTGCAAATTTCGGGTTAGAATCATTCTCGCGACATGATATTTTTTTTACGTTGGACATTACAATGGAGATATCTTGTGATTCTGATATCAAAATCGGGCAATTAAAATCTCCAAATTCATCTACTCATTCAAGAATACAATTTTCATGAAGAACATAAAGTGAGAAAAAATTGTTTTAATGGGAAACATTGACCCTAATCTACTTGGTTAAACCGGTCCCAAAAAAAAATGATTTTTTGCTATTACACCAGACATTCTAACATGAATATCTTGAGATTTTGATATCCAAATCAGTCAATTCAAAAATCCAAATTCATCTACACATGCAGGATTGCAACTTTCATGAAAGACTCGAAGTGAGAAAAACTTGTTTTGATGGAGAAAATCTACCCGTAATTTGTTTGGACAAAATGTTTTTGAAGAAAAGGATTTTTGCGGTAGCAACAAAATCAATGTTTTAGTGCAAATTATAAGGGACTTATCCAACCCCTAGATAAAGAAAGAATTCCTAATTAGTCTAAGAATCTTGACGATTTTGGAAGCAAAGGAGGAGGATAAGAAAAATAGGGGAAAAAAAAACAAAGACAGGGTTCTAAAAAAACATTTTTGTTCTCTACTTTTGTCCATCGTCTAGTAACCATGTTCTAAACTCTTGCATTTGGTTCCAAAGGGGTGTACGTCATTTCTAGTACGTGTGGTCTAAAAATGAGTAACAACAATCCTCTTATTTGAAAAAAAGTAAAAATTGAATAATATTTAATAAAATAAAATCTAAAACCTAATTTTAATTAATTTGACATATTGATACTATCTTAAATTAATTAACTATAAACACTTGTAAATTTAAATTAATGATAAAAAAGGATGCTAGACATGGATGATGTGTCGTCCATTTTATTTTTTCTAATTAAGTAGATTACATGTTCGTAATTTGGTCACCAATTTGAAGGTGAAAAACTTGGGGAGAGATTTGTTTACTCTAAAAGCTTATATTCCAATATATTTTAACCCAAAACACCTCAAATCACCATAAAGCAATATAAACCAATTAACAACTCCAACATAAAACCAAAAGAAAGAAGAAAATCAACTGAATCTAAAAAATTAACTAATATATATGTCAATCTCGCCATGTTTAGAGAAAAGAACTATCATCATCGAATTGCTCCCTTCGGAAACCATAATAGCTATCAATAATTTTATGGGGTTTGTTCTCCATCAAAACCAATTGCATCTTCTGGTTTTAGCAGAGTGGAACATTATCTTTCAAACCTGCAACAACCCTTTGAGTTAATAATTGGACGTGATTGTTTGAGAGTGTAATTGAGATTGTTGTTAAAACTAATTTTTGTTGAGAAATGCATTAAAATGATGTTTTTTTTAGTTTTTTATAATTATTTTTGACATCAGCATATCAAAATAATTTAAAAACACTAAAAAAAATTAATTTAAAATAAAAAATTATTTAACTGTTTTTTTAAACACATCATCAAACACCCCCCTACGTCTATCTTGTGATGCTTAATAGCTGCAATCCTCTTGACGAATTCTGGTCAAATAAACTAATGGACAGAAAAGGGCAATTATCAATACCTTGATGGCATACACTGTTTTTTTAAATTGCAAGAATAATTATTGCCTCCTATCGCTGAATTTACTGATCGACCAACGCATCTATTATCGACATGTGCATATATCTCGTTCAGCTTTAACAAGTAACAATGTTTGAAAACTCTACTGTAATGTAAACGGATCCCAATATTGTGTAGTCCGCAGTTTGCACTCTGACGAATAAGCCATCAAGGATCAGATCAGGAAGGCCATGAGAAATCGAACCAGTCAAAGTAAAATGTTTCGGCTGGATATGTGTACACGTGCCGGATCAATAGGGAAGATCATGACTTTTGTATTAACTTAAACCAGAAAAAAAAACACTGCGCACAACTTTCATCTACATATACATTGTTGAAGCTGAGAAGGATAAGTTTTGATTCATTAATCCAGGAGGAAAATCATCGAAATGTGGGAGGTCCAATCTCTCGCCATGATTTGGAAAATCTACATTTACATTGTTAGCTGTACAGAGTTGAATGTTGAATGTAATGGCTAAAATCTCAGCTCCGGTCAAGCACAAACTTCTGGATGTTGCTCTATAAATACCCAATATCGGGGTCTCCCATATCAGCATCGCACAAGTAGCAGACACAAGTATATTTATTCATTGTAAGAGAGGGAAGAAGATCAGAGATATGGCGTCGGAATGTCAAGGTAATTATGAATAAAATCACAGCTCGATCAGTATTAATGGCATTAATTTGTAGGTGTAATGTGCGCGTGTGTTGTGACAAAAATGTATTGGCATTAATTTGCAGGTAAGAGTTCATGGCCAGAGCTCCTTGGAGCACAAGCAAGGGTTGCTGTAGTGACAATCGAGACGCAGAATCCTTATGTTGACACTCAAGTTCTGCTGGAAGGAACACCAGAGACTAAAGATTTCTATTGCACCAGGGTTCGTGTTTGGATCGACCAAAACAGAATTGTGACTCGGGTCCCTGTAATTGGTTAGATTCCAAGCATGTTGCTGCTTTAATTACCATAATAATCCACTGATATTTCTCCCGAAAAAGAAAAAAGCAGTGCCAAGTCTCCCTTTTCTCTGTTGTTATTGTACTAAATAAGAAAGAGACGATGTATGCTCTATATTATTGTGTTTCCGCACAAGACCAGTTCAATGAAAGTGTTAGATAAGATAGCTCTGTCCCCAACCTCCATCTTTCTCTATGATAAGAAGAAAATCAAAACCTATGAGCATAGCAGCAGCACAATCACTGAAACATAGCAGCAACACCTGCCAGCAGGTCCTTAAATGAATCAAACTCCCCCATTTCCATACCATCGGCAGAAATATTTCTCCAATGTAATACTTGCAAGAAAAGAAAAATAAACAGAAAATGAAACTCACCCTTGGAGTTTGGAAGCGATCGCTCTCAACGACAGCGTCCGCGAAGAGCTCAAACTGGCTTTTGTCTTGCTAAAAAACATAAAAGCTTCCCGATTTTGCGGAAGTCAGAAAATACTCCACAGGAATGTCTTGAAATTAAAACATAGATCATTTCGTTTTCTCAAGTTCCTTGAATCATTGAGCTAGAAATCACACTTACCACAAGATATATCATATCAAACAAGCTCGAGTAATTAGCTACACAGAATCATTTGAACAACCTTGATTTGAAATTGGAGGGCACGCCAGGCCCTTGCAGTAGTGTAACGCATGGGCGACGCATGAAGATTCCAGTAGCAAGCCACTGTGGTGAACCATCCCCTTTAAAAAAGTAATTTAATATCGTGTGGACCTATGGCCCACGTATCAGATATTAAACTGATAAGAACAGATACTACACTTGATCTTACCCAAAAGGCCGAGAAAGGTATGATTTGGCCTGCCGATTCCATTGCGTTTTATAGGTGCAGCTCTCGAAATTCCGCCCTGCTTCATCGATGTGGGATAGTTTCAATTAAACTGCTTTTCAACAGCCCAGCTGAGCTGGTTTCAGAAGATATGCAGCCGCTACTTTCCAAAGCCTTCCTTAGAGTTACTGCCTCCGTTTAATTTGAATCCATGATGTCAAACGGAAAAGAAATAAAAGCACTTGAGGTTTCCTTTCTCATCCATCAACACGCCGCCTGCACTTTCCCCGGTCTGCTTTCTAACAACGTGTTTCTTTGTGAGCCGTGCGACCCATCAAAATATAGAATACATGTTTTTGGCACAGCTCACAAATAAACACACACTATCAATTGTTTAAGGTTTGCTCACAAATAAACCCAAACAAAATACTTATGGGCATGTCAAATCAACGATGTTAGTGTCAAAAACCCATGACAAAAGGCCCAAACAAAATAACAGAGGCATATCAAGTCAACATGACAACACTGTTAAAAAACTCAAGATGAAAGACCAAACAAATACTGGGGGACATGCTAGGTGTAACACCCTCAAATTATAATATCATGAAATCTCCCAACATTTCTTTACCAATGTCAAGTATTGGGTAATATGTCTAAAATTATGGGATTTTTTTTTAAATTTCGCAGAGTTTCCTCTATTTTTGTTGGTACCAAGTTATCGACAACACTTCTATTATATGTCATTATGACTTCCATCTTGATCCAATCATCCTGGATCACATTCCATTCATCAAACAATAACTCAATATTCATACTTATCAATATATGCAAGTCTCATAATATCAATTAGTAAATCAACATAAATATACTACCAAAACAACTCAAAAGATAAACAATTTCATCATTAAACGTAATAAATGCTAACTAACTACACATAACCTTTAAACTATATAAACACAACATTAAGATTAAGAGTCATATTATATTTATAATAAATCTTATCTTATCATTTTGAAAATGATTTGGTCATACTATCAACTATTCATATATATAATACATCCACTACATATTACACCTTCTACTTAATTTTTACAACACAAAAGGATTTACACCTAAAGTAAAGACATGAATATTACATTCCAAAATAGTAATTCATAAACGGGAGTATTCCTACATCTAATGATCTGCATCACCTCGCGGTGTATCTGTTTCAACAATAACAATATTAAGTAACTTACTCACTATATTATTCTAATATTAATTAATTACTCTTAACCTTTGAAATTTAATACTTCTACTTCAATCTAAATTAATCCCTTAATTTACATAATCTTTTCAAAATTTACAAATCCAGCTAATTCATCATAATTACCAAATAAATCTAACACTTCCATATAATTACTCAGAAATTTGGTTTCCTTCCTCAGTCACCATTAGATCTAGTACTTCCATTCGAATTACCCATCATCCGGCTAACCTCTTTTGTTAGCCAATCAATCCGGTAATTCCATTTGAATTACCCAGCATCCGGCTAACCTCTTTTATTAGCCAAACAATCCGGTACTTCCATACGAATTACCCCATATCCGGTTAACCTCTTTGTTAACCAACAAAATCGGTAATTTCACATAATTTACCGGTAATTCACATAATCACAACTCAATTTATTCATTTGCTCCATTCGTTTAATATCAATTAAATAAGCAACATAGATTATTAGGGAAACTAAAAATTATAAAATAAGGTGATGAATCACCTAACTTCTACTTTCGGGATGACCCTAGCTCCTCCCTGTCGATAATCGACTCGGACACAACTCCTGAATCAATCAAGTGTTATTATATCATTAGTCCATCAATATTTTTCTTACGTGCCGAAACACAAAGCATGTAATATTTTTATCTGTAATTTGTTCTAATAAAAATTCATTCTCAAATATAACATCATTATTTTACATACAACCTCATATTTAACTCAAGTTACTTCTTTGCTTACTCTATGTTCATAATGCCTCCATCAAATAATTCTTCTATTCTTTATATCCTCACATCATATTATTCATTTTATCTAAATACTATATTCAAACACAATCTAGACATCTTGTCTTCATATTTTCTTTTAACTAGTTTATTTCTCTTTTAATTTGAATTTACTTATTATTATTATTATTATTTTCTCAATTTAAATGCTATCTCTTCATTTAGTCTTTCTTACATTTTCAATTATCATGATTAAACATGGTTTGTTTCTAAACATTAACATCAAAACTCATTCTCCCACTTTTCCTTCATTTGGCCAAATGTGGTGTTTCGTTTTTTTTTCCTCCCCCAAATTTTTCTTCATTTACTTGTTATTTCAACTTATTTTCATTCTATTCCACTTCAATTTTATCATTTTTCCTTCCCCTCCTATTTCCCCCAAATTCACATAAGAACCTTAAGTTCAAAAATCTAGGATTTAAGGGAAACTAAAGTAAAATTCCATGAAATTACTTCTCAACTTAATCAAATAAGCTTAAGAACACATCTAAATCAAACATGAAATCCAAACTTCTCATGCTTACCTATTGCTTTTCTTCCAATTTCTCTTATCTTCCAAAGTTAGCTGAATTCCCCTTCTCAAATCCTCCTTCCTTCACTTACTTTACTGTTTTATAGGTTGAACTTGCAAGCTTATAAAGGTATTTTCTCAATTTCCTTATTGTTTTTTTTTTCCTTACTTTTCTCTCTTTCTCTCACGTTATGCTCTGTTTCATTTTCACTTTTTGTTTCTGCCCATTTGGCAGTTAATAGAAGAGAAGGAGAGCTTATATGTTTTGTTTTCAATGGCAAATTTCTATTATACCCTCAATGAATATATATATATTTTTTTTGCTAGCATTACCGAGCTCCATTCATCTTAAAATTTTAACCAGATATTATTTAATATATTTTAAGGTTCCTCAGAAAATTTCAGTTCAATCCGATGGTCGGATTGAAAATTTCATCCAATAACAGAAAACTAGTCGAATTGTGATTTCTCGTCAAATTTTCGAATTTCTCTAAAAATTCTGAAATTTTAACCCAAGCTAAGGTATCATATTAGAAGGCTTCACGCAAAATTTCAGAATGTTTTGATAACCCAATCAAGAGTTATGATTTTTTTTGTTTTACATAAAACTGGTCAATTTATGATTTTTCGCCCGGAGGTTTTACACTAAGTCACTATGAAAATCAATCATGAGGGCTAAATGGAGTTCTAAGAGTAAACACTAAGTGATCATTAGTCTAGAAAACCCTTAAACACCTTTTGAGCTTTCAATTTTTATTTTTTTTTGTAGTCAACAACTTGAGCCTACGCTACAAGCTTGATAAAACCATGTCTGATCAAATACGAGTAATCTGGATCGATAGAAAATGCTTTTCATCTTACAAATGCTTCACATGACTTGATCGAAGCCTTCCTAACATACAAGACACGCATATATAATTTCACATTCTTGTCAAAATCAACATAAAACCTGACAATGAGATCACTTGAATTCTTTCGAGAACAAGTTTTTTTAAACAAACATTAAAATGACTTTTGTGCTTGGAATGACTTTGAAATTAATGGGGGGAAAAAGGATGCTATACATGCAGGCCAAGCTTGGATTTAAAAGTAGAATCGTGCCTAGGCCTAGAAGACCTGAGACTATGCGTGGGCTGATATTTTTTAGTCATAGGAGAGGACGGTGTGTCGTCCATTTTATTTTTTTCTTTATATCACTTACTTTTGTTCATAATTTGCTCACCAATTTGAAGGCTAAAATTTAGTGAGGGATTTGTTTTTCTCGAAAAGCTCATATTTCAATATATTTTTCAAACCAAAACACCTAAAAAATCACCATAAAGACCACTATAAATCACTTTACAACTCCAATATAATTCGAAAGAAAGAAGAAAAATCAACTTAATCTCAAAAAATAAATGTCAAATCTAATATGGCAAGCTCGCCATGTTTAGAGAAAAGTACTATCATCATCGAATTGATCTCTTTGAAATTAACCTTTTCAAACTAATTTTGGCCCTTTCTTTCTATCATTTTGCAAGGACTTTATCTCTCCTCATTCAACTTAATCGTTTCTAAGAATAGTGAAGGACTTGGATATTTTAGTTGTTCGTTAATGAGAACTTGGTTGATGTTTTTTGTTGTTTAACATTAATGGGAAGAAAAATTGGAATCGGAGACCATAATAATTTTATGGGGTTCGTTCTATCAAAACCAATTGTATCTTCGGTTTTTAGCCCAAAACACCTCAAATCACCATAAAAACCAATATAAACCACTAAACAACCACAAGATAATTTAAAAGAAATAAGAAAATCAACTGAATCTCAAAAATTAAAGTCAAACCTAATATGTCAATCTCGCCATGTTTAGCAAAAAGAACTATCATCATCGAATTGCTCCCTTCGGAGAACATAATAGTTACAAATAATTTTATGGGGTTCGTTCTATCAAAACCAGTTGCATCTTCGGTTCTTAGCCGATCGAGTGGAACTTTATCTTTCAATGCCTGCAACAACGCTTTGAGTTCATAACTGGACGTCAATCTTGTGATGCTTAAAGGCCTGCTAATGGACAGAAAAGGGCAATTATCAATACTTTGATGGCATACACTGTATTTTTAAATTCCAAGAATAATTAAAGCCTACTATCGCTGAATTTACTGATCGACCAACGCATCTATTATCTATGTTCAGCTTTGACAAGTAACCATGTTTGAAAATTCTACTGTAATGTAAACGGATCCCAATATTGTGTAGTCCGCAGTTTGCACTCTGACGCATAAGCCATCAAGGATCAGATCAGGAAGGCCATGAGAAATCGAACCAGTCAAAGTAAAATGTTTCGGCTGGATATGTGTACACGTACCGGATCAACAGGGAAGTTCACAAGAAATCATGACTTTTGTAGTGAATACAACCAGAAAAAAAAAAACAAAAACACTGCGCACCACTTTCATCAACATACATTGTTGAGGCTGAAAAGGATAAGTTTTGATTGATTAATCCAGCTGGATAATCATCGAAATGTGGGAGCTACGTCCAATCTCTCGTTTAGCTGTACAGAGTTGAATGTTGAATGTACAGAGTTAAAATCTCAGCTCTGGTCAAGCACAAACTTCTGCATGTTGCTCTATAAATACCCAATATCAGGGTCTCCCATATCAGCATCGCACAAGTAGCAGACACAAGTATATTTATTCATTGTAAGAGAGGGAAGAAGATCAGAGATATGGCATCGGAATGTCAAGGTAACTATGAGTAAATTCACAGCTCGATCAGGATTAATGGCATTAATTTGTTAGTGTAATGTGCGCGTGTGTTGTGACAAAAATGTGTTGGCATTAATTTGCAGGTAAGAGTTCATGGCCAGAGCTCCTTGGAGCACAAGCAAGGGTTGCTGTAGTGACAATCGAGACGCAGAATCCTTATGTTGACACTCAAGTTGTGCTGGAAGGAACACCAGTGACCAAAGATTTCTTGTGCACCAGGGTTCGTGTATGGATCGACCAAACCAGAATTGTGACTCGGGTCCCTGTAATTGGTTAGATTTCAAGCTTGTTGCTGCTTTAATTACCATAATAATGCACTGATATTTCTCCCGAAAAAGAAAAAAGCAGTGCCAAGTCTCCCTTTTTTTGTTGTTATTGTACTAAATAAGAAAGAGACGATGTATGCTCTATATTATTGTGTTCAATGAAAGAGTTAGATAAGATAGCAGCGCAATCACTGCAACTCTTGCCAGCAGCTCCATAAATGAATCAAACTCCCCAATTTCCATACCATCGGCAGAAATATTTCTCCAATGTCATACTTGCAAGAAAACAAAAAATAAACAGAAAATGAAACTCACCCTTGGAGTTTGGAAGCGATCGCTCTCAACGACAGCGTCCGCGAAGAGCTCAAACTGGTTTTTGTCTTGATATAAAACATAAAAGCATCCCGATTTTGCTGAAGTCAGAAAAATACTCCACAGGAATGTCTTGAAATTAAACATAGATCATTTCGTTTTCTC
This sequence comes from Salix viminalis, assembly GCA_029228465.1. Classification (NCBI taxonomy): domain Eukaryota; kingdom Viridiplantae; phylum Streptophyta; class Magnoliopsida; order Malpighiales; family Salicaceae; genus Salix; species Salix viminalis. The sequence goes on along the minus strand of CM055441.1, from coordinate 6,362,450 downwards.
AAATTCCTTGATTCATTGAGATAGAAATAACACTTACCACAAGATATATCATATCAAACAAGCTCGAGTAATTAGCTACACAGAATCCCTTGATTTGAAATTGGAGGGCGCGCCAGGCCCTTGCAGTAGTGTAACGCATGGGCGACGCATGAAGATTCCAGTAGCAAGCCACTGTGGTGAACCTTCCCCTTTAAAAAAGTAATTTAATATCGTGTGGACCTATGGCCATGGTAGTCAAAATCGCGAGCCAACTCGCAAAATCGTACGATTTTGCGAGTTGGCTCCGAAAACCTGGTTGAACCGGTAAAAAAACCGAAACCCGGTCAAACTCGGTCAAACTCGTAGAAAAATCGGTGAAATCGTAAACGCGTAAAAATCGTTCCGATTTTACGCGTTGGGCAAATGTTCACTGTGCGGCTCTTCAATTCATTTTTTCATTCTTCAATTCTTTTTTTCACACACACCGGCACACCCGTTCTCTTCTTCCCCAAAGAACGAATGAAACAAGACAACAAGACCCGGGATTTGAAGAAGAGGAGAACCGATTGATTGTGTTTTCGTTTGTTGTGTTTTTGTCTTTGATGTGCAGGTCCTCTCGGCCTCCCTCCGGCCAGCCAACCTCCCACGGTCTCATGCCTCAGCCTCCGCAGCACCCTCTCTCCCTGTCAAATCCGAGCTCCGGCGAGAAGGAGAAGAAGAGAGCAGAAGAGGAACGGGCTGAGAAGAAACACATCTCCGATCTGAAGGAGGAACGAAAGTGAATTTTTGTGCTCGTTGCTGTGTGTATTTTGCTTTATTTTGCAGGTCTCCATGAGCTCCACCACCGGCGAGAGAAGGAAGGGAAGAAGCCGATCTGCTCCTCCCCGTTGTCACTGCTCACCGGCGACGGCGCGCGGTTCCACGCGCCACAGTCCTCCAGCTGCTGCCACCATTATTCCGGCACTGTTCATCAGTTTACTTTTTGTATTTTTCTTTGTGTTTATGTGTTTATTTGAACTTTTATTGTATTTTTTATTATTGTTAAAAATGTAATGAAAAGAAATGAAAAAGATAATGTGTGTGAGTTGTATTTTAATTATTGTGAAAATATAATGAAAAAGAAAGAAAAAGAGAATGTGTGTGTGTGTTGTGTTTATTCATTTACTTATGTTATTTTGTTAAGAAAAAGAAATATAAAATGAAATAAAGATGAAGATAATTTTAATGGTGTTGAGATGAGTACTGAAGTCATTGAAGATTATTTTGAAACTTTGCATTCAAGGAGTTTAGAGTTAAATAATGTTGGCACCGGTAGTACTAGTAATCTTTTTCATTGTGATGCTATTGATGCAATTCCCTGGACATAGTGAGAGGGTGAAAGTGAAACCCGAAGCTGGTTTTAGTTTACATTGTACGCCAGATTTGAAGATTTCTTTTAAATTTGTTAGTTTTTTAACTTATGAACTTTTAGGGACATAATTATTTTGTAATGTGTTTTGAAGTTATTTTACATCATGTATGAACCTAAACTAATTAAGTTTTATGTCCATAATTATGCTATTTTGTATTCAGAAATATTTTATAAACGATTTTACTGATTTTTTCTTATCTTCTCACACGATTTTTACGATTTTTTTTCTTCTCACACGATTTTTCACGATTTTTTTCGATTTTTTTGTACGGACATTTCGGGTCACGATCTTTCTACGATTTTCACGATCCGATTTTTTCGAGTCCCTTTTCCGATCCGTGTCAAAATCTCGATTTTGACTGCCTTGCCTATGGCCCACGTATCAGATATTAAACTGATAAGAACAGATACTACACTTGATCTTAGCCAAAAGGCCGAGAAAGGTATGATTTGGCCTGCCGATTCAATTGCATTTTATACGTGCAGCTCTCGAAATTACGCGCTGCTTCATCGATGTGGGATAGTTTCAATTAACTGCTATTCAACAGCCCAGTTGAGCTGGTTTCCGAAGATATGCAGCCGCTACTTTCCAAAGCCTTCCTCCTAAGAGTTACTGCCTCCGCTTAATTTGAATCCATGATGTCCAACGGAAAAGAAATAAAAGCACTTGAAGCACATGTTCATTTTTTAAAAAAACATGTTTTAATTTTCTTAAAAAATAAAGAATATTTTTAGATTGCAATTAGTTTTCATAAAAAAAAATCAGAACCATAATTTATGAGTCGTATTAATATTTTTATGTTCATATAATCTAATTGTAGAATATTAATTTTATTATTTAAATTAAATGTTATTATGAAATAATCATATAATCAACTCAAAATAAATCTCTATATTACATTTTTTCATAAATATTAAATTTATGACACTAACTAAATATCATAATATAAAAAATAAATTTAATGTTACACATTGCAAAAACGTATTTGTATATATTAAAAGATATTTATATTGTTTATTTAGCTTATTTATTAAGAAAACAATGAAAAGATTGTAAAGAAAAATTATGAAGAACCCTTAAATAATATTTTTCAAACTTCATGTAATTATAAGGAACTAAAAAATCATTTCTCACAACCAGAATATTGCTTAATACCAACAAAATATTCTATTAGTATTTAAAATACTGATTTTGTTGGAGAAATATTGACCACCAAGATCGTGGACGATAACTGGTCTTTGGAAAACATAGCATCGATGATTTATGTTTTCAGTCATTATGCCGGTAATATTTTTTTTATTCGAGGGAATCCCACCCCTGGAAAATGTATTTTGTGTGTCCAAGTGAGTAGGTAAAACCGTGGTTGTCTTAGGATTTTACTTCTATAGTGTTTCTGTATTCACTACCTATCCAACTTGCAAATATAATAAAATCACAATAATAAATGTTTCATCAATGTTAACAGTAGTTCATTGTAAAAGAACAACAAGAAAAACTACATCCAAGTTAATTTCATCAGGCATTGATGTTTTACAATTTAATAAAAAATGTACTATTTTTCTTTAATTTTATCATCATCATGTCTATCATAATCTTTCCCATTAAATTAACGTTCATTTATATCATCATCTCTATCAACTTTTTCATGTTGAGTACTTCTCAATATATAATTTAACTCCTCGATCTCAACATCAACAAAAATATTTGCAACTACATGAAAATTACTTCATCACTACCAATATTGAACACTATGGACATGATCACCTTTGAATTTAGTTTTTACTATAAGCAACCAATAACCTCTAGAACTATTATTTTTAAAAGAAAGAGTGTATATGTAATAAACTTATTGATATTACTTGGCAAAAACAAAATTGACATTGTCAATTTTGTGAAGTCTAATCTTTTTAATAATTTTAATCAAATCATGATGGAGATTTACTCTTTATCGATGGTATCATACCAATAATATTTGAATAAAAGACTTCATTATGCTAGCTATGGTATTGTACTTAATCATATTTTCAAACTTTTCATGATAATAAACTTCAAACTCGTTAGAAATTGATAAAAATATTATGTAGTGCTTAAATATGTCAACAATCACATGGAAAACCAATATAAACAACTCAACATAATTCAAAAAGAAAGAAGAAAATCAACTGAATCGCAAAAATTAAAGTCAAACCCAATATGTCAATCTAGCCATGTTTAGAGAAAAGAACTATCATCATCGAATCGGTCTCTTCGAAAAGAGCATTTTCATATGAATGTTGGCCATTTTTATTGCCAAAACTGAAACTACCAACTCTTTCTTTTCTATCATTTTGCAACGACTTTATCTCTCGCTCAACTCTTTCTTTTCTATAAATAGTGAAGCACTTGAAAAAACCATGTAGATGTTTTGGTTGTTTAGTTAATGAGAACTTTGGTTGATATTTAATTTATTGTTCAAAACTTTATCATGAGGATATCAAAGTTGTTATCTAAAAATTACTTTTAATTAATCTTATATAGTGATAATATCTTAAATTAATAAATTTTAAACACCTGTAAATTTAAATTAATGGAAAAAAGGATGTTATACACGCAACCCAAATTTGGATTTAAAAGTAAAATCGTGCCTAGGCCTCGAAGAACCAAGACTATGCTTGGGTTGATTTTTTTAATCATAGGAGAGAACTATAAAGGATATAAGAGTATCCGTTATAGTATCTTTGCATGTTCTGCACGTTTAGTGTATAGTATTGCTGCATGTTCTGTAGCATGCTTTGCATGCTTGTAAGTTTTCATATGCATTTGTAATAAGTGTATGCATGCACGAGTGAACTGCATAATGCTGTTTTGCAGTATTTCTCTGTTATGCTTAATAACAGATTCAGTTTGCAGCTGTTATTGCTAACTGAATCTGTTGGTTAGCAACTGCATTGCTAACACAATAATCTCGTGTTGCTTGAGTCTCTTGTAGGCTATATAAAGCCAAATCTATTCAATAATATGATGAGTGAAATTCATTGCATGTTTCTCTAATTCTCTACATTTGGTATCATAGCCTTAGCTTTGAGAAATCACAAAAACAAAGAGAGAGATGACCAGTGAAGGAAGTTTCGTATAACCAGCAATCCCTCTGTTTGATGGCCACTATGATCACTAGAGCATGCTTATAGAAAACTTCTTTTTTTCAAAGGAATTTTGGGGACTGGTGGAACATGGCTATGTAGAACCAGTGAGTGGATTAGTGCAAACTAATGCACAAAAGTAAGAAAATCTGATGAACTGAAGTTGAAGGACATTAAAGTGAAGAATTATCTCTTCCAAGCCATTGATCACATAGTTCTTGATACAATTTTAAAGAAGGACACTGCAGAAGATATTTGGGATGCCATGAAGAAAAGGTTTGAAGGAAATGCAAGAGTTAATAAGTCTCATCTTCAATCTTTACTGCGAGAGTTTGAAACCTTGGAGATGAAATTGGGAGGAGTAACAGGTTATTTCTCTAGAGTTATGACAGTTGCAAACAAGATGAGAGTTTATGGAGAAGAGATGGAGGATGAGAAGATTATAGAGAAAATACTACGAACTCTCACAGAAAGGTTTAACTGCATTGTTTGCTGTATAAGGGAATCAAAGGATACTGAAAAATTGATTGTGGATGAACTTCAAAGCACATTAATTGTGCATGAGCATAAGTTTTGAAAAACTAGTGGTGAAGAACGAGTTTTGAAGATTACAGTCAAAGAAGGGAAAGGTAGAGGACAAGGTAGAATTGCCTATAGGGGAAGAGGAAGAGGAAGAAATAACTGGAACTATGACAAAAATAATTTCAATAAGGCCATAGTTGAATGTTACAGGTGTCATAGACTGGGTCATTTCTAGTATGAATGTCCATCCTGGACTAAAGAAATCAATTACGCCAAGCTTGATGTGGAGGACGAGATGGTACTGATGGCTTTTGTGGAGGAAAACAAAGATGAAAGGAGAGATGCATGGTTTCTTGATTCTGGATGCTCGAATCATATGTGTGGAGATAGAACCATGTTTAGTAAGATTGAAGAGAGTTTTAGGTAGATGGTGAGGCTAGGGAATAACACCAAGATGAGTGTGTTAGGCAAGGGGAGTGTGAAGCTATATGTAAAAGGAATTAATTTTATAGTGACTAAGGTATACTATGTTCCTGAACTCAAGAATAATCTCTTGAGCATACGGCAGTTCCAAGAGAAAGGATTGGCAATCTTAATTCAAGGAGGGGTGTGCAAGATTTATTATCCTCACAGAGGATGTATTATGCAGATTAACATGAGTGCTAACAGAATGTTTATTCTGCTTGCACAATCATGTGTGAAAACTCATCACGATGAGAGCTTTCACACAAGCTTTAGCTCAATCCTAAGCACACAACATGCGCAACATCTGTTGTAGCTTTGGCATCGCAGGTATGGACACTTGAACTATAAAGGTTTAAGGACCTTACAGAGCAAAGAAATGGTTCGAGGGCTCCCTACAATTGCAGTAACAGATGAACTGTGTCCAGAATGCATCACTGGAAAACACCACCGTGAACCTATTCCAAGAAAGAGTTTTTGGAGAGCCAATCAAGTGTTAGGTCTCATTCATGCTGACATTTGTGATCCAATTACTCCTATGTCATATGGAAACAAGAAATATTTCATGTGTCTTATAGATGATCATAGCAGGAGATCATGGATATATTTCTTGTTTGAAAAATATAAGGCATTGAATAACTTTTAGTGTTTTAAAAAGAGAGTGGAGAATGAGGCAGGGTTGTCCATCAAATGTCTACGAACCGATAGGGCAGGGGAGTTCACCTCGATAGAATTCAACAATTTTTATGAAGAGAATGGCATTAAAAGGCAACTAACAACTGCCTACACTCCTCAATAGAACGACGTGGCTGAACGGAAGAATAGAACGATAATGAAATACAATGTTAATTGAGAAAGATGTTCCAAAAACATTATGGGCAGGGGCAGTGAGATGGAGCAATCACGTGCTGAACCGATGTCCAACCTTAATGGTTAAGGATAGCACACCAGCAGAAGCTTGGAGTGGGATTAAGCCTTCTATAAAGCACTTTCGTGTCTTCGGGTGTATAGCACATGCACATGTGCCAGAGGTACAACGAACTAAACTTGATAATCGAAGTATTAAATGTGTATTCTTGGGTATTAATGAGGAATCAAAGGGTTACAAATTGTTTAATCCAATTACAAAAAAGATAATTGTAAGCAGAGATGTGATATTTGAGGAGAAGAAATGGGAATGGGATAAAAGTTTTCAAGAACAAATACCGATTGACTTAAACTAGGGAGATGGCTCCTGTGAAGGAGGAATAAAGGGTTATGATGACGATAATAATGCTGGAAATGAGGATTGTTGTGGAGAGAAAGATGGTGTAGATGGTGTTGCAGATGATAGAAATGAGGATTGTTGTGGAGAGAAAAATGATGCAGGTAGTATTGCAGATTGTGCAGGTGGTATTTTAAACAAAAATGAAGGCAGTGGTGCAAATGAAAATACTGATGCAGATGGTGGTATAAATGAGGATGCAGGTGCAAAAACTAAGAGTAAATCTTGTGGAGAACCAAGAAGAATTAGAAAAACTCCAGCTTGAATAAAGGATTATACTAGTAGAAAGGGCTCGGGATCTTCTGATGATGATGAAATGAATTTGGCATTATTAATGTCCAATGATCCAGTGCATTATGAAGAGGATGTGACAGATGCAAATTGGAGAATGGAAATGGATAATGAAATCAAATCTATAGAAAATAATAAGACATGGACATTAGTCACGTTACCTATTGGTTGTATGATAATTGGGGTGAGATGGATTTATAAAACTAAGTATAATGAGCATGGTGTGCTTGAGAAATACAAAGCACAGCTGGTAGAAAAAAGATATACGCAGAAGCATGAAATAGACTATACAGAGGTATATGAAACAGTGGCTAGAATTGATATTGTCAGGATGATAATGACACTATCGGCTCAAAGAAACAAGAATATATTTCAATTAGATGTTAAATCAGTCTTCCTTCATGGCGAGCTCAATGAAGATGTTTATATTAAACAACCAAAGGGATATGAAGTCAAGGGAAGTGAGAACAAAGTGCACAAACTGCACAAAGCGTTATATGGACTAAAACAAGTTCCACAAGCTTGGTTTAGTCGTATGGAGAATTACTTCGTCAATGAGGGGTTCACAAAATGTCCAAATGAGCTAACACTCTTCACAAAACATAATAACAAAGGTAATGTGCTCATTGTAAGTGTTTATGTTGACGATTTAGTATACACTGGTGATGATGAAGAAATGATGAGCAGTTTCAAATGTTCTATGATGCAAGTTTTTAAAATGACTGATTTGGGAAGAATGAAGTTTTTCCTTGGCATTGAAGTGATGCAACAAAGTGATGGTATCTTCATCTACCAAAGGAAATATGCACTCGAGATTTTAAAGAGATTTGGAATGTCAGAAATTCATGAAGTAAATAGTCCCATTGTTCTAGGATCTATACTATATAGAGATGAAGATGGAGTTGAAATTGTTGAATCATATTACAAGCAAATTATAGGAATTCTCATGTATCTCATGTCAACTCGTCCAGACTTCGTATATAGTGTAAGCTTGATTAGTAGATACATGGCTAAGCCTACAGAGATTCATTTGCAAGCTTCCAAACGAATATTGTGATATCTGAAGGGCATAGTTGATTGTGGAATCATGAACAAAAGAGGTAGTTCAACTAATTTGATCGCTTATAATGACAATGATTATGCTGGTGATGTAGATGATCGGAAAAGTACTTCAGGTTATGTGTTCCTTTTAAGTTCAGGAGCAGTATCTTGGGTATCAAAGAAGCAACCAATCGTCACCTTATCAACCATAGAAGTAGAATTTATGGCAGTAGTTGGATGTGCAAGTCAGGTAGTATGGATGAGAAGGGTTTTGGAACAGCTGGGTCGAGAGCAAGAAAAGAGTACCATCGTCATGCGTCATAACAACTCTACCATTAAATTGTCAAAAAATCCAGTCATGCATGGGAGAAGCAAGCATATTGACATACGGTTCCATTTCTTGAGAGAACTTGCTAACAATGGAATTATCGAGCTAATACATTATGGATGAGGAGAACAGAATGCTAATGTGATGACAAAACCTTTGAAGTTAGAATCTTTCTAGAAGTTTAAAAACCAAATGGGAGTGTGTAGAGCTGATGAGTTAAACTAACTGAGTATTATGGTTAGTTTAGGGGAGGGATTGTAAGGGATATAAGAGTATTTGCTATAGTATCTTTGCATGTTGTGCATGTTTTGCATGTTTGTAGTATTGCTCTGCATGCTTGTAAGTTTTCATATGCATTTGTAATCGAGTGTATGCATGCACGAGTGAAGCTGCATAATGCTGTTTTTGCAGTATTTCTGCTATGCTTAATAACGATTCGGTTTGCACTGTTATTGCTAACTGAATCTGCTGGTTAGCTAACTGCATTGCTAACACAATAATCTCGTGTTGCTTGAGTCTCTTGTAGGCTATATAAAGCCAAATCTATTCAATAATATGATGAGTGAAATTCATTGCATGTTTCTCTAATTCTCTACAAGGACAATGTGTCGTCCATTTTAATTTTTTCTTAATATCACTTACTTTTGTTCATAATTTGCTCACCAATTTGAAGGCTAAAATTTAGTGAGGGATTTGTTTTCTCGAAAAGCTCATATTTCAATATATTTTCAAACCAAAACACCTAAAAAATCACCATAAAGACCACTATAAATCACTTAACTCCAATATAATTCGAAAGAAAGAAGAAAATCAACTTAACCTCAAAAATAAATGTCAAATCTAATATGGCAAGCTCGCCATGTTTAGAGAAAAGTACTATCATCATCGAATTGATCTCTTTGAAATTAACCTTTTCAAACTAATTTTGGCCCTTTCTTTCTATCATTTTGCAAGGACTTTATCTCTCCTCATTCAACTTAATCGTTTCTAAGAATAGTGAAGGACTTGGATATTTTAGTTGTTCGTTAATGAGAACTTGGTTGATGTTTTTTGTTGTTTAACATTAATGGGAAGAAAAATTGGAATCGGAGACCATAATAATTTTATGGGGTTCGTTCTATCAAAACCAATTGTATCTTCGGTTTTAGCCCAAAACACCTCAAATCACCATAAAAACCAATATAAACCACTAAACAACCACAAGATAATTTAAAAGAAATAAGAAAATCAACTGAATCTCAAAAATTAAAGTCAAACCTAATATGTCAATCTCGCCATGTTTAGCAAAAAGAACTATCATCATCGAATTGCTCCCTTCGGAGAACATAATAGTTACAAATAATTTTATGGGGTTCGTTCTATCAAAACCAGTTGCATCTTCGGTTCTTAGCCGATCGAGTGGAACTTTATCTTTCAATGCCTGCAACAACGCTTTGAGTTCATAACTGGACGTCAATCTTGTGATGCTTAAAGGCCTGCTAATGGACAGAAAAGGGCAATTATCAATACTTTGATGGCATACACTGTATTTTTAAATTCCAAGAATAATTAAAGCCTACTATCGCTGAATTTACTGATCGACCAACGCATCTATTATCTATGTTCAGCTTTGACAAGTAACCATGTTTGAAAATTCTACTGTAATGTAAACGGATCCCAATATTGTGTAGTCCGCAGTTTGCACTCTGACGCATAAGCCATCAAGGATCAGATCAGGAAGGCCATGAGAAATCGAACCAGTCAAAGTAAAATGTTTCGGCTGGATATGTGTACACGTACCGGATCAACAGGGAAGTTCACAAGAAATCATGACTTTTGTAGTGAAACTACAACCAGAAAAAAAAACAAAAAACACTGCGCACCACTTTCATCAACATACATTGTTGAGGCTGAAAAGGATAAGTTTTGATTGATTAATCCAGCTGGATAATCATCGAAATGTGGGAGCTAGGTCCAATCTCTCGTTTAGCTGTACAGAGTTGAATGTTGAATGTACAGAGTTAAAATCTCAGCTCTGGTCAAGCACAAACTTCTGCATGTTGCTCTATAAATACCCAATATCAGGGTCTCCCATATCAGCATCGCACAAGTAGCAGACACAAGTATATTTATTCATTGTAAGAGAGGGAAGAAGATCAGAGATATGGCATCGGAATGTCAAGGTAACTATGAGTAAATTCACAGCTCGATCAGGATTAATGGCATTAATTTGTTAGTGTAATGTGCGCGTGTGTTGTGACAAAAATGTGTTGGCATTAATTTGCAGGTAAGAGTTCATGGCCAGAGCTCCTTGGAGCACAAGCAAGGAGTTGCTGTAGTGACAATCGAGACGCAGAATCCTTATGTTGACACTCAAGTTGTGCTGGAAGGAACACCAGTGACCAAAGATTTCTTGTGCACCAGGGTTCGTGTATGGATCGACCAAACCAGAATTGTGACTCGGGTCCCTGTAATTGGTTAGATTTCAAGCTTGTTGCTGCTTTAATTACCATAATAATGCACTGATATTTCTCCCGAAAAAGAAAAAAGCAGTGCCAAGTCTCCCTTTTTTTGTTGTTATTGTACTAAATAAGAAAGAGACGATGTATGCTCTATATTATTGTGTTCAATGAAAGAGTTAGATAAGATAGCAGCGCAATCACTGCAACTCTTGCCAGCAGCTCCATAAATGAATCAAACTCCCCAATTTCCATACCATCGGCAGAAATATTTCTCCAATGTCATACTTGCAAGAAAACAAAAAATAAACAGAAAATGAAACTCACCCTTGGAGTTTGGAAGCGATCGCTCTCAACGACAGCGTCCGCGAAGAGCTCAAACTGGTTTTTGTCTTGATATAAAACATAAAAGCATCCCGATTTTGCTGAAGTCAGAAAAATACTCCACAGGAATGTCTTGAAATTAAACATAGATCATTTCGTTTTCTCAAATTCCTTGATTCATTGAGATAGAAATAACACTTACCACAAGATATATCATATCAAACAAGCTCGAGTAATTAGCTACACAGAATCCCTTGATTTGAAATTGGAGGGCGCGCCAGGCCCTTGCAGTAGTGTAACGCATGGGCGACGCATGAAGATTCCAGTAGCAAGCCACTGTGGTGAACCTTCCCCTTTAAAAAAGTAATTTAATATCGTGTGGACCTATGGCCCACGTATCAGATATTAAACTGATAAGAACAGATACTACACTTGATCTTAGCCAAAAGGCCGAGAAAGGTATGATTTTGCCTGCCGATTCAATTGCATTTTATAAGTGCAGCTCTCGAAATTCCTCCCTGCTTCATCGATGTGGGATAGTTTCAATTAAACTGCTTTTCAACAGCCCAGCTGAGCTGCTCTCACCAGATATGCAGCCGCTACTTTCCAAAGCCTTCCTCCTAAGAGTTACTGCCTCCGCTTAATTTGAATCCATGATGTCCAACGGAAAAGAAATAAAAGCACTTGAAGCACATGTTCATTTTTTAAAAAAACATGTTTTAATTTTCTTAAAAAATAAAGAATATTTTTAGATTGCAATTAGTTTTCATAAAAAAAAATCAGAACCATAATTTATGAGTCGTATTAATATTTTTATGTTCATATAATCTAATTGTAGAATATTAATTTTATTATTTAAATTAAATGTTATTATGAAATAATCATATAATCAACTCAAAATAAATCTCTATATTACATTTTTCATAAATATTAAATTTATGACACTAACTAAATATCATAATATAAAAAATAAATTTAATGTTACACATTGCAAAAACGTATTTGTATATATTAAAAGATATTTATATTGTTTATTTAGCTTATTTATTAAGAAAACAATGAAAAGATTGTAAAGAAAAATTATGAAGAACCCTTAAATAATATTTTTCAAACTTCATGTAATTATAAGGAACTAAAAAATCATTTCTCACAACCAGAATATTGCTTAATACCAACAAAATATTCTATTAGTATTTAAAATACTGATTTTGTTGGAGAAATATTGACCACCAAGATCGTGGACGATAACTGGTCTTTGGAAAACATAGCATCGATGATTTATGTTTTCAGTCATTATGCCGGTAATATTTTTTTTATTCGAGAGAATCCCACCCCTGGAAAATGTATTTTGTGTGTCCAAGTGAGCAGGTAAAACCGTGGTTGTCCTAGGATTTTACCAGAGGTACACGTCCAGACTCAAACTTGAGATCTACTGTGCAAATCTCTAGTTCTTTGTCATCACGTCACTCCCTTTGGAACGGTAATATAATTACTAGTGGCTTTACAGATAAAAATGTGTGTTAAACGAAAAATATTTATTGGCATCATTTTGCATGTAATTCCATCGGGGATTATGACATGTTGTTGATGGAATTAAACAATATGAGATTTACTTCTAGCAATGACAAGTCTCATAATTTGTTTGAACTCTCTAGAACTTTCTATAAGACTTAGTCCATCAATAATTTTATCTGTAATTGTTAGTGGCAAAATCCTATAACTTTTTTTAACTATCTGGAACTTTCTGTGGGACTTAGTGGGTGTTTGACTTTGTTGTGGCTTCTACAGTCGAGGCTCACCCCAGAGCCAAATCGTTTGTTAAACTTTCGGATCATAGTTTTGTATTGTGGGTCCTACCAAAACTACATTTGAACCACAGTTTACGAAAAGCATCTTTTATATGCTTTTCGCCCGAACACAGATGGACATGATTGTTAACATGGGCGAAGAATGATTTTGCCAAAAAAATAACACAACATAAAAAAATTGTAGCATAACCACTGACCAACAATCACCCTTGCCACCGGCACCTCCCTCCCTCTCCGATTGCAACTTTCTCTTTCAAAAATAGCCATGGATACAACCCTCTCTCTCCTCAACAGTCACCCGCGAGCACCACCAGCTGCTCCTTCGGCATCGGCAACCTCTCATCTTCACCGTCAGCACCTGCACCGTCTAGTCTTCTCCCACAGCTTCGACGCCTAGCAACAACAAACTTCCAACGCTGCTCCGGCCACCATAGCCCAACATTCCCGACGTCACCACCATAGGAAGAACCACCTTAACCTCCTCTACCCGGCGGCATCGATAGGTGAGCCTCTCATCACCGTCAGCCAACCACCCTTGTAGTGTGCATAATTCCTTGTTGCTTTGTTTAACTCTTGAGTTGGACATGCTCTCGGCCCAACCCAAATCCAGTAGAGTTCGGCCTTTTGACCCACCTTGGTTGGGGCGATCATTTAGTTGGGTCAGGTCCAACCCATTTTTTAAAAAAAAAATATAAAAATCATATTTAAAAAAAATATGTCAATAGAGATCAACTCTGATGAAAGGGAAAGGCACATAACTTTGTTTTACTCCACAACCCTGTTGCTTTTCGATTGATTAAGGATTAGAAACTTGTAACTTGATTTAGCCTTAGAATTATATCTCTACAACATGTAGATAGAGATCTTGAAACTCAGTGTGGATCGCAGATGTTGTTCCTCAATTATAGCAAGGGATTGCAGAGGCCTTCACGTATGGATTTAGTTCGTGATGGAATTGCAAGTAGTTTGATGGGATAATAAAAACAAGTGTTATTTTATTTGAATTATCAATTACATTTTAGTATTATGATTATTAAATCTACAATATTTAAAAACAATATATTTTGATAATTTGATCTTCAACTACAAATCCAGATAGAGTTCTGAATATATTATAAATAGTAAATAGATAGATATTAGATATAACACAAACTATATAAAGATAATTGAGTAATCAAAAGATGATTTATTGACCTCCATAAATTAAAAAAAAATATATTCACATGCTCTCGAATAATATTGATAATTAATCCTTTCTTTTCAAATTTTATTCAACGAATTAATAACTATATAATTTGATACATAAAACAAATATAATCTGATACAATAAATATAAGCAGGAACTTTGTGTGGGTATATATAGAGAGCTATTGATATATAATGGATAAGATTCCATTACCGTGAAAGCTTAAACCATCTTTGGCGACAAGATAAGGTCAAAGTAATGAAATGATTCATGACAGTGCACCTCCACATATACGCTGGTATGGTAATTGTTTTTTAAAAATGTTTTTTTTTAAATAATATTTGTTTTTTAAATATTTTTAAATTATTTTCATGGGTTGATGTGAAAAATTATTTTAAAAAAATAAAAAATATATTTTAATATATTTCTAAATAAAAATCATTTTAAAAAACAATCTTACCATAGTCGGCCAATAACCATCGATCAACATTCAAACTAGGTTGTCATAAGTGAAATTGTCATTAATCCTCCTTTAGTCTTGATTTGGATAACCTGGTCGATTAAGACCAGACCAAAAGCTAGACTTAGTGTATTTTTAGTATATTTTGAAAGTTTAGGATGTGTTTGTTTCGTGCGCATGCTTTTAAAAAACATCCATTTTTTTCATCTAAATTATTTTCTAATGTTTTTATTGTTTTAATAGGTTATTATTAAAAATAAAGACCATATTATTTTATTATATTTTCAAGCAAAACATATTTTTAAAAACAATCAATATTATACTCTCAAACACTTTGAAAACAAAATATCATTTTAATATATGATGGTAGGTCATCTCCTAAAATAGATAGAAAAAGAAAAGCACACCTCCTCAAGTGATCTAATAATCTAACCTAGCTAGAGCTTTTGATTTTTTGGGTTTTAAATTAAGTGAGATATATTAATTAATTCAAACATCAAACAATCTAACCTAGCTAGAGCTTTTGATTTTTGGGTTTAAATTAAGTGAGATATATTAATTAATATAAAAATGAAGTTGTTATAATTTTCATATTAATTCAGCTGCATAATCGCTAGCTAGCTGTACAGAATTGAATTTTAAAGGCATGTTGTTTAAAGGTCAGTTACGGTGAAGCCAAGCTATCTCAACAACAATACGTTTTTTTTAAACACATCACCAAACACCCCTACGTCTATCTTGTGATGCTTGAAGGCTGCAATCCTCTTGACGAATCTTGGTCAAATAAACTAATGGACAGAAAAGGGCAATTATCAATACCTTGATGGCATGCACTGTATTTTTAAATTCCAAGAATAATTAAAGCCTACTATCGCTGAATTTACTGATCGACCAACGCAGCTATTATCGACATGTGCATATATCTCGTTCAGCTTTAACAAGGAACGATGTTTGAAAACTCTACTGTAATGTAAACGGATCCCAATATTGTGTAGTCCGCAGTTTGCACTGTGACGCATAAGCCATCAAGGATCAGATCATGAAGGCCATGAGAAATCGAACCAGTCAAAGTAAAACGTTTCGGCTGGATATGTGTACACGTACCGGATCAACAGGGAAGTTCACAAGAAATCATGACTTTTGTATTCACTAAAACCAGAAAATAAAAACACTGCGCACCACTTTCACCAACATATACATTGTTGAGGCTGAAAAGGATAAGTTTTGATTGATTAATCCAGCTGGAAAATCATCGGAATGTGGGAGCTAGGTCCAATTTCTCGTTTAGCTGTACAGAGTTGAATGTTGAATGTAATGGCTAAAATCTCAGCTCCGGTCAAGCACAAACTTCTGGATGGTGCTCTATAAATACCCCATATCGGGGTCTCCCATATCAGCATCGCACAAGTAGCAGACATAAGTATATTTATTGATTGTAAGAGAGGGAAGAAGATCAGAGATATGGCGTCGGAATGTCAAGGTAATTATGAGTAAAATCACAGCTCGATCAGGATTCATGGCATTAATTTGTTAGTGTAACGTGCGCGTGTTGTGACAAAAAATGTATTCGCATTAATTTGCAGGTAAGAGTTCATGGCCAGAGCTCCTTGGAGCGCAAGCAAAGGGTTGCTGTAGTGACAATCGAGACGCAGAATCCTTATGTTGACACTCAAGTTGTGCTGGAAGGAACACCAGTGACTAAAGAGTTCTCTTGCACCAGGGTTCGTGTTTGGATCGACCAAACCAGAATTGTGACTCGGGTCCCTGTAATTGGTTAGATTTCAAGCATGTTGCTGCTTTAAGTACCATAATAATGCACTGATATTTCTCCCAAAAAAAAGAAATAAGCAGTGCCAAGTCTCCACTTTTTCTGTTGTTATTGTACTAAATAAGAAAGAGACGATGTATGCTATATTATTGTGTTTTCGCACAGGACCAGTTCAATGAAAGTGTTACATAAGATAGCAGCGCAATCACTGTAACTCTTGCCAGCAGCTCCTTAAATGAATCAAACTCCCCCATTTCCATACCACCTGTAGAAATATATATTTCTCCAATGTAATACTTGCAAGAAAAAGAAAAAAATAAACAGAAAATGAAATTCACCCTTGGAGTTTGGAAGTGATCGCTCGCAACGACAGCGTCCGCGAAGAGCTCAAACTGGTTTTTGTCTTGATATAAAACATAAAAGCATCTCGATTTTGCGGAAGTCGGAAAAATACTGCACAGGAATGTCTTGAAATTAAGAGCATTTCGCTTTCTCAAAGTGCTTGATTCATTGAGCTAGAAATCATACACTTACCACAAGATATATCATATCAGACAAGCTTGGAAAGGGAGCTAGAAAGAATCATCGAAACAACCTTGATATGAGATTGGAGGGCGCGCCAGGCCCTTGCAGTAGTGTAACGCATGGGCGACGCATGAAGATTCCAGTAGCAAGCCACTGTGGTGAACCTTCCCCTTTAAAAAAGTAATTTAATATCGTGTGGACCTATGGCCCACGTATCAGATATTAAACTGATAAGAACAGATACTACACTTGATCTTAGCCAAAAGGCCGAGAAAGGTATGATTTTGCCTGCCGATTCAATTGCATTTTATAAGTGCAGCTCTCGAAATTCCTTCCTGCTTCATCGATGTGGGATAGTTTCAATTAAACTGCTTTTCAACAGCCCAGCTGAGCTGCTCTCACCAGATATGCAGCCGCTACTTTCCAAAGCCTTCCTCCTAAGAGTTACTGCCTCCGCTTAATTTGAATCCATGATGTCCAACGGAAAAGAAATAAATTTGCAATGTTCAAAACATGATTTATTGCCCTACATAAATTAAAAATATATATTCACATGTTCTCGAATAATATTGATAGTTAATCCTTGTTGAAGGTGAAATAAAATTTGAAAAGAATTTTAAATTTTATTTATAAAATTAATAACTATAATATTGAAAACAAATATAATTTGATACAATAAATATAAGCAGGAACTTTGTGTGGATATATATATACAGCTATTGATATATAATGGATACGATTCCATTAGCGTGAAAGTCCTTGGTTATTGGCTTGTTTGACATTGTTTTTTAAAAATATTTAAAAAAATTTGAATTTTTTAATTTTAAATTATTTTTTTAGTGTTTTTAAATTATTTTCATATACTGATATTAAAAATTATTTTTAAAAAATACAAAAATATCATTTTAATATATTTTTAAATAAAAATCATTTAAAAAAAAAACAAATTTAATCACAGCAGACAACAACTATCAACATTCAAACTAGGTTGTCAGAAGTGAAATTGTCATTAATCCTCCTCTAGTCTTGATATGGATAACCTGCTCGATTTTGACCTGACCAAAAACTAGACTTAGTGTTTTTTTAGTATATTTTGAAAGTTTAGGATGTGTCTGTTTCGTGCATGCTTTAAAAACAGATCCATTTTTTTCATCTAAATTATTTTTTAATGTTTTTATTGTTTTAATAGGTTATTATTAAAAATAAAGACCGATATTATTTTATTATATTTTCAAGCAAAACATATTTTTAAAACACAATCAATATTATACTCTCAAACACTTTGAAAAACAAAATATCATTTTAATATATGATGGTAGGTCATCTCCTAAAATAGATAGAAAAAGAAAAACACACCTGAATTTATTCAAACATCAAATAATCTAACCTAGCTAGAGCTTTTGATTTTTGGGTTTAAATTAATGAGATATATTAATTAATATAAAAATGAAGTTGTTATAATTTTCATATTAATTCAGCTGCATAATCGCTAGCTAGCTGTACAGAATTGAATTTTAAAGGCATGTTGTTTAAAGGTCAGTTACGGTGAAGCCAAGCAATCGAACACATGAACCCCTATAAATTAATACCCATAATTATCTCAAATATTGCAATCACAGGGAGAAGAGCATCAGAAAAATACAATGGCTTCAGAGTGTCAAGGTAAAGACTAACACTCTCTCTCTGTATACAGTTTAGAATCAATGGCATTTGTTTAATCAACTGACCTAAAAGCTGAAGTTTTTAATTGAGATTGTAGAATATAATTTATATTAATCTCTAACACACCTTCTCAAGTGAAAAGTTCTTTGAACTTGAAATTTGCGCATAGACTCACACTACCTTAAACTTAATTTTTATCAAATAGAATAAGGATGGTGACATTCGAACTCATGACCGCTGAGCCAATAATGTTTTGATATTATGTTAAAGAAACAACTCACCTAAAAAGTTAAGATTGTAACTGGAGAGTTCTCTTGCACTAGGGTTCGTGTTTGGATTGACAGGAACAGAGTTGTTACTCGAGTTCCTGTGATTGGTTGAACGCTTATTATTCTGCAGAAAAAAATGAGATCGTAAGGAGTCGCCTGGTGTTTATTTTACTGTACTGAATAAGAGATCTGGCGCTGTCCATGCATCATCGTGTCTCAACTCAAATAATATTTAAGACCAGCTTGTATATATAATGCTGTTATTTTAGTTCTCTTTGATCACAATAAATCCCTAAGAGAACAGCACTTGTGCTGTACACAGAAAGTTCAGTCAATCACAGTGATTTTATTATGCTTTGTACAGGTCCACACGGTGATCATCTTTCATACGTGAGAAAGTGTACATTTTGGTCTATAAATGTTTTATCATTTCCATATTTTTGGCCTCTTCACGTTTCAATCATAATTTTTTATTTGTTATATGTTTTAGTATCTAGAATTTGAGAGAGAAAAGAAAATCGTTGAAAAACAGAAGAAAATAATTAGCTGGTCGCTTTCTAACAACACTTTCCTAGTATATTTTTTAAGCCTATTTAGGTGTGTTTTGGTGCTACAAATTGGTTTATGAGTTTCTTTGAGTGTTTATTAGGTGAAAGTAAATTGATTAATTATTTTTCTGGGTCCAAAAAACCCTGACCCGACACTCTTGCCACCTTAACAGTGATAAAAAACTGAACCACTATTTCATTTGTTTTATTTTAAAATAAATTAAAAATATTTAAATATAAAAGAAAATAAAGAAAACTAGGTGTGTGAACTAGGGGTGAGCAAAAAAAACCGAAAAACAAATTAAACAGAGAAAACCAAAAAACAATAACAGAAAAAATCTGAACTATATTTGTAAAAAAATTCCGATTCGGTTTTGTTTCGTTTTTTTAAAGCTAAAACTGGTAAACTAAAATTGAATGGAACCGATTCAAATTAAAAAACATATACTATAAAAAATTAACCGATTAAAGTAAAAAAACTACTGCAACATGAACATGACAATCTACATTTTTTACTAATAGTACTACATGTTGGGGGAATTTAGGAACTAAAGTAGTATTACTAAAAAAAAAGTAGTCCAATTTACTAATAGAGTACTGCAACATAACAACTAAAGCAGTACTAATAGTATTAGACCAATTTAATTATCATTGAAAAAAATGAACCGAAATCGATCGGTTTTAAACAGGTTTTGTTTTGGTTTTGAATTTTTTTCATAATTTTAATTTGATTATTTTTAAAAATAAAAACCAAACCAAAACTAAAACGATATAGAATGAACCATCCCTTACATACCCTCACACACAGCACCTTTTTTTTCTATTGGGTTACGCATGAGCCCAATCTTATAGCCCAAGCTCCTAGACTTTTTATGTTTTTTTTATTTAAATGCACTATAAATAAAATATATTTATAATGATATTTAAATATCATTAAATTTTACTCTTAAGTAATATTATAAGTTTTTTATGAAAATATTAATTTTTCTAAATATAATTGTATACCTATAAAAAAAATCTATGGTTTTCGGTAGAAACCCATTTAGCAAAAGTTATTTTGAAACTTGAAAAAAAATAGGTTTTTTCACACAACTTGCTCAGTGCAAAAAGAATCGTCTCCCAACTCGAGAGGGAAGGTTACAATCTTGTTATGCAAAAAAATATTGATTTTATCATATATATTCAATGAAATTCTTGTTTTATTTTGTTATTTTTTAATATCTCTTTTACATGATTTTATCATATTAATTAATTTTCTTTGCCTTCATTCACATACAAAATATTGAGACATTATGTTAATTGTTTTTTTTCTTTATTAAAACTTACTTTTGAAATATGATATGTTTTTTATTTACAAAAGAACACTTGATTTATAATCATGCTTTTTATTAAAATTACATTTTACTTTCTAACATTTAATAAACTTTATACCACTTTATAAAATATATTTCAGCTTCGATGTAAGGCAATAATAAAAAATATTGGATTATTTACAAGTTTATTATTAACAAAAAAAAAGCTATAACATGTGGGATAAATAATGTAGCTTTAGACACAAATTATTGTAGATTGTAATAGTATAATTACAATTTTACCTCTCAATACGTTTAAATTTAACTCTTGGTATCGAGGGGTATTTTTTAACTTTTTTTCAAGAGACCGGTTGACATTATCTTATTCTTTAGGGGTATTTGTGTTTTTTCTGGGTGTTTTTGCATAGTAAAACTATAGTCTTACCTCTGCCCAGCAATCGACTTTCTAGGAGTATTTTCATGTTTTTACACTGATATAAACAATATAATAACCATATTAATCTTCAAAAAGATAAAAATCAAAAGTTGCCGGTGGGTTGCATACTTGCATCAATATTTTTAGGTTTCCTTTTCTATATTTCAAATGTAAAGGCATGTTGATTGAGTCTGTAAATAATATATGCTGCCTGCCTGAATTCCCTTTCTGTGCTGCGCAGTAGAATTTAGTAAAACCAAATCAATCTAAAATAATTAAGCAACGAAAGATTGAGCTTTTGCATTGATCTCATTGTTGCTGTACTGCACGATAAATCAAACTGCTTCTTAAGAAAATTCAAGAACAATTTCTCAGTTAGACATAAAATGGAAGCAACTTCAAACATTTAAGACTGGACTCTGGAGTTAACATCGATTGTTTCCTTCGATAATTATTATTATTAATATTATTATAAGATGTAGCACTTCACAAAGCAGTATGGAATTTCCATGCCCATCCTTCACTGCTTCGTAAGAAAATAGTTCTCTAGAAAGAATACCTTGCGAGCGCAAAACAGTAGTTTCAAAAACGATTGAGATAGAAACCAGGAAAAAGTTGAACACTTGCCCGAGCTTACAGTATCATCTGGCCAGTGATTTCATTTCTCTCTCAATTTTTTGGTTATGGCGAATACAGCCCCGGCAGCAGCAACGATGATTACTGAAACAAAGATGGTTGTTTTGAGTTTTTGCAAAGCATCCTTCTTTTCCCTTTCCTTTTTGTGTGCAGCCTCATCTTGTTCCTGAAAAGTAATCAGAATGTGGGACATTAATGTCCTTCAGGATGTTTGATCACTTCAAATACACACGAAATCTTGATGCAATCCATCATCCTTCTCTTTCGTTTCAATTCAATGAGTTCCAAATTTTCAGATGTCATTTTACGACAGGAAAAATGCAAAAATAAATAGGGGACTGAAGGGATTCAAGGGACTAATTGTCTTTTTGTATACATGAGCTTATGATTTGCAGATCCTTTCTACAACCAGATTAGCAAAACAAAATCGAGATTCGCATACAAACAAATCAAGATTCGCGTAACTTTTCTGCACGGGCTAATTTGCAAAATCAAAACATAACATATAGAGAATCAAATAATAAATGATTTAAAGAAAAGAAAACAACCACAGATTTGATTGAATTTCTTTTTATTATTGTAATGTGTGTAAGTACTGGTTGAATTGAGTGCAAAAGTACCTGCTGGATGTCCTTTGTGGTGGAGATATCTGACGATACGGGATCAACTTCAAACTTCCTGTTCAGGGCAGGGTTCAATGCCTTATCAACATCAGCCTCTGGAAATGTTGACTCTGTTGAATCTCCATATGTTGCCATTTTTCTTCACTCGTAATTTTGTCCTTCAAGTATAAGCAACCTTTTCTCTCTTTCTTTGCTTGCCAAGGAAGAAGGGGAAAAAGAAGAGACCTTTTAACCTGGGCCTTTAAATAAACAGTTTATTTACAAGTGTCATGCACGGGATGATCAGATGCTAAAAGATTGCTACTGTTTTAGGGGGATCTCAACGACTTTCTCATCTTTGTTCACCGAGAATCACAACTTCCCGGGAAATCTGTCAGACTTTACTAATTCTTGGATGTACATAATGACAGAGTTGCCCTTAGAGCTTAGCTTCTTTAGTCATTATTTGATTTACATTGCCACCAATCTTCAAGTGACATCTGTAAGCTATAACAGCAGACAGAACATGCAGTTTGAGAATAATGAACTGGATACCTTCAACAGACAATTACAGTGTCCTGCTCTTGGATAGAACATAAGCAATAAACAATCTGCATGCAAGCAATATTACCAGAATGACATGATTTTATCCCAGCCTTTGTTCCATGCCATTACATACATGTCTGAATCCTTAAACAAGTTTACAAGCTATAAAACATGGTTCCGGATCATGAACACTGGTGAAAACATTCTTATCTTAAGAACTTGATCTCATGGACAGTGTGATTAACTCTCAACTCTTCAATCTCATGTGACTTTGAACTCCGCCTTCTTGATGAGTGGAGATATCAAAGAGCTGGTAACACAACTGAGACTGTGATCCATTGACTTCTGATCGATGTTGCGGTGATTGCCAACTTAATTAGCCCCTAATTGCTAGACCCGAAAACCACGCGAACTCAGCGTTGATGATACCGAGTCAACAAACCGCTTCCTTGATTCTGATTTTCTCCTCCTCCTTGCAGTGCCGGGAGGAGCCTTATCCAGGAGACACCCAAAAACATCAAACAATTAGATTGGGCTAGGACTAATTGAATGCTGGATATGAGCAAGCTTCTTAGTTTCTCTATTGGTGCCCAAATATTGTTAAAGCCTTCAAACAAGGGAATCGCAAAAGGCATACAATTATATAATACAGCAGGTGAAGGAGCATGCAGGTTTTACAGCCTTTTCACATTTTGGAAGTTTCAGAATAGTTTGGTAAATCGAACAGAACAGAAACCACAGAGAAGTTTTCCTGATAAAGAGAAAACATAAGAGGATCAAGTTCCATTTACCATGTTGACACTTGAAAGTATTTTGTATGCCATAAAATTTTTAAAAATCCAAATAAGGTACTGTTTAGCTTCTTGTTTAGTTTTGAGTCATCTAAATCAACGGAGCAGATCATGCAAGGAAAACTTTTCCTTCCATTCTCCCTAAAATGAATGGAGCAGATCATGCAAGGAAAACTTTTCCTTCCATTCTCCCTATGCGGAGTCTAAAGACAGAGATCTCTACCTACTGAAAGGTCATTTTGTTTTATGAAGAAAAAAAAACTTGTAACGCCAAACATTTTTATTAGGTAATCCTTGGTACATTTCTGCCATCCAACTTAAACTGCATCACAATATTCTGCTTTTCAAAGTACACTTCCACCATCCACTTAAACTAAATATTTGAAACAGTATTCTCTCGTCTAAACAGATATAATAAAACATAGAAATAGAGACAATTAACTCATTTATGCGACATGATGAAGCAATTAGTCAATATAAAATGTTGTTCTCAGTGTTGAACAAAATAAATTTTCACTCATGGTATTTATCCTATTCAAAGTTTCACAGCCTTGGAACAGATTATGCAGTAACATGTAACAGAAGTAGGTAAAAATATCCATTAGAACTGAATAGCAGAACCTGTTCAGTCTTTAGAATTGCTGAGAACATTCTGTACAATCAGCGAGACTCAGCAAGTCTTTACCAATGAATATAATCATGTGAGATATGAACAGCAAAAGAAGCATTAAAGCATGCAAAGAAAACAGATACATGCACAAGGTACCTTCTGTTCAGTTTTTAGTGCATCCTCAAGATTGCTCAGAGAAGGAATAGATCCACCCTCCATCACACCCATTAGGTTCTTCATTCGAACACGCATTTGGAAGAGTTGGGCAACAAGTTGGCTCACCTAGTTTTGATGTCAAAAGTACAACCATCCAAAAGTAAACAGCTAATTATGATGGTACAAAACACCATTTTCCAGCGCACACATCAAATGGCAAGTGTGCATACCTGCTGCTCTGTTTTTCCAGAAGCCTGGGCAACTCTTTTCCTCCTTTCAGGAGATTCTGCTAACAATTCTGGTTTCTCTCTCTCCTCTGTAAATTACACAAAAAAATGAGAAAGAATTACGAGAGATGAATATTCTGAAGGGTTAAACATCTTTATGATTTTTTTTTAACAGCCAACCATTTAGACCTTCTAGTTGCATTCAATGAAATATTAGATGCATTTCAACTAGAGAATCAGCCAACAAGCAAAGCTGGCTCCCAAAAAACTGGCTTTTGTTATTGGAGTGTGTTTAGCTTCCAAGATAAACAATGAACAAAGGAGTGTCAAGTAGAAGTATGTAGGTCCAGAAGCAAGAATAATAGGTAAATGAATAGCAGAGAGATCAGTAGGCATGCCAAAAAGAATAAATTATTAAATCTTCACAAGGCAACACTGTCATGCTTTATCCAAATGTTTGGATAAGTTCTACTTTTCCAAACATGGTACTCACTAGAAATGATGATTAAGATAATGCATGCCAGGCCAGATAATAAAAGGTCTGATGTCTTTAGTTATTTCCAAAATGAATCCAGCAAAAACTTGTAATGCTATACTCTGAGAAGGAAAATATTGAATCATTCTCATCTCTGAGTAAATTCAAGCAACACACCATGTACTTATTGAATCCTATCCAACAAAGTTTCTTATAACATAAAGACTTATCATAGTCAAGTGCTGAATTGAAGTTTTTTCTGGAGTACATTTGAAGAAAAATCTATTTATAAGAGGATTACAAGGACTCAGTTATCTAAGGTAGAAGAAGATACCAGGAGTCATCACTTCAATCATTGCTTCCATTATCTTTAAATTCTTCTCTGCATCTCGAACTTGTGCAGGAGTTACCTGTTTGCATGCACATATAAAAAAATTAGCTGAAGCTTTTTCTATAAGCATACAAAGTTACAAGGCAAAGAGAGGAGCAACATAAATCTTAGATACTTCTAAGACAGAAGAAAAACTTCAATCACTAATCCAAAAATCAGACTATAGGTATCTTACACCAACCAGCAAACCAATAACTGTGAAAAATATTGAAGTTAAGGGAGACTTCCATACCTTGGCCATTCCTGGGATCATCCCTATGACACGGGTCATGGAACCCATCTTAGCAACAGCACGAGTTTGCTTTAGGAAATCATTGAAGTCAAAATTGGCACTCATAATCTTCTGCTGCAATTCTTCAGCATCTTCTTGGCGCATCTGTACAGACAAATCAACTAAGAATTGCATCAAAATATGCTCAATTCAAGACAAAAATAAATGGAGCTCACTAGAACTTACAACTTCTTGAGCCTTCTCAACAAAGGACAGAACATCTCCCATTCCTAAGATACGTCCAGCCATGCGATTGGGGTAGAAAGGTTCAAGATCCTCCATTCGCTCTCCCCGTCCTACAAGTTTGATTGGCTTTCCTGATACCTGTCATCATTCAACTATTAAATACTAAATATATATGAAATATCTGTACTGTTAACTAATTATTGAGTACATCTTCTGAACCAACACAAAAAAGAACAATCACCAAAATATGGCACTAAGAAACAACCAACAGCTGCTGTCACAAGTATACATCAGCTGCTCAAACAAAAAATACTTCATTAACATTTTTTTCCAATGGAATTTAAAAATGCAGCATTACACTATGGATTTTGAGTGCTACATCACAAGGTAATTAAAACATTTTTATGGTGCTTCTGCAAGATTAGACCAGCCAAAACCAACAACATTTGCATTTATCAAAAGGCATTTGTTCAGCGTTAAGTCTCGGGATGTGTGTATGATAGAGAGACAAGTAAGTTCATTTCTCACTCTCTTTCTCAGAGCAATTTGAGAGGCCTTGTAGAACCAGATTTGATGGGGATACCAGACCCGTGTCATAGATTACACATGTGTATGGACAGAGACGATGAAGTATAGACCAATTCATTGCTTTTTGGTTAAGAGATTGATCATGTCCAAGCACTTGGTATTATGTTTTTTTTAGTTTAGTAATCAGACATAATCATCGAGATTCAATGAATCCTAGTTCATTGACAGGATGACTTGATTCAAATTATACTTGAATTATTAAAAGAGATATTACAGTAACTTAATCATAATCTCTGGAAGCATTATTAGAGCCGCTTTTAAACTACACTAGTGGGGGTCAAGTTTCTCCAACCCTAGAAGAGTTGGTGGAGACACCAAACTCATGCCACATATTGCATTTGTATGAATGGAAACAACATATGATAGCCCAATTTGTTGCTCTGGAGCATGTCCAAGCCCATATTATTGGATTTTTTTTTATTTGAACTTATTAATTAAGCTTAATTTATGTTATTTAGTAGGACAGTTTTATTTAATGGGCTATGAGCCCAATGGTGGTTTTATTAGGGTTTTACTATTTATGTTATTTTTTTTCTACATATTAGATAATTTATTTGAATTAATAAAAGTTGCAGAGTTGCTGACTTGTCCTTCTCCATTTCCCTTCTTTTTTCTTTTTCTCTTCTTGTTAGCTTCTTTCTTTTGCTTCTCTTCTCCTTTAATCATCTTACTTGTCCCCAATCGGATTTTAGGTGGTGTTCTTGATCACACCGCACTGAATAACCATTTTTCTCATTGATAGACTACTTAGCTGTTTTCAATATTTTCCAAAAAGGCAAAAGAATTCATATCCAATTTCCCTATAACATTATTCCAAGGCCTTAATCTCATACATACAACCATGACAATCCCTAATCAGAACAATCAAATAATCACAAAAAAAACTCATCCTCACATAAAAATCATGCTGCTATAAAATAATGAAAAAATTAGAGAATTCAAATACAGACCTCTTTGACACTAAGAGCTGCACCACCTCTAGAATCCCCATCTAGCTTGGTCAAAATGGCACCCGTAATTCCAATTTCAAGATTGAATGTTGTAACCAGAGCTGTGAATGTACCCAAGTAAAAGTGTCCATGAAGAATGTTAATTGTAAGTATGAGAATACGAGTTCCACACATGGTTTAAGATTATAAATAGGACAAAAGGAAAAAAATTGCAGAATTGGACTATAATGCACGCATAGGATTATATATTGAAGCCCATACAGCTTACTAAGGAAACAAATGTATGGCCTAAAGTTTGTCAATTTCCTTTTAAATGATTCATCACAAAAATGAAGATTAACATAAAAAATGATATATCAAGAACAACAAATTCACAAACGTTTTGATGGTACAAGCTTTATGTAAAATGGGCAAAACAGTTGTTTCAATTTCTTATAGAAAATATTACTAATGATATAGCAACAATGAAGCAAAATTTTATGATATGTGTTATGCACGTCTGACACCTACGATATCTGCAAATAAATAGAAAAGAAATCAATAGCTTGTGCGACATGGTAAGAGCATTTTGCAAGACAGAAAAATCACTTCATTAATTTGTAGATTCTATACAAGGAAATAACAGTTTCTTCAAGCTCACATAAGAGAGTGTGACTAGCAGTTCAAATAATAATCAAATCATTTGACCATTATCAAAGAAAAGTGAAAGCCAGAGTACCCGCAGCTTCTTGCCCAGTCATTGCATCCACAACAAGCAAAACTTCCGTTGGATTCAATACCCGTTTAACGTCTTTCAGCTCATCCATCATCCCTTTGTCTATCTGTTATTGTTACCAAAATAAAATGTATTCCAGTTAAATACAAAACTAAGGGCAGCAAAAACAGAGTGAAAAGGCATATTTTCCTACTCTTTTGAAGATCATACAAACAAAGAAAGTATTAACCTGAAGCCTTCCAGCGGTGTCTACTATGGCCACATCTATGTTTTTCTTTTTGGCCTCTGCTAAACCTTTCCTAGCTATTTCTGAAGGTTTAACATCAGTTCCTTCTGTATAAACAGGCACACCTACCTGTCACAGGCTACAACTAAATATAAGAAAAACAAATAATATAAAAAGATGTATTATCAAAGCAAAACATCTTGTTTGCCACATTAACACAACACACATGGAAAAATTAGTTCACATGAAGTTAATAAGAAACGCCAAGTTTAGTATTTCATCTTGGAGTACTGAAAACATGGATAGCCTTTGCCTTCACAAAATTAGCATCACTATATGATAAGAATGTCAGTCTCTAACAGTTCAAATGCTCACTTTAATTGCACATTTCACTTGACAGCCTAGGCCAAACCCAAAAGATAGCAAATGCCTAAAACACCAAACAACAACATTAATCCATTACTCCTTAAATAGGTAGTAAAGCAATTTCTTGACAGTCAGAATTCAATACCTGTTCACCCAAAATAACAAGTTGATCAATGGCAGCAGGTCTGTAGACATCTCCCGCAATAAGCATGCAAGACTTCCCCTGTTGTTTCCATCACACACTGGTATCAACAACATAATTAAGCATACAAAAAGCTTATCAACAGCCAAGTACGAACACCCACAAACCCCAGAGAAAAGGATAAAAGTTGTGGCTTTCAAAATGCACCTGTTTCTTAAGGTAATTAGCTAACTTTGCACAAACAGTTGTCTTCCCAACTCCTTGTAGGCCAGCCAGTAATATTACAGTGGGAGCGGATTTTGCAAACACCAGTTCAGATACCTCTCCACCCATCAATTTCACAAGCTCATCATGCACAATCTGCAAGAACCAGATATTCATAACCACCAATACAAACACAACAAAGACTTCATAGCTTTGCTCAACTTCCACATTAAAGTCATATGCTCACTATATAACACACATCAAATTATTGCAAGTAGTCCTCATTGCCTCCTAGGAATTTTTATGCATGCTGCAGGCTAGATTTAATTCAAATGAGAAAACAAAGACAATAACTTAGACAATAGAAGAATACAGCACCAGCGACACCAACCAAATAATAATATTTAGTGAGCAAATACAACATCAAAACAGACTGAAAATTTATTGAAGTTCACAAACATAAAGTAGGAAACTTCACAATTTTTATTTCACAAATCACCCTGATTGTTTACATTTTAGAAGTATTTAGTTCACAGAAATTTATACCTTGACTAATTGCTGATCGGGTTTCACTCCTCTAATCACGCCAATACCAATGGCTTGGTCACTGATTGATTGAACAAACCTTCGAACCACAGGAAGGCTTACCTGTCAATAGACCAACCATATCAATTTTTTTTTGAATTTAAATAAACTCGAATTCTAGTTTACAAATTCACTCACATCAGCTTCCAGTAGAGCTCTTCTAATATCCCTCATTGGCTCCACAATATTCTCCTTGGTCAAAACCTCTGCAGCAGGTAAAAAAACCCAACCACACACAGAACACCAACAAAAAGGGATTTTAAGATATTTAAAACAGAAAAAGAAAAAGAAAAAGAAACCACAGTTTTAATCCATCTATAGATACCAAAACCAATGCTTTCCCTTTTTTTTATTGTTTGCTAACATTGATGTATTTTTTAATAGATAAAACACAGTAACTCATGCCTAAATTCGCAAGCTTTTTTTTTGAAGGGAAAAAAAAAGAAAAAAAAAGAAAAAGAAAAAAAGAAAAGAAAAACTAATAGAATTGACAAAATAAACATGTAAGCTCAACCTTCTCCTTTGAGCTTGTTCCAAGCAGATTCGAGGCCACTAGTTAACTGACCAAACATTTCTGCTTTTACCACACCACCTCCCATTTCTCTTCTCAAAGTAACGGAACTCTTGCACTTCACCCACCTCCAAATCTCTTTCTGGCAAAGAGAGAGAGCAGAAACAAGAGCAATTTGTACATCAAAAGGTAACCCAAATTCAAAGACTCCAAATTACTAAAACGGGAGTTGTTTTCTTTTTCTTTCTTGAACTTACAGTGAATGAGTTTCTTGAGGAAAGCGAAGTGACATTATTGCTTGAGCCAGACCACGAAGAGCAACAAGATTTAGTTGAATATCTTGGACAGCTAGAATAGTAAGAGAGAGTCTTGTTGTTTCTTGATGGAGATGGCGTAGAGAAATGGCGGGAGGCAACGGTCGAGAACTGTACGGCCTCCATCGCCAAAGGTAACAAGCTCTCTCTGTTTTTTTTGTTATCTGTAGAAAATCTGTTTGTTCTATCTTCTTCTTTATCAAGTTAGTTGATTTGTATAATACGCGGACTATGGCTTTATTTTTTGATGAATGGGGTCAGAGCCGTGAAAAATATATGACGTGGATATTTAGATCAAAATTAAACAATATTTGTATTTACAGTCCCTAAAGAT
This sequence comes from Salix viminalis, assembly GCA_029228465.1. NCBI lineage: Eukaryota > Viridiplantae > Streptophyta > Magnoliopsida > Malpighiales > Salicaceae > Salix > Salix viminalis. The sequence goes on along the minus strand of CM055441.1, from coordinate 6,331,490 downwards.
TAAAAATAAAATATTTAGTCCCTGTAATTTTGAACATCACACCTTTGTCCTCAATTTTTTTTTCCTGATAATAAATGTCTTACTATTTTGGTTGATAGACAAAGCTATAATTTACTAGTTTTATGCCTGCACTATGATTGGTTGACGTTTCAAGCTAATTTGTAATTCAAGAAAATAAAGTGCATATGTGATGTATGCATTTTACGATTGCATGGATTTTTTTTATTGAGAAAAAAAAAGATGTTGTTTATACATAATAAAATAAATGAAATGTAAAATCAAAAAATAGATGTTAAGGCTAGTTGAATATTAAAGCAAAAAGTTGATCTTCCAAGTAAAAATAAAAGATAAATGTAAACATAAATATTTTACACTAGTTGTCTATCTCATTTACATGTTTTAATTTATTTATGTTAGAGGTTAATTTCCATTGTTTATAAGAAAAAATATTGTTTGTACAAGTATAGCATTAAAATACAACTCTTTTATATTAAAATATAAGAGGAAAACAATTACTCGACAAATTATAATAATCTACTCAAAGAATTATAAAATAGAAAAAATAGAAAGACTAATCACTAGTTAAAACAAAAGTAACTCAAACATATAAGGACAAAAAAACATAAAAGAAATTTTATGCTTTACCTCTTTCTTCTTTGTGTATATCCAACCTGCCAGAAAATTGAGGTGCAACACAAATTTTTTGAATTACTGAAAAAACAAGTGTTTTACTTACCTTCTCAGTTGCTGCTTTCATTTGTTTTTCCCGGGTAGTTCGCACCACTTCCTTGCCACTTCGAAGAGTTATGGCACTAGCATTCTCTCTTGGGTTATTCTCTGCTTGAGATGGAAGCTTCCCTTTACTATTCTTAATTTTATTTAATGATGGTGCAAGTTGTGAAACTTGGGTCTCTAAAATCTGGATATTGGCTCTTGTTTCCTATAGGAACATTTCACAATTTCTTTTGGGTGGTCTCTCCAACAGGGATTGTATTGGTTTGAATATGGATCATACTTTCTCGATTTGTTTCCAAACTCGCTTATCAAGTTCACTTGAGGAACTATATCCTCTTCAAGTTGTGGGCACATATCAGAGGAGTGTTCTAGAAATGCACAAAAACCCATATGCTCGGATTGCTTAACCTCGTCCCAAAACTACTTGTCTAACTAAAGAAATTCGAAAGTTGTGTTTTAATGTTGAAATGCATTACCTCATTTACCTTTCTAGGCGTGTAATCTACCCCGACTCCAAATTGTTGCGAGTTTTCTGCCATCTTAGAAATTAAATCTCTTGCTTCTCCTGGAGTCTTTTTTGCAAGTGCTCCACCACTTGCAACATCTATCATGCTTCGCTCCAGTGGCAACAACCCTTCATAAAAATATTGTAGCAATAATTGATCAAAAAATTTGGTGTTGTGGGCAACTAGTGCACAAGCTCGACTAAAATGTTTTCGAGTACTCATATAAAGTTTCTCTGCTTTGTTTTGGCGAATCCCACGATTTCCTTTCGAATTGTTCCAGCCCTTGAAGCTAGAAAGAATTTTTCCATGAACTTTCTCTTCAAATCAATCCAGGATATTATTAATCCTAAAGGAAGATAGTAAAGCCAATCTTTTGCTTTGTTGGTCAATGATAACAGGAAAACTCTCAATTCAATTTGTTACTCTATCACTCCTTATGGCTTCATAGTTGAGTAAACAACATGGAATTCTTTCAAGTGCTTATGGAGTCCTCACCTGCAAGGCCATGAAAAATAGGTAATAGATGAGTCAATCCTGGTTTAAACTCAAAAGCTACCTCGATATCGGGAAATTCAATGCATAATGGTTGTTGGTTCATGATAGGAGTTTCTAACTCCCTTATCGTCCTTGGTGGTGCCATTTCTTATTCTTCGAGAACATCCTCTTCTCTTTCACCTACAGATTCGGTGCTCAAAGATGTTAAGGTTAACAAATTCTCCACTTGTCGTTTTGTCTTCCTATTCGCTTTTGCAATCTTCTCAATCTCTTGATCAAAAACTAATTCAACACTGATTAAAGATGTGAATTGAGACTGGATGTATTTTCTAAAGAAATATTTTCCAACCAAAATATGATGTGCTCAAAGTATCACTGTTTCAAGAAAATGGGCTGAAGTTATATTTGCTAGTTGAAACCAGACTTTAACAGCAAACAACAATCTAGAAGTTGTGGAGCTGGTAAACGTGGAAGAAAGGCACAATGCATATTATTCATATCAGAATTAAACAGCAATCTAGAAGTCGCAGTCCTTAAACTAAATGTCAGAAAAATATACTTTTAGTGTGAGATGGACAGTCGTTGTTTTCCATAATGTCATCACATCCACACGATGACAGTTTCTATAAACACATTAATTTCATATTACTTAAAAAAACGCATGTGCAAACCTTAAATCCATGTCTCCGTTCTGAGTTTATTATCCACCAACGTGACAATCTCCTGAAAAAAAACTGCAACGGCACAAACAATACCCTTCAACTATTCTTCCCTGACTTAAGTGCGGCATCATATTAAACAATAAAATTATCACAATTATTGATCAAGTAAGAAGCACACAGAAAATTTACTTCGAGAATAGAGAAAAATACTAAGTTGAACTAACAAGAAAGTTTGGTTGAGCTTAAAAAATTTGGAAGGAACTCTAGGATGCTTAACCTGAACGGAATACACAATTTCCCATCAAAACAACGAATATGATGTGCTCAAAGTATAACTATTTCAAGAAAATAGGCTGAAGTTATATTCGCTAGTTGAAACCAGATTTTATCAGCGGTAAGTCATTGAATTAGGGTGTAAATTCGGATATAAAGTAATTTTGCGAAGGACCAAATTCCACCATTGCTACATCCATGCCTTTCAAACTTGTTCCTGTAACCTTATTGAAAGAAAGGCACCATTAGTATTATCAATTGAATTCATAAAAAAGATGAAAGAATGGCATCTACCAGTAGTAGAATTCTGAAAGTTAGCATGAAGCTTTCTGCAGGAGATAGTAACAAGAAACAAAAGAATAAAAGCGAAGACGAAGGTACTTTTCAAATGCGAAAATGGATTTCCATTTAGTGCAGAACCTTATCTTGCAGGTGACGATGATGTCGATTTTGCCACGGACAACGACTTGGCATTTACATGTGCAAGTCTTCCAAACTAAATATAGTGAATATTTGCAGTTGCTTTCATATAGTAAATTTCAATAATGAAGAATAAATCAGCATATTCAAATTCTCGTGAAGCCCACTAAGGAAACAAATGCATGGCCTAAAGTTTGTCAATTTCCTTTTAAATGATTCATCACAAAAATGAAGATTAACATAAAAAATTGATATATCAAGAACAACAAATTCACAAAGGTTTTGATGGTACAAGCTTTAAGTAAAATGGGCAAAACAGTTGTTTCAATTTCTTATAGAAAATATTACTAATGATATAGCAACAAAGAAGCAAAAATTTATGATATTTGTTATGCACGTCTGACACACCTACGTTATCTGCAAATATATAGAAAAGAAATCAATAGCTTGTGTGACATGGTAAGAGCATTTTGCAAGACAGAAAAATCACTTCATTAATCTGTAGATTCTATGCAAGAAAATAACAGTTTCTTCAAGCTCACTTAAGAGATTGTGACTAGCAGTTCAAATAATAATCAAATCATCTGACCATTATCAAAGAAAAGTGAAAGCCAGAGTACCCGCAGCTTCTTGCCCAGTCATTGCATCCACAACAAGCAAAACTTCTGTTGGATTCAAAACCCGTTTAACGTCTTTCAGATCATCCATCATCCCTTTGTCTATCTGTTACTTTTACCAAAATAAAATGTATTCCAGTTAAATACAAAACTAAGTGCAGCAAAAACAGAGTGAAAAGGCTTATTTTCCTACTCTTTTGAAGATCACACAATCGAAGAAAGTATTGACCTGAAGCCTTCCAGCGGTGTCTACTATGGCCACATCTTGTTAATATAAAAAGATGTATCATCAAAGCAAAACATCTTGTTAGCCACATAAACACAATATAAAAAGATGTATTATCAAAGCTTATCAACAGCAAAGTACGAACACCCACAAACCCCACAGATGTATTAAAAAGTTGTGGCTTTCAAAATGCACCTGCTTCTTAAGGTAATTAGCTAACTTTGCACAAACAGTTGTCTTCCCAACTCCTTGTAATAGATAAAACACACTAACTCATGCCTAAATTCGCAAGCTTTTTTTTTTAGGGAAAAAAGAAAAAAGAAAAGAAAAGTAATAGAATTGACAAAATAAACTTGTAAGCTCAACCTTCTCCTTTGAGCTTAAACTAAATGTCAGAAAAATATACTTTTAGTGGGAGATGGACTATCGTTGTTTTCCATAATGTCAAAGCAACTTGTGATATAAAAAATTAAAAAATTGAAACCGTTGCATCACAGCCACCACGATGACGAGTTTACGTAAAACAAATTAATTTCGTGTTATTAAAAAAAAACGCATGTGCAAACCTTAAATCAATGTCTCTGTTCTGAGTTTATTATCCAACAATGTGACAAGCTCCTGAAAAAAACTACAGCTGTACAGTTCGGCATCATACTAAACAATAAAATTGTCACAATTATTGAGGAAAACTCGGAATAGGTGGAGGAGAGGTAGCTTTTTCACCTTTGTAGGAAATCCGGGATCCCATTAGCCACCAATTTCCTTGTCGTTGAGTCCCATTAAGATTGAAGAAAAAGCTGTGATTGGATACATGGCTCTACATTCCTTGAAGAACCTCACCGATCGGAGTAGAAGAAAATCATTAAACACTCTCAACATTAGACTGGCCTCTTGCATCGAGCATAAGCTTTTAACCCTCCAGTTATCTCACATTTTTCATGCAGTCTGACGAAATTACAAGAAAACAATGCAACTACTATCTCAGGTTTAGAGATTATCAGAAACCTCATAGAACTCTATTCATCTCTTGATTTATCATGACTAACTTAAGACAACATAAACGCTGGTTAGTGTAGTGTATCGTTATCTGCTAGTGATATCTTTCGGTTGATTTTATAAACACCAGACTTTTCCCCTGAAGGTTCAATGATGGATTATGGAGAGTAATTATTACCAATATAAAACAAGCTGAGACAAATGAATGCGATTATCGCGAGAACAAATATGCCCCCTAAAGGCGATTATTTAATTCAACTCACAGAAGGAGGGGTTGGGGTAGGAGGAGGATGTTAAACATGGCAGAAGATCGAGGAACAAAAAGAAAATGGTGGTAACTATTTATGAAGTCTGTCTTCAAGATGTGGGTGCAAAACTAGACTTTAGAGCTTGAATGGTGGCAACATTAGTCTTGAAGGCCTTAGCCAAGATGTTATCATCAATGCCAGCTGCAAAAAGGCTGGTGGGAAGCACTCACGAAGGCAGAATTTGCCAGAGCTAGTGAGCATCGACCCTGTATGCATCGACCCTGTATTGGAAGTGAACATATCACCACCCTGTAGTGTCTGCGTGAAGAGCTTATTAGTTGTGTCAGCGAGTCCTACTTGAAGAGAACAAGAAAAAGGACCTCATTTGAGTGTGACGTGGATCAGTAAATATATCGTAACCTTATTGAAAGAAAGGCACTGTGATTTTTATCAATTGAATTCATAAAAGAGATGAAAGAATGGCACATTAGAACTCTGAAAGTTAGCATGAAGTTTTCAAAATTATAGACTCTGAAATTCACCTTTTATATAACCTGCAAAAATGTAAAGACTAATCAAAAAGCTAAGGCAAGGCTCTGGTTTTCAAAATTGATATCTAAGAGTAAATTGGTGTTCGGACTTGAAAATCCTTTCCAAGATTAAAAATCTTCAAGTTCTTATAATTCTTGACATCAAGAATGAGATTCATATTGGCAGAATGTAGATTAAGCAATCTAGGCTTGGAAAGTGCAGGTGCAAGTGCAATTTCATATATGCAAGCCTCCTTTTAAATGAAAAAAATTGGATTGAAGCAATGAAAACTTAACTTCCATATCAATTCAGATTCTTTCAAAGTTTCTGAAGCTTGAGAGAAGTACCAAGACCTTCTGAATGCATCTTTACATTGAGTAAAGACCTAGTTCACCCGAAACTCTTTTACATTCCATAATCTAATAAGAAGAAAATACATGATACCTCTTTGAATTTGATTATATTGGAATGCTTCAATGACCTGTGGTTCATAATCTCTCTCTGAACACGCTCATCAATCTGTAAAAACCAACAAGACCTCAAATCACTACTACCATCAAATAAAAGAAAACCCCAAGTTGAGGGGAAATTAAAAAAAAAATGAAGAGGAAGAAAGTTCCCAGTACATATTAATTAATTCATAAGGAAAAAGAAACCAGCACACCCAAATAAGACCATAAAGAACGAAATTTACAAGTGTAACACCTACAAGACAAAATCGTGTCTTCAGCACATATTTAACATCTTTACGAAATTCCACCATCCAACTCACCTCAGAAAAAAAAAGAAAGAAAGAACATTGCGCAGTGAATAGGAAAAATTCGAAGATGAATAAATAGAGAGAAAGAAAAAACACGGAAGTTAAAAAAAGATCACCACACGACCCAGCAAAAGAAAAGGCACAACAATTGATAGAATTTGAAACAATCAAAGATATGTTGTCTTTGTGAGAAGAAAAGATACCTGAATGTCCCCGCCCCAACATACAAGATCACTAACAACGTTTTCTTTCATAGTTTCAGAAGAAGCATCATACCGATTTGGGCTTCGGAAGATGGAGAGTTTTCTTTCTTATTTTTCTTAATTCATCGCCAAACCTTCTTTTATACGGAGTCTTTATGTCCGTGAGAGGAGAGGAAAGAAAATTTCAAATTATTTTCGACCGTTTTAAAGAACGCAGCGTTTTTGTTTATTCGGCTCTTACAAGTTTTGGGCTTCGAAAGCCTTTTTGTTGGGGTGGTGTAAAGAAATTAAGGTCAGCATTTTATGCAAAATAAGTAGCATTGTCATTGTTATGCAAAATAAGCCTTGGTTTGATAAGCATGATTACTTTAATGATATGATTAGAAAAAAAAAATCACCAACAAATGAAAAAAGTAGATGATGATTTAATGCAAAAAAAAAAAAACACGTGCCAGGATGCAGGATATCTATCTTTTCAATATTCTTAAAAGGTCCCTATGCTTTTACTTGCTAGCAAAGAAATAATTAATTGAGAAGGGGATGCTCGCATCGAAAACAAAATAAAAATTATGAACATTGATTATTCAAAAATAAAATATTGAATGATAAAATAAATAAAAAATTGTCACAGGTCTATTCGAGCAAACAAGCCACCTAGTTGTGAAATTAGGATGACTCCATGGAAACTTTAATGGATTAAATAATAAAACTTAATTCTCAAATGAACCAAGTGTTGAGGTGAGAAATAATATAAAATAATTTCAGAAAAAGTGAGAAAAAAAAAGATTTGACTCAACCCCTCGGTAAAAACCCTAAATCCATTTCAGAGATATGAGATGAAAAAAAAAGGGAATAGAATAATAGAATTAAAAACAAAATGAAAACAAATAATAAACCTCAATCATAAGAAAATAAAATGTTGAATGATAATAATCTAAAAGCTAAATACTTCAGTTCTATTAAAAATGTTTTACAAATTAATAACTGTGAGTTTATATTTGATGAGTTTGTGCTAAGAATCAATATTGCATTTGAGATAACACAATTAACTGTATGTTATTGCTTATCATTCTTCTACCCTCTCCTCTTCATCGGCTGAAAGCGTGTGGCGGAAGGAAATTGAACTTTGCAAAGTCGACTAAGGGCCTGTTTGGAAGGATAGTTGCGGTTGTTTTTTAAAATACTTTTCATTTATAAATACATCAAAATGATTTTTTTTTTAAATCATTTTTACATCAGCACATCAAAATAATTTAAAAACACCAAAAACAATTCATTTAAAATGAAAAAAAAAGAAGAGGAAACGGCGGTACAACCACCCTCCCAAACAGCTTCTAAAACCCTGCGACTGGCAAAATCCTGTTGCAAAGACTGCAGTAACCTCTTTTCAGTGTTCTGTCACGAGAATCTTTAAGGGTTGCTTCACCAAACACATATCTACGCATTTTACTACTGTATAAGAAAGGAAATTAAGAAAAGAATTAGCGTACAAATCAAATCACATGAGTACAAAATGTCTTGTGATAAGCAAACAAAATGGCATTACAGTTCCACATAAATAAATGATAAGAAAACAAAATGGAATTATACAATCACACTTGTTTGATTCAAGCCTGCAATAGGTACAACTGCATCAGTTCCAGAGATGCATATATCTTCGACAAATGGAATGGTTTTCCTTACAGTCAATCTCATTGGAACCCTCATCGCAACATCACTTGTTTTATCTTTTTCCATGCATATGGAAGCATAATGAGAGCTGGCCAGTTCAAAAAGTCCAAATTGCCAGTTATTTGTGAGACTCTCAGGGTGGTCGGAAGATTCCACAACTACTTCAAATGCCTGATTGCAAGATTTGAATGAATTGTTAATCAACAGCTTGCTTAATATGATTACTGATAATAAACAGGTAAAAAAAAGTCAGGAAGATACACAGATTAGAAAATCAGAAATACTAGGAAAAAGAAAAGAGTGGACCATCTAAGGTTAGAATGCTCTGTTCTATTTTGTTTGCATAAAACTTGAAGAACTAGCATTTTAAAAGTGACTATAGAGTATCCAACTAAAGGAGTTTGCAGAAGAAAAAGAAAAGGCTTCCTATGCTATATATAGGACAACTCGAGTATTACTTTCAAGGTGACCTTTATTTGTTGGCCAGAGCTCAAATCACAGCCATGAACCTACCAAACTTGATAGAATAGTTTATTTCCTTAACATGGGCTATGTGCTTAGGCAGTATACTGTCTAACAATGTGTTACCATGGACATAGGACTCTACAAAATATTTTAATCTCTTTGAACACATTCCTAAATTGCATCAGTGCTTTCTCAGAGAAACTCGAAGATTTAGGACATATCCCAGAATTGGTTGCATCCTTCACGCGAATTGTGAAAGTCTTGAAAGGTGCAGCAGAGAAGCCTCTTCCCAAAGCTTTCACATATGCCTCCTACAAATAAGATCCATCAATGACAGGTTTGAGGAAAGTATACTCAACCTGTAACTTCCCATGAGAATGTAAAGGCATGTGGATCGAGTCTGTAAATAATATATGCTGCCTGCCTGAATTCCCTTTCTGTGCTGCGCAGTAGAAATTAGTAAAACCAAGTCGATCTAAAATCATAAAGCAACGAAAGATTGAGCTTTTGCATTGATCTCATTGTTGCTGTACTGCACGATAAATCAAACTGCTTCTTAAAAAAATTGAAGAGCAATTTCTCAGTTAGACATAAAATGGAAGCAACTTCAAACATTTAAGACTGAACTCTGGAGTTAACATCGATTGTTTCCTTCGATAATTATTATTATTAGTATTATTATAAGATATAGCACTTCACAAAGCAATATGGAATTTCCATGCCCATCCTTCACTGCTTCGTAAGAAAATAGTTCTCTAGAAAGAATACCTAGTGAGCTCAAAACAGTAGTTTCAAAAACGATTGAGATAGAAACCAGGAAAAAGTTGAACACTTGCCCGAGCTTACAGTATCATCTGGCCTGTGATTTCATTTCTCTCTCAATTTTTTGGTTATGGCAAATACAGCCCCGGCAGCAGCAACGATGATTACTGAAACAAAGATGGTTGTTTTGAGTTTCTGCAAAGCATCCTTCTTTTCCCTTTCCTTTTTGTGTGCAGCCTCATCTTGTTCCTGAAAAGTAATCAGAATGTGGGACATTAATGTCCTTCAGGATGTTTGATCACTTCAAATACACACGAAATCTTGATGTAATCCATCATCCTTCTCTTTCGTTTCAATTCAATGAGTTCCAAATTTTCAGATGTCATTTTACGACAGGAAAAATGCAAAATAAATAGGGGACTGAAGGGATTCAAGGGACTAATTGTCTTTTTGTATACATGAGCTTATGATTTGCAGATCCTTTCTACAACCAGATTAGCAAAAAAATAAAAACCGAGATTCGCATACAAACAAATCAAGATTCGCGTAACTTTTCTGCACGGGCTAGTTTGCAATATCAAAACTTAACATATAGAAAATCAAATAATAAATGATTTAAAGAAAAGAAAACAACCACAGATTTGATTGAATTTCTTTTTACTATTGTAATGTGTGTAAGTACTGGTTGAATTGAGTGCAAAAAAGTACCTGCTGGATGTCCTTCGTGGTGGAAATATCTGATGATACAGGATCAACTTCAAACTTCCTGTTCAGGGCAGGGTTCAATGCTTTATCAACATCAGCCTCTGGAAATGTTGACTCTGTCGAATCTCCATATGTTGCCATTTTTCTTCACTCGTAATTCTGTCCTTCAAGTATAAGCAACCTTTTCTCTCTTTCTTTGCTTGCCAAGGAAGAATGGGAAAAAGACGAGACATTTTAACCTGGGCCTTTAAATAAACAGTTTATTTACAAGTGTCATGCACGGGATAATCAGATGCTAAAAGATTGCTACTGTTTTAGGGGGATCTCAACGACTTTCTCATCTTTGTTCACCGAGAATCACAACTTCCCGGGAAATCTGTCAGACTTTACTAATTCTTGGATGTACATAATGACAGAGTTGCCCTTAGAGGCTTCTTTAGTCATTATTTGATTTACATTGCCACCAATCCTCATGGAGAGTGTGAAAACATTCTTATCTTAAAAACATGATCTCATGGAGAGTGTGATTAACTCTCAACTCTTCAATCTCATGTGACTTTGAACTCCGCCTTCTTGATGAGTGGAGATATCAAAGAGCTGGTAACACAACTGAGACTGTGATCCATTGACTTCTGATCGTTGTTGCGGTGATTGCCAACTTAATTAGCCCCTAATTGCTAGACCCGAAACCACGCGGACTCAGCGTTGATGATACCGAGTCAACAAACCGCTTCCTTGATTCTGATTTTCTCCTCCTCCTTGCAGTGCCGGGAGGAGCCTTATCCAGGAGACACCCAAAAACATCAAACAATTAGATTGGGTTAGGACTAATTGGATGCTGGATATGAACAAGCTTCTCAGTTTCTCTATTGGTGCCCAAATATTGTTAACGCCTTCAAACAAGGGAATCGCAAAAGGCATACAATTATATAATACAGCAGGTGAAGGAGCATGCAGGTTTTACAGCCTTTTCACATTTTGGAAGTTTCAGAATAGTTTTGGTAAATCGAACAAAACAGAAACCACAGAGAAGTTTTTTCCTGATAAAAAGAAAACATAAGAGGATCAAGTTCCATTTACCATGTTGACACTTGAAAATATTTTGTATGCCATACAATTTTTAAAAATCCAAATAAGGTACTGTTTAGCTTCTTGTTTAGTTTTGTGAGTCATCTAAATCAACGGAGCAGATCATGCAAGGAAAACTTTTCCTTCCATTCTCCCTAAAATGAATGGAGCAGATCATGCAAGGAAAACTTTTTCCTTCCATTCTCCCTATGCGGAGTCTAAAGACAGAGATCTCTACCTACTGAAAGGTCATTTTGTTTTATGAAGAAAAAAAAACTTGTAACGCCAAACATTTTTTATTAGGTAATCCTTGGTACATTTCTGCCATCCAACTTAAACTGCATCACAATATTCTGCTTTTCAAAGTACACTTCCACCATCCACTTAAACTAAATATTTGAAACAGTATTCTCTCGTCTAAACAGATATAATAAAACATAGAAATAGAGACAATTAACTCATTTATGCGACATGATGAAGCAATTAGTCAATATAAAATGTTGTTCTCAGTGTTGAACAAAATAAATTTTCACTCATGGTATTTATCCTATTCAAAGTTTCACAGCCTTGGAACAGATTATGCAGTAACATGTAACAGAAGTAGGTAAAAAATATCCATTAGAACTGAATAGCAGAACCTGTTCAGTCTTTAGA
>CM055441.1:6126294-6318993 GCA_029228465.1 Salix viminalis | reverse complement strand
CAATGTAACCTTAAAAGCACCCATCTTTACTTCACCATTTCATATTCTTAATAACTGATGAATCACCAAAATTAATATTGTATAATGCATAATTTTAAATATATCTTTTCATTGTATGATTCATTGATACCTTGAAATATAAAAATATTAATCTACTCTTTGTCCTGCTCTTGAAATATGAAAATGTATATTAATACGCAGTTCTTTTGCAATCATCATCTAATTCACCAACATAAATTTTATTTTTTCGTAATCTTGACATTTAAAATCACAATCATACTATAATCACAGATTAGGGTTTTTTCACAATCTAACAGAGCTATGTTGATTAGGTTTTTTCACATCATCAAAACCCACAATCCATTTTCAATAACAATGTAATACAAACATCACTAACAAAACCTTCTATCAACCACAAAAATCACCGCAGTGGGGAGCATCACAAAAAAATCATTAACATCCCATTTTTTCTCCCAAACCAAATGGAGGCATAAAGCTCAAAAAATTAATTTTTAATTAATTACAATTAATAAAACCCAAATTACTTACCTTTTCTCGAGAGGGAAGACGCTGACCTTTGCTTGGTGAAAGTGGACTCAGAGAGGCAGAGACTAGAGGACACAGAGGGACGATGATGCAGAGACGAAGTCGGGTTTCAAGGACAATCTGCGAGAGATGAGATGGGTTTCGTGGATCGAGGGAGGTGAGAGTTTACAGCGTGCACACCTACAAAAAAGTGCGTGAGGCAGAAACAAGATGGGTTTCAGTGGATTTGAACGAGAGTCGTAGATGGGTTACAAAGGCGAGAGATGAGATGGGTACCGAGAGAGGCGAGAGACGCACACGCAGGGACAGAGGAGGCGAGGGATGCAGGAGGCGTAGGGACTGACTGGGAGGTCACAAAGCGAGAGGTGAGGGAAACGATGAGAGGAGTGAGTGAGGGAAAGAGACGAGAGTGAGTGAGGGAGCTGGAAAGTGTATTACGCGAAAGAGAAGCTGCAATACACTTTCCGCGGGGAAAGCCAAAAAATAGGTTGACCGTGAAAGTGATGGAAATCACTTTCCTTTGACTTGTTTTCCAAAGTTTTACCAAACACCGGAAAGCAAGGAAAGTGAATTCCCTAGATGTTTCCAAACATCGAAAGCAAGGAAAGTGAATTCGAATTCACTTTCCTTGAAACAAACAAGGCCCAAGTCCTAAAACTATGATAATAATCATTTTGATTTAAATTCAAATTGGTTTAACCTTTTCTAACTCGTGATCTAGACTTTACACCAAAGTCGAATTCTCTTAAGTTTATTAGTGATAATAAACTATGATAATCGTTGTAACCTACTTTTGGAGGCCTCACGCATAATACTACACACAAAAGAGAAAATACAAAAGCAAAATGCTGAAAAAATTATATTAGTGAGAGAAAAGAATATCGTAAGACTCTGGGAAATTGCCAAAGATGGGTCGATGAAGATCAAAAACATACAATATTACAGAAATCGACAGCTTATTTTTAACTAATGAAGGTTCTATTTGCAAAAACAAATATATTCAAGGAGGAAAATTTAAAGTTGAATGTTTTAGGACACACAATTAGATTTTTTCAAGGTTTACTTGAGTTTAATGAGGATTTAATCGCGAAGGAAAATTGATTTTTGAAGTCTCTGCATGTTACCTCAAATTTATGACCTATTTATTTTTAGGTTTCTAAGAAAAGAAAAAATAGAAAAAAGACAAAAATCCAAAAAATATTTTGTTACTAGGGCAAAATTGAATAAATTGAGAATTTAATGGTCGATTGAGGTTTAAATCGCAGTAAATCGTAAATAAGGGACCAAAAAGAGAGACGCCAAAGTTAAGGCTAATGTTGAAATTCAGTCATGGGTACAATTGCATAAAATCATAAATTTAAATCCAATTAGGGGTTGCAATAAGAGCAAATACAAATCGAAGGACCAAACCGCATTTTGACCCTTAAAAGCAGCCTCCTTCGCTGCTAGGCCATACCAGACCGCATGCACATGCCCCCCAACGGCTATATTTTTTCAAGCATGTCGCTGACGAAGGTGACCCATCACGCAACGGCTACCTCCTCAGCGCTATAAATACAAGCAGCCCATGCAAGAGTAAAAGAAAAAAAAAGAGGGGGAATAAAAGAGAGAGACGCAACGGAGGGGAAAGAAATTAACGGGAAGATGATGAAAAGATAGAGGTTGCAGACGAAGAAGAACAGAGGAACGAAGCAGAAAGAGAAAAAAGAACAGAGGAGAGGAGTTTGAAAATTTGTGGAAGGCGAAGATACAACGAAAATTCACAGACCAAAATCATCAACATACAGCTCCCCGTCGTCTCTTTCATTCAGCTCATTCTCTCTCTCTCGCTCTCTTAAAAATCTGCAGCCATCGTTCTCTCTCTCTCCCTCTCCGTTCATCAACGCCGGCAGCCATCCCGTCCACCACGCATCATTTTGTCACCACCCGGGAGCTCCCCTTACTCCGGCTGACCACTGCCCTGTCTCGATGCAAGAGTTGGCGAACGGCACCCTCAGAATAAACGACACGTACCCTCGCCACCTTCCGACGACAACTCCCGCCACCACAGAGCCACCATTTCGACCACCACCACGACCCGGAAGAACCACCTCGACGCTCCTCTACACAACCCGTATAATCAGGTAAGTCATTCATCACACTCCAAAAATTACGCGATAGCATCGTTCATCTTCTTCCTTCATACGCGGGAGTGAATTAATTCACTCCCTCACGCTGTCACCGGGTCGGACTTGTTCCCTGCCCGCCCTTGAAGAAGGTCGCGCCTCCACCGACTAGGATAACTCGGGCCTAAGTCCAGCTCGAGAAGGCATGGGTCGGAGCCCGCCTCAGCATAAATGGGTCTAAGCCCAAATCAAAGATGAGCTGCCTAGCCCAATGGTTATGGTCGATAGCCCGATCATGAAAGCGGTCGGCATGCCAAATCTTGAAGGGGGTCGGGCCAAAGTCAGCCATGCAGCAGGCCGGTGACCAACCCACCCTATAGTAAAAAAAGTAATAATAATAATAATAAAATACATAATTTGCAAAAAAATATTTTTATAAAAAAAATATGTTGTTTTCTTGCATACTGCCAATACACTAGCATATTTTTAAAAAATTGTTTTTTCTTTCAAAAAAATATATTATCTTGGGTTTTTAAGAGAAAATGAGTTTTAGCATGGATTTTGCAAAGAAGAAAAAATCATTTCTTGCATCTTGAGATTTTACAACATGTTTGTAAAATCCAAAGGGTATTAGCCAATATTTCAAAAAAATATAAAAAATCTTATTTTTTTTTGAATTTATTATTCATCGTTGGTATTTGGATAAATAAATCCTAAAAGGGGTTAGTATCCAAAATATTCGACGGAATGATATGCTATTATTCATCTGTTGGGATTTGGATAACTACATCCTAAGGGGTTAGTATCCAAAATCTTCAACGGAATGATATGCTATTATTCATCGTCGGTATTTGGATAACTAAATCCTAAGGGGTTAGTATCCAAAATATTCGACGGGAATGATATGCTATTATTCATCGTTGATATTTGGATAACTAAATCCTAAGGGGTAGTATCCAAAATATTCGACGGGAATGATATGCTATTATTCACTCGTTGGTATTTGGATAAATAAATCCTAAGGGGTTAATTTCCTAAATATCCGCGTGAGTAATATCCCATTCATCATTTAACCAACATATTCTTTGAAAGATCAAAAATCATAACAAATCTTAACCAAACAAAAACACCAAGCGACCTACCTTAGGTAGGGACGTACTAGAGGGTGCTAAAACCTTCCCTTTACGCAACCAGTCCCTTACCCTAGAATCTCTGAAAGACTAGTTTTAGGTTTCCTAGTAACCATAATACTAGGTGGCGACTCCCTTTCCACAGAAATAAAGATAATCCCCCCCACACATTGAATATTCCCCCGCCTCGCGGGGAGGGTCGTCACGACGCCGCGCTCATTTTTGGGGTGCGACAGAATGGCGACTCCACTGGGGACTTTGGACTAGGCTTGATAATTTTGTTTGTTTATGATATGTTGCTATGGATGGTTTATATTTTTTCAAAAGCTTTAGCATGCATTTTGTCATCATAATATGCCTTGTCATGCATCACTTTTATTATTTCGAGAGCACACACTAAATTTTAAGATAAGTGGGGGACTAGCAGCTTACCTATGACTTGAGTCAAGGTTGAAGTTTGTGTAAACCCCAACTCTTTGCTGAGTGTTTAGACTGGTAGTGATTGGTATACGTGCCATCCCGCTATCTGCTAAACCCCCATATCGCCTTTACGAGGGTGATCATTGGGACAGCAAGAGACCCTCTTTAGAGACCAAGTAGTAAACTTACCATATGTCTCACGTACATGAACTAGAACCAATCATTAAGGTGTATGCTCCCTCTATTTTGATTTGCATTAAGACAAACTCTTCTCGAAGCATTTTGAATTTAAGATTTTTGAGTGACACAGTGGTCATCACGTAAGAAATTTTCATTGTAGGGTTTAAGCTAAAATCCATTTTTTGTTTATCATACAATTGCTACAGTCATGTGTCACTTCCTCGAAAGACGAGTCTAAAAAATTGCATATGCATTTTAACATGCATTCCCACAGTTTGTGTATCATACAATTGTTACAAGCATGTCTCACTCCTCGAAGAGCGAGTCTGTCAAAAAAAAAAAAAAACACAAGGAACATGCATATTCATTTCAACATGCTCTCACAGTTTTTATTTATCATGCAATAGTTACGAATCACGTGTCACTCCTCGAAGAGCGAGTCTGTCAAAAAAAAAAAAAAACAAGGAACATGCATATTCATTTCAACATACATTCTCACTGTTCTTATTTATCATGTAATAATTACAATCACGTGTCCCTCCTAGGAGGTCGAGTCCGTAAAAAAAAAAATGCATATACATTTCAACATGCATTCTCACAGTTTCTGTTAGCATGCAGTCATTACGATCACATGTCGCTCTTTAAAGGGCAATTTTTTTCAAAAAAAAAAAAAAAAAAAAAAAAAAAAAAACAAAACTAAAAAAACATGCATATGCATTTCAACATTCATTCCCATAGTTTTGAAATAGGGGTCCCTCAATTTGTTATCCTCCGAAGGGTCAAGAGTCATGGACATTTAACATTGCTGAGAAGAACTGACATCGATATAGAGCCATCATTCGTCTTCTGCGACTCCACAATAAAGTTCTCTGCTCTCTAGTGAAATCAGGTGGGACATATGCCCAGGTATTCTGCAAAGTGTTAATGCAATCATCAATAAGGATCGTGGGAAATTCGGGTTTTCTTGTGAGGGAGTTCGAGTAATCCATTTTCAGAAAGCAAGCATCAATCAAAGAAGTTGTCAGCCTGTTTAAGTTATCAATTGATTTCTCTCCTAATCATGTGGAGTTTTTGCTGCACTGTCAATTAAGGAGTTTTATGCTGCCACGCACATTAGACCATGTTATTTTGCGAACAAAGATAAAATATCCCAAGGTTGGAAACATAATATGGGATTGTTGAATCTATTCCGATATCTAAGAAGTCAAAGCATGTGCACTGCAAGATTACATTGCTCGAAGAAGTGAATTTGCCGCAAAAAGAGTCTTTTCGTCGTATGATGAAATTTTTTATGATTTGCGCACTTTGTTGTTTTGACAAGAGTGCTTCCAAGCTTGATTCACTTTTTATGTCCAATGAGAAGCGTGGTGGAGCAAAAAAAAAAAAATCAGTGAGAGAGATGTACAGTTGCAAGAATATCAGTGATCAAGTGTGAAAGTTAATCAGCAAAAGGCAAGTCAAGTTTGTGGAGGATGTTATCAGCAGTAGTATTAACAATAAATCGTCACGAGCATAAGCAAGATCAATGAGCAGCGACAATACAGAAATGGTTGTTTGAAAAGTCTGAGAAAAATGTCGCACCGTCAATAATTATCCTATGGAATCTCATTGGCTATCACTTTGTTTTGGGGTTAAATCATCATTTCATTGAAGCATGTGTTTTCCTTGTCTTTTTGTTGTTTTGAAATCAAGAGATGTTTGACATTCTTATTTTGGACAAAATATTTTTGATCAAACTCCAACATGCAAAATTTAAAGTTTATCATTTTTGAAAATTAAAAGTATTTTGATTGCATAATTGACCCAACTTTTGTTAAAAGACATGATGACCAATACCAGGTGACCAAACAATTTTTTGAGCCCATGCACCGAGTTTTTGAACCACATCATAGAACTAAGCTTTATTAGTATGCATATTGACATGTAATGGATTCAGTAGTTATGGACCCGCGAATCATGACTCTTGCACGTCCAAATCATTACATTGGACGAGGTCAAAATTTATCAGTTAAAACCAATTTTGCTTGAAATGACAAAAACGCCATCTTTGTTATTTCCTTCACTATTCTTGAAATATTTATCCCTTGTTAACCGCAATTTGAGCCTGATATTATATTTCTTTGAAAACACCCGACATGGATCACACCCTCACACCGAGGGGCAAATACACTGGGGGCAAAACACAGTAGGGGCCAATAAGAGATTTGTAGTTTGAGGGTACAGTGACAACATGAGAATCAACGGAAAGGGGAGATGTTTAAGAACAAAAACCTAACATGAGAGAACAATCAAATTGAGATAGGACATGACACAACCAAGAGTCAATGCTAAGGACAAGTTCAAAAAAAGAAAAAAAAAAGAAAAAAGAAAAAAAGAGAATATTGAACTATACCATGTCCGTTGGTATCTGTGGTCAAACCTCATGTGGGAACAAATGTTATTAAGATTACCGAGTCTTCAAGATAATTTATCCATCAAATGAAGATCTTGCAGAAATTGTTTTGTTAGACTATATTGAGTGCAACAAGAGTTGAAATAACATTAGATGACAAATGATGATTCGAAGTTTAGTATTTCCCTTTTAAGGTTGAAATTTTCAATGAAAGGAATGACATGGTTATGGAGCTTTTTAGAGCATTGGTTGATTGATAAAAAATCACGTTAAGATAATTAACGTCTTTTTTATGTCGTCTCTTCTACAAAGCCAACAAGAGAAAAGGAGTTAACGACTAGATGATGGTGATCCTAGGTCTTTGAAACCCTTAAACACTTTTTTGAGCCTATGAATATCCTTTCTTTTATAGCCATGAACCATAGCCTCATTACATGCTTTTTAAAGTCTTTCTTGATCAAGCAAGCATTTTTAACTGATAAGTGACGCTCTCAAAATCGTTAGAATTTTTCCATAAGGGTTATAATTTCATGAAGTAAGTTGTTATGCATATGGATAAAGTAAGTATTGAAAAATGAGACAAATTTTCAACAGAATCTCGGGTCTTTACTAGACAGTCTAATTGTTTGGAAACCAAATTATCACTTCATCATGTAATGTCAAATAACATACCCCCAAAATCAAAGATTTAGAATTGAAACAAAAATAAACCTATAAAAAAAAAAATGATTTCAATCTCATAATGGGTCAATTATTGTTTGCAAAAGTACAAGATAATTACAGGTTTGCATGCATTGAATTGGGAATTTGACCAAATGAATTTGATTTTCAACAAATGACGTCTCTTTTAGTTTATTTCAAGGATTAGACTTTGGATGCACATGCTCTTTTGAAACTGGTGACTTAATGTCAGAACAAGAAAGATTTATAAACAGAGAAAACATTGGTCAGATTTGCAAAATCCTTGACATTGACAGTTCTTCATTATCATTGGGAAGCTTATGATTAGAGGCCAAAAATGTGGATCTTGCAAGCAGTTTCACATCATGCTTGGGGGCAAAGAAACACAAGCAAATAATGATTTAGCGAAAATCATCAATGAGCACCAACAAATCTAACTCAAGGCAACATTGCTTAATAGAGAGTGATGGTTTGATAAGCTCCAGCAGTGATTGAGAATAAGATTGCATTTGAAGGGCATCTTCAGATATTGGCTTACCTGCAGATTTGATTATCTCTAAAAAGATATTGTCACATGGGTATATTTTGATAAATGTTGAAGAATGTGCGCGCCATAGAGGTTGAATGCGGGATAATATGTTTTGAAGTTGTCGATTCAAGCTCTGCTTCACTACATACATGTCAGTGATAAAAAGAAAGATGTCATCACAGGAGTCCCATAATTGATAAATGTTGAAAAGTATTGTGCCACCAAGACTAATGGGGGGATAATTGACTTTAACAACACATCGACTCAAGGTTCAATTCACCACAAAGAAAAATAATAACCTTGTTAATGACAACATTATAATTCTTCGCATGGACTAAGAAGAATTTATTCAGAAGAAATTGAGTCTATAACGAAGAATTTCAGATTGCATGATCGCAATTGCATTAATTCAAGGTTGATGATGACATATGGTAGAAGAAATACAATTCAGCTGATCGACGACCAAAGATGAGGTCAGCACTAGCAAGCCTTGCAATGATTGTTAGCAGAACACCCGCAAACCAAAGAGCTGTTGTTGAGAAAATCCAAGAAAGATGATGACTTGTTACACTCTTTCACGATGAATCGAGCAACACCACACTTGGAGGCAAGGTCAGACTAGATAAACAATGAGAGTAGAGATCATCACATATAGCCCCATAATAAGCAATGTGCTTAAGTTCGGTGGATGAATGACAACAAGGCTCTGGAGATTAGACAAAGACATCTTATGACAATGAAGCATCAAAGAAAGGGGACCTATATTTCTCAGGTAAGTATACATGCATCATCATGCATTGCATCCCCATCTTCATCATTTTTCAATCGGGTAGGTCACCCGTTATAATAAGACCCTCACCTCCATCTTCCATCCGGGTAGGTCACCCGTTATAATAAGACCCTCACCTCCATCTTCCATCCGGGTAGGTCACCCGTAACAATGAGACCCTATCTAATCGGGGTAGGTCACCCATCATAATGAGACCCGGGTAGGTCACCCGTCACCATTGAGACCCCATCTAATCCGGGTAGGTCACCCGTCACCATTGAGACCATACTAACCCGGGTAGGTCACCCGTCATAACGAGACCCGGGTAGGTCACCCGTCACCATTGAGACCCCAGTACTAACTCGGGTAGGGTCACCCGTCATAACGAGACCCGGGTAGGTCACCCGTCACCATTGAGACCGTACTAACCCGGGTAGGTCACCCGTCATAACGAGACCCGGGTAGGTCACCCGTCACCATTGAGACCGTATCTAACCCGGGTAGGTCACCCGTCATAACGAGACCGGGTAGGTCACCCGTCACCATTAAGACCGTATCTAACGGGTAGGTCACCCGTCATAACTGAGACCCGGGTAGGTCACGCGTCACCATTGAGATCGTGACTAACCCGGGTAGGTCACCCGTCATAACGAGACCCGGGTAGGTCACCCGTCACCATTGAGACCGTACTAACCCGGGTAGGTCACCCGTCATAACGAGACTCGGGTAGGTCACTCGTCACCATTGAGACCATACTAACCCGGGTAGGTCACCCGTCACCATTGAGACCATGCTAACAGGGTAGGTCACCCAGAAAAATGAGACCATTCTAACTTGGGTAGGTCACCCAGAAAAATGAGACCATTCTAACAGGGTAGGTCACCCAGAAAAATGAGACCATTCTAACTTGGGTAGGTCACCCAGAAAAATGAGACCAAGCTAACCGGGTAGGTCACCCAGAAAAATGAGACCATGCTAACAGGGTAGGTCACCCAGAAAAATGAGACCATTCTAACTTGGGTAGGTCACCCAGAAAAATGAGACCATGCTAACAGGGTAGGTCACCCAGAAAAATGAGACCATGCTAACGGGGTAGGTCACCCGGGAAAAAATGAGACCATTCTAACTTGGGTAGGTCACCCGAGAAAAAATGAGACCATGCTAACAGGGTAGGTCACCCAGAAAAATGAGACCATTCTAACAGGGTAGGTCACCCAGAAAAATGAGACCATTCTAACTTGGGTAGGTCACCTAGAAAAATGAGACCATTCTAACTATTCTAACCCGGGTAGGGTCACCCTAGAAAATAATGAGACCCGCTGGGTCCACCGTCATCACTGAGATTCCCATCTAATCGGGTAGGTCACCCAGTCATAATGAGACCATCTACATTATTCTATTTTTTCTTTACAACACTTACTATTCAAAGTCTTTTTACAAGACTTTAGTCGATACGCATTGTAAAGAGGGGGGGCATCTGTTGCTACCCAAATTTTTGACCTACTTATTTTTTTAGGTTTCGGGAAGAAAAAAGACAAAAAATCCAAAAAATATTTTGTTACTGAGGGGCAAAAATTGAATAAATTGAGAATTTAATGGTCGATTGAGGTTTAAATCGCGTAAATCGTGAAATAAGGGACCAAAAAAGAGAGGCAGCATAAAGTTAAGGCTAATGTTGAAATTCAGTCATGGGTACAATTGCATAAAATCATAAATTTAAATCCAATTAGGGGTTGCAATAAGAGCAAATACAAATCGAAGGACCAAACTGCATTTTGACCCTTAAAAGCAGCCTCCTTCGCCTGCTGCGCTGCCGACCAGCCCCTGCACATGCCCCCAACGACTATATTTTCAAGCATGCTGCCGCAGGAAGGTGACCCACCGCTGCAACGGCTACCTCCTGCGGCTATAAATACAGCAGCCATGCAAGAGTAAAAGAAAAAAAAAAGGGGGGAATAAAAGAGAGAGAGACAGAACAGAGGGGAAAGAAATTAACGGGAAGATGATGAAAAGATAGAGGTTGCAAACGAAGAAGAACAGAGGAACGAAGCAGACGAAGAGAAAAAAGAATAGAGGAGAGGAGTTTGAAAATTTGTGGAAGGCGAAGATACAACGAAAATTCACAGACCAAAATCATCAACATACAGCTCCCCGTCGTCTCTTTCATTCAGCTCATTCTCTTTCTCTCGCTCTCTTAAAAATCTGCAGCCATCGTTCTCTCTCTCTCCCTCTCCGTTCATCAACGTCGGCAGCCATCCCGTCCACCACGCATCATTTTGTCACCACCAGGAGCTCCCCTTACTCCGGCGACCACCAGCCCAGTCTCAGGCAAGAGTTGGCCGAACAGCCCCCGCAACAGCACACAGCCCCGTCACCTTCCAACGACAACTCCGGCCACCACAGGCCACCATTTCAGTCACCACCACGACCAGAAGAACCACCTCGACGTCCTCTACACAACCGTATTAACAGGTAAGTCATTCATCACACTCCAAAAATTCGCATAGCACTGTTCATCTTCTTCCTTCATGCGCGGGAGTGAATTAATTCACTCCCCGCGCGTCAGCTGGGCCGGGACTTGTTCCCGGCCTGGCCCTTGAAGAAGGTCGGGCCTCCAGCCCGACTAGGATAACTGGGCCGGAAGTCCAGCCCGAGAGAAGGCATGGGCCGGAGCCCAGTTCAGGCATAAATGGGTCTAAGCCCAGTCCAAAGATGAGCGGGCCTAGCCCAAATGGTTATGGGCTGATAGCCCAGTCATGAAGGCGGGCTGGCAGCCCAGCCTTGAAGGGGAGTGGCGGCAGACCCATCTTGCAATGTGGCGACTCGACCCACCCATAGTAAAAAATAATAATAATAATAAAATACATAATTTGCAAAAAAATATTTTTTATAAAAAAAATATGTTGTTTTCTTGCATACGGCCAATACACTAGCATATTTTAAAAATTGTTTTTCTTTCAAAAAATATATATTATCTTGGGTTTTTAAGAGAAAATGAGTTTTAGCATGGATTTTGCAAAGAAGAAAAAATCATTTCTTGCATCTTGAGATTTTACAACATGTTTGTAAAATCCAAAGGGTATTGGCCAATATTTCAAAAAATATAAAAATCTTATTTTTTTTGAATTTATTATTCACTGTTGGTATTTGGATAAATAAATCCTAAAAGGGGTTAGTATCCAAAATATTGACGGGAATGATATGCTATTATTCACTGTTGGGATTTGGATAACTACATCCTAAGGGGGTTAGTATCCAAAATCTTCGACGGGAATGATATGCTATTATTCACTGTCGGTATTTGGATAACTAAATCCTAAGGGGTTAGTATCCAAAATATTCGACGGGAATGATATGCTATTATTCACTGTTGATATTTGGATAACTAAATCCTAAGGGGGTAGTATCCAAAATATTCGACGGGAATGATATGCTATTATTCACTGTTGGTATTTGGATAAATAAATCCTAAGGGGTTAATTTCCTAAATATCCCGATGGAGTAATATCCCATTCATCATTTAACCAACATATTCTTTGAAAGATCAAAATCATAACAAATCTTAACCAAACAAAAACACCAAGCGACCTACCTTAGGTAGAGCGTACTAGGGAGTGCTAAAACCTTCCCTTTACGCAACCAGGTCCCTTACCCTAGAATCTCCGAAAGACCGGTTTTAGGTTTCCTAGTAACCATAATACTAGGTGGCGACTCCTTTCCACAGAAAATAAAGATAATCCCCCCCACACATTGAATATTCCCCCGCCTCGCGGGGAGGGTCGTCACGACGCCGCGCTCATTTTTGGGGTGCGACAACCTTATTGAAAGAAAGGCACTGTGAGTTTTTATCAATTGAATTCATAAAAGAGATGAAAGAATTGCACATTAGAACTCTGAAAGTTAGCATGAAGTTTTCTGCAGGACATGATGAATGCCTCGGCTAGCAACAAGAAACAAAAGATTAGAAGGGAAGGAGAGGATACTTGCCAAAAGCGAAAATGGATTTCATAAAAGAGATGAAAGAATGACACCTTCCAATAATAGAACTCTGAAAGAAAGGCATCATGAATATTAGCAACTGGTTTCATACAGCGAAGTTCAATGATGAAAACTAATCTTGATATTCAAATTCATGAGACCGCCAAGTATCCATTTGTGAGGGTATTTGAGAAGAAGGGAAAATTCATGACGGTGTTTGGTTCTACACTATACGTACCTCATCTTCATTGAATCTTCCAGCATTGCATATTCTCTCAAAAAGTTCTCTACCAGCCTTATATTTCATTACTATGGCTAAATGAGTTGGTCTTAGCAAAACCTGCACAATGAATTCACCTTTTATATAACCTGCAAAAATGTGAAGACTAATCGAAAAGCTAAGGCAAGGCTCTGGTTTTCAAAATTGATATGTAAGAGTAAATTGGAGTTTGGACTTGAAAATCCTTTCCAAGATTAAAAATCTTCAAGTTCGTATAATTCTTGACATCAAGAATTGGCAGAATGTAGATTAAGCAATCTAGGCTTGGAAAGTGCAGGTCCAAGTGCAATCTCATAGATGTAAGCCTCCTTTTAAACGAAAAAAATTGGATCGCAGCAATGAAAACTTAACTTCCATATCAATTCAGATTCTTTCAAAGTTTCTGAAGCTTGAGAGAAGTACCAAGACCTTCTAAATCCATCTTTACATTGAGTAAAGACCTAGTCACTCGAAACTCTTTTACATTTCATAATCTAATAAGAAGGAAATACATGATACCTCTTTGAATCTGATTATATTGGGATGCTTCAATGACCTGCGGTTCATAATCTCTCTCTGAACATGCTCATCAATCTGCAAAAACCACACAAGACCTCAAATCACTACTACCATCAAATAAAAGAAAACCCGAAGTTGAGGGGAAATTAAAAAATGAAGAGGAAGAAAGTTCCCAAGACATGATTAATTAATTCATAAAGATAAAGAAACCAAAGCAAGACAAAATCATGTCTTCAAAGCACATATAACATCTTTACTGAAATTCCACCATCCAACTCACCTCAGAAAAAAAAGAAAGAAAGAACATTGCGCAGATGAACGGGACAAATTCGAAGATGAATAGATAGAGAGAAAGAAAAAAACACTGAAGTTAAAAAAAAAGATCACCACACCCAATCCCAATAAAAGAAAAAGGCACAACAATTGATAGAATTTGAAACAATCAAAGATATGTTGTGTTTGTGAGAAGAAAAGATACCTGAATGTCCCGCCCCAGCATAGAAGATCACTAACAATGTTTTCTTTCATAGTTTCAGAAGAAGCATCATACCGATTTGGGCTTCGGAAGATGGAGAGTTTTCTTTCTTATTTTTCTTAATTCATCGCAAAACCTTCTTTTATACAGAGTCTTTATGTCCGTGAGAGGAGAGGAAAGAAAATTTCAAATTATTTTCGACCGTTTTAAAGAACGCAGCGTTTTTGTTTATTCGGCTTTTACAAGTTTTGGGCTTCGAAAGCCTTTTTGTTGGGATGGTGTTAAGAAATTAAGGTCAGCATTTTATTCAAAATAAGTAGCATTGTCATTGTTATCGACTGCTATTTTTAAATAGTTATGGTTTTTATTTCTATTTTTAAATGGTTTCTTAAAATATTTTGATTTTAAAAAATTATTAAATTAATATTTTTTTATGATTTTGAAGTATTGATGTTAAAATATATAAATATAAAATTTTTATATTATTATATTTATAATAGAAAAGTTATTTGGATAAATATTCTTAGTATATTAAGATCTGACACGATCTACGTTAATAAAAATATATTATTATTAGTTTGAGAAAAGTTTCAGCTAGAATCAAGAAGATTATTATGTTTTTTTTAATAAAATTATATTATTTTATATTCAAACTAATAAAGAAAGAAGATGAAGAAGAATATGTGGAAGGGATATAGATTAAAGTTCTAGATTCATTTTCAAATAAAAGGTTTCAGTATGATATTACATAGGCGGTTCATATTTCATTGTAAGTTCAACGAATCGTTTTCTAATATATATATATATATATATATATATATATATATATATATATATATATATATATATCATGTTATAGTGATGCATGTGTTTTTTTTTATAAAAAAAGAGATCTATGTAATTGATTCAACTTGGTTTGATAAGCATGATTACTTTAATGATATGATTAGAAAAAAAGACATCACCAACAAATAAAAAAAGTATACGATGATTTAATGCAAAAAAACAAAAACACATGTCAGGATGCAGGATATCTATCTTTTCAATATTCTTAAAAGGACCCAATGATTTTACTTGCTAGCAAAGAAAAATTAAATGAGAAGGGGATGCTCGCATCGAAAACAAAATAAAAATTATGAACATTGATTCTTCAAAAATAAAATATTGAATGATAAAATTAATTTTTTTTTTGTCTCAAGTCAATAAAATAATTTCAGAAAAAGTGAGAGAAAAAAGATTTGACTCAACCCTTGGTAAAAACCCTAAATCCATGTGTGGAGATATGAGATGAAAAAAATAAATGGGAATAGAATAATAGAATTAAAAACAAAATGAAAACAAATATAAACCTCAATCATAAGAAAATAAAATGTTGAGTGATAATAATCTAAAAGCTAAATACTTCAGTTCTATTAAAAGTGTTTTACAAATTAATAACTGTGAGTTTATATTTGATGAGTTTGTGTTAAGAATCAATATTGCATTTGAGATAACACAATTAACTGTATGTGATACATTCTTCTACCCTCTCCTCTTCACCGGCCTGAAACGTGTGGCCAGAAGGAAATTGAACTTTGCAAGCTGACTAAAACCCTGCGACTGGCAAAATCCTGTTGCAAGACTGCAGTAACCTCTTTTCAGTGTTCTGTCACGAGAATCAAAATCTAAGGGTTGCTTCACCAAACACATATCTACGCATTTTACTACTGTATAAGAAAGGAGATTAAGAAAAGAATTAGCGTACAAATCAAATCACATGAGTACAAAATGTCTTGTGATAAGAAAACAAAATGGCATTACAGTTCCACATAAATAAATGATAAGAAAACAAAATGGAGTTATACAATCACACTTGTTTGATCAAGCCTGCAATAGGTACAACTGCATCAGTTCCAGAGATGCATATGTCTTCGACAAATGGAATGGTTTTCCTTACAGTCAATCTCATTGGAACCCTCATCGCAACATCACTTGTTTTATCTTTTTCCATGCATATGGAAGCATAATGAGAGCTGGCCAGTTCAAAAAGTCCAAATTGCCAGTTATTTGTGAGACTCTCAGGGTGGTCGGAAGATTCCACAACTACTTCAGATGCCTGATTGCAAGATTTGAATGAATCGTTAATCAACAGCTTGCTTAATATGATTACTGATAATAAACAGGTAAAAAAAAGTCAGGAAGATGCACAGATTAGAATAGGAAAAAGAAAAGAGTGGACCATCTAAGGTTAGAATGCTCTGTTCTATTTTGTTTGCATAAACCTTGAAGAGCTAGCATTTTAAAAGTGACTATAGAGTATTATCCAGCTAAAGGAGTTTGCAGAAGAAAAAGAAAAGGCTTCCTATGCTATATATAGGACAACTCGAGTATTACTTTCAAGGTGACCTTTATTTGTTGGCCAGAGCTCAAATCACAGCCATGAACTTACCAAACTTGATAGAATAGTTTATTTCCTTGACATGGGCTATGTGCTTAGGCAGTATACTGTCTAACAATGTGTTACCATGGACATAGGACTCTACAAAATATTTTAATCTCTTTGAACACATTCCTAAATTGCATCAGTGCTTTCTCAGAGAAACTCGAAGATTTAGGACATACCCCAGAATTGGTTGCATCCTTCGCGCGAATTGTGAAAGTCTTGAAAGGTGCAGCAGAGAAGCCTCTTCCCAAAGCTTTCACATATGCCTCCTACAAATAAGATCCATCAATGAGCATAACTTAACCTGTAACTTCCCATGAGAAATTGTTTTCTTGGCAGCATCTAAAGCCTTCAAATTGAGCATAACTCAAAACAAAATGCATGCTAAACTCAGTCAAGCTTTGAATTCGCTTGTATCTTCTTCTTTTTAACTTTTTATGTGAGATCTTAAAAACATTAAGTTTTTTATACAGAAAATTAAGATGGTACATATGGGAGTGATTCATATAAGTGCATATTTCAAAGGTTATGATTGACAAGTCTATTTGATATTCATTAACATGAATGCAACTAACTGTAGGATAGAGGTCAGGATGTAGCTTGTAACTAACTATAGGCCCATCTAGAAACATGACAGGAGTGCATTCATAAGAAAAAAAGACAGGAGTGAATCCCGTTATCTAACTGTTTAATCAACTTTTACACCCTCCTGTTAAATGCAATTGAAACTTATACAGGCTACCTGATTGGAAAAATGTTTGTCTAATCGAACTGGGGCATGGAAGAAATAACTTACATATTTCTCTGACAATATATCTATGAGTGAAAGGAGAATTGGTTGGTAAAAAGAGAAAATATGTTGGACATAATTCTTTACATATCTGGTCCTGATAAATTGACATGGAGGTAGATTTTACTGCCAATTACAGAAGCAAGGAAAACACAAAATAAAAACAGTTACGAAGTTCTAAAAAGGATCATGCATAAATCGACTAAAAGGATGAGTAAAATACCTCGTGCATCTTCAAAATTTCAATTTAAACAATTAGGCTGACTGATAATAATTTCACATGAAAATGTACAGTACAAGACTGCATTCTTGCATTTTACCAAAAAAGAAAAAGAAAAAGAATTGAATATGCCAAGAAGTGTGTAGTAGCCTTACAAATAAAGTAGCATGCAGTTTTACAATAACATAGCACCAAGCTCACCTTCAGAGTCCATAACTTTACGAATTCCTGGCGCTGAACTTCAGAGTCAGAAATCATACTTAAGTGTTCCACTTCATATAGAGAGAAATACCGCCGTGCAAAAGCTAAGATATTGTTTTTAATTTTTCTTTGCTCGCTTCTACATCAATATCAATCTAGAATTGCAAATCAAAACAGCTCTAGTCAATTTATTACAAACCAGCTGAAACTTTAATAAAGGCATCCAAGGCAACATGAGGCATCATTATCTGAAAATATAATCAAGAGAATAAAAATAATCAGAGTACATACTGGCGAATTCACAGTCACTCCACAAGCTATCAAAGATGATGTATGTGAGATACTGAAATGTAATGGAGAAGGGCACTGGCCATCATCACTTTCCCACACTAGCTACGCCATGAAAACCTTACACATACATGTTCCACAAGAAAATATTAAGAAAGAAAATAATAGTATCCTATTCTGAATTAACAAAAGAAAAACCAACCTCTGGTTTTCCATGAAAGTTCTTCCTGAACTTCAAAGATCTTGGATCAACAACATGATTATTTATCTGATCTGGTAATAAAACAAACATTATTAAAAAAAAACCTCAATCTTATTTCTATTCAATGCATGGTGTGAAGCAAACATCGTGGAATGTGTTATGTTATTCAGGATTCAGAATTACCACCCGTCCTACAAAAATCCCATCCCTTTCTCCAGGTTTGGTAAAAAATGATAAATAAATTACTTCAAAGTGAAATGAGAGCAAGATCTCACTAATCTTTTTTTTCCTCAGAAAATTATATGATCCAACTTCACATTCTAAGATATTACATGTACCGCACATACAATCTTTCTCCTTAAATATATCAAGATTTGTCATTCTGAGGATGGGATTGGCTGCCTTGCAGTTTCCAACAGTAAGAGATTTTATAGTGGCCGCTCAATCTCTAGAGACCGTGGCAACCGCAGGGCGACGGGAATGTGATGGACAGGGTACTATGGGAACAGAAAAGCGTAAGGAGCCTACATCATTTACAAAGAGGCCTCCATTTCCAAAAAAAAAGAAAAGGAGGACATTTTGGTCAGTCTAGAAAGAAGGGAGGAAATCTTAGATCAGGCGGTACATTGAGTAGACCTATGCAGAGCTCACATGGAGGGTGGTCACGACCACAGACTAGTTTACCAGGAGGAGTCACAGAGGGCTCCAGGATGACTACTTATCCCCTGTGTGTGAGATGCGAGCGTAGACATGTTTGGTAACTTTCTATCTCTGTAACTTTCTTTATTTATCCCAGTTTGCTATGCATGATTATGTTTATCGAGAGAATGTAGAATTCATCGATTTAACTTCTTCTTCTTCTTTCTTTTTAGTGTAAGAAAACTGAAAGATATGTTTGGTTAAAAATACCTTTTACTCAAAATAAAAATGATTTAAATAAAAATTGAGTTAAAAATTATGCTTTAAACTAAAATTTTGACTTTTGACTTCTCTTTTTTCTTGAAAAAAAAAGACTTGCTGAGTCATTTCCACTAAATATATTTCTAATTTATATTACTTTTACTATAAACCATTTTTTTTAAATCACTCTTAAATTATGATTTAAATTTCAAAGTCATTTTTCATCAGATGGCAAACAAACTTCTTTATCTTATTGTCAAGAGAAATCTTTGTCTCATCCATTTGTTTGCTCACTATCTAGTTCGAGATAAATAAAATCTTTTGGTATGGATTTTCTTTTAAGTAAATAAATTATTCTTGACATAAAACTTCCAACACTAGGCCACAAACATATATATTATTTGTTCATAGCAATCACACAACCATATATGGATCTTACAAGCGACTCAAGAACATAGCATGTTATGTTCTCAATAACATTCCACCGTTTATTAAAGAAAAATCCCGTAGATAATTTATTTATTCAGGACAACATGCTATCATTCATTATCTCTGCCGTAACTTCTCCTTAGGGTTTCGTAGCTGCCAAGGTATTGCCAATGTCAATGACAAATCTGTATCTAACATCGTTTTTAGCCAAACGTTCCATTGCTGTATTAAGATAGTCTGTCGAGATAACTTCAATATCTGCTGTAATGTTGTGTTTTGCTGCGAAATCGATCATTTCCTGTGTCTCCTTCATTCCTCCTATGCCACTCCCGGCAACTATCTTCCTTCCTGTAATGTTATCAGAGAATAATATAAATTATATTTTAAAGTTTTAGCTAACAATTTAAGCTTTTAAATAAAATAATTTCTTAGCATGGTATCACAATCTTGTTAACCCAACGGTCACGAAGTTCGATTTTCATCATCCTCATTCTATTTGATAAAAATCAAGCACAATGTAGTGTAAATGTGTGCAAGTTTCAAGCCCAAAGAGCTTTTACTTTGGTATAAAAAATAATATAAATCATATTCTGAGACCTTACCTAACAGCTTAAACTTTTAGGCGAGATAGTTACTTAACACCTATTACGCCTCATCACAGTTATTGAATTGAGCAGCTAAATTTACAGGAATCGGGTTTTTATACTGACCAGATATCAAAGGAAACGCAGGCAGCTCAAGAGGCTTATCTGGTGCACCCACCAGGATAAGCTTCCCGTGAGACTTCAGCAATCCCAACAATGGCAAAATGGGATGAGCTGCAGAAACTGTATCGATGATTCCATGCAATGTTCCTGCAGCAGCCTGCGCATTCCATCATTTATATTAGCTCATCTCAATCTAAAACGAAGCTAGAAGATTTTTTGAAATTGTAAGGGAAATGGAAACGAAGCTACCTGCATTTGCTCTTGATCACGACTAACCAGGAATGAGTCTGCACCTAAATTCTTCAAATGCCTCCTCCTTCTTAGACGGGGAGGTGCTAATCACTGTAACTTTAGCTCCAAACGCCTTGGCAAATTTGACAGCCACGTGACCGAGTCCACCCAGGCCAACGATTCCGATATGCTTGCCGGGTTCATCGAGTCCGAAATATTTCAAGGGACTGTACACTGTGATCCCGGCACAAAGCAGAGGAGCGCCGCCGTCAAGCGGCATGTTATCGGGGAATCGAATGATGTAGCGTTCGTTGGCGACCATGTGATCTGAGTAGCCTCCATAATTGATGGTTCCGTCGTGGTAGACGGAGGAGTATGTCAGGATCATTTTTGGACAGTAATTTTCAAGATCATTGGAGCAACTCTCACAGGAGTGACATGCACCGACCAAGCATCCCACGCCCACTTTGTCTCCAACCTTAACCTTCTTCACCTTGCTCCCAACTTCTGTCACTTCCCCCACAATTTCATGCCTGTAAATTAAACTTCAAACTTAATTCATTTGCAGATGATCGCTGCTTAATTTTTAGTAGCACTTGCCAAGTTGAGGCGACACTCATTTTAAATGTTTGTTTTTGCTGTAGATTGTACTTTCTAATGTGTTTTTTATATTGATTTTTATTTTAAAAATATAAATTAATATCTTTTTAGGTGGTTTTAAGTAGTTTTGGTGTGCTAATTCAAGAAATTTTAAAAAATATATATATATATATATTTTTTTAATTGAAAATTATTTTTGAAAACTTGCTGCACTACAGTATCTTATTACATTTTCTTGAGCTACTTTCCCATCACCGAATTAAATAAATAGATAGATAAATACGTAACATCATTTAGGTAAATTAAATCTGACAAAAAATACTCAATATGTTTACCATATGCAGTCGAAGAGATGTTATTTGACTGGATTTGTCTCGTGTGCCATTTTGGGTCATTGAAATAAAATAAAAAATACAGCAATAAGTAATTCAAGTTTGGTAATGATACTCTGACCGAACGAATAAATTATATTATATGTTATCGGACAATTGGAAAGTCAGTTTAGCAATCCTTATCTTTTCGAAGAAATTATTTTTTTGCTTAAAGCCCCAACCAATGTCCGATCGTTTCAATTACTTTATGGGAGGCATTATTGAAAAGAGAACCTTGCCAAGAACAAGAGGTCGAGCCCGGTAGGTAAATTTCTTTTCGATGAACAGCAGAAGATTTTTGTCTACTCTTACACCAGCGGTGAAAATTGCTCCTAGGGTCAACATTTGAGGGCCCAAAGGTCTAACTTTATAGCTTGCACGCACTTAAAAATGATAAAAAAAAACGCAGGTGGAGAATAAGGATATATTTTGGAGTTAGAGTGATATATTTAATAATATTTGTTATTTTAAAATAATATTTTGTATATTAGTACAATAAAATAATCTAAAAAATAAATTTAAAAATGAAATAAAAAAATTAAAACATTTGGTAGCCTATCGTCAAGGTTCAAATAGACCTTAAAAGGGGTTATTTTTAGCTTGAAATCATGTTTAAGAATATGGTTTAGGTTGTTTTAATATTTTTTATTTTTTAATAAATTTATTTTCACATAGCACTTCAAAATAATCTAAAAAAAAATTTAATTTTAAAAAAATAAAATAAAAACTCTTAATATCTTTCAGAAATAATTTTGAAACACAATGATGTGAAACAATAAATGAAATTGCTTTCTGAAACCTTGGAATCATACATGAGAGATGAGGGAGAATAACCACAATCTCAACACTGACTTTTCGTATTTTGTTTTTTAATTTTTAATTTTTAATTTTAAATAAATAAATGAAACATCGCAGTCGTACAACATTGTTGAAAGAATCGAACTAAGTTTGAAGTTAAGTTCGATGTCCCACTTTTATTCACTTACAGTCCACAGCGGTAGGCTTCGTAATTATCGAGTGTTTTTAAAATGTCCTACAAATTTATAGTTTTCCTCTTTCCAATCGATGGGAAAAAAAATTAATATATTTTCCTTGAAATTATATTAAAACTCATTTCTCATTGAGGGCTTTTTTTAAAAAAAAATATGTTTTATTATTACTTTAAATTAAAAAAATTAATGTTTTTAAATTATAATATCTATTATTTTTAAAAAATAAAAAATATATTATTTTACTACATTTTTGAACTAAATTAATTTAAAAATAAATTCAATCACACGGCACTAAGCGTATGTCGGTGAAACTTTGACACGTTTAAAGAAAATAGCTGGAATGAAAATATGATTGCAATGATCATTTCATAGAAGATGTTCAAAATTAAATAAAACTAAGTAATTTTCTTACTATTTTTTTCCGAACAGATCTAATTTCTCACTCTATATTGTAGTAAAATCTAAAAATACTTAAATACGGGAAGAAACGAGAGAGACAGAGATACGGACTTACCCAGGAAGCAGAGGGTACATGGAGAAACCCCAATCATTCTTGATGCTGTGAAGATCAGAATGGCACACCCCACAGTACATCACCTTCAACCTCACATCCTCTTCGCCGGTGCTCCTACACACGTGCATATATATACACAGTCATCATCATCATCATCATCATCATCATCATATATATACATCATCATCATCATCATCATCATATATATATATATATATATATATATATATATATATGGAGATGGAGATGAGAAACAAAGAATCACCTCCTGGAGAAGTTGAAGGGAGAAAGATGACCAGATGGATCCCTAGCAGCCCACCCGAAGGCCTTCACAGGGTGTTCTTCTTCTGGTGACGTAGACATGGTGGTTCAGAGAGAGAGAGAGAGAGAGAGAGAGAGAGACTGTTAAGAGGGAGAGCTTGAAATATTGAGAATGGCTTCTTGGCAAGTTCTTTCCTTGTTTTATATAGCCAGGGACAGGGACGAGATGCTACGACTGTGTAAACAGCAATCACAGTTGGGTGTCATTGGTGAGCAAGACGGAGGCATGAAATAAGCCAATACTTTTTGTGGGAAATGTTACTCGCATGGATATTTTATATTAATTAGTATTCAATAAATTAAGATTAAGTTTTTTATATATATTAATATACTTAAATTAAATAAATGACTTGAACCGTCACATTAAGGAAGAATCATTAGCATTTACAATTATTTTAATTCTAAATTGTCGTCACATGTATTTTAGGAGAGTTAAAAAAACAACAAAGTTTTGGTTTGGTTGTCAATTATTGGTTGGTGATTTGTTTTTTATTTAGAACAAAATATTTTGGTTTCAGAATATTTCGGCATATGGTTCTACAATTATATAAGTATATAATTAAATATATTAATTCAAAAAATATTAGTTCAAATTTAAAAGTAAAATTATTTAGAATTGTGCAATTTAATCTAAAAAAGACAATACAATAATTTTTCTGAAAAAAAATTATAAGCATATATAATATTATGAGAATATCATCATTAATCTCGCAATATCATTATATTCACAGATTGATCTGAAATTTTAACATAATATATATAAATACGTCAAGAAACTTCTCGTAAAATTTCATTTCAATCTAACGGTTGGATTAAAAAATATGATTAATATTGTAAAATTATTTATTATTTAAAAAAAAAGATTATTTGACCAAAACAAAATAGAATGAACTATAAAAATTATAGGATTTTATTTCATTTTTTTAAATGATATAAAATATTTAAGCAAAAACAAACTTAACACCAGTGATCTAATCAGCAATCATAGGTAGGTGTCATTGGTGAGCCAGACGGAGGCATGAAATAAGCCACTTCTTTTTGTGGGAAATGTTACTCGCATGGATATTTTATATTAATTAGTATTCAATAAATTAAGATTAATTTTTTATATATATTAATATACTTAAATAAAATAAATGACTTGAACCGTCACATTAAGGAATAATCATTAGCATTTACAATTATTTTAATTCTACATTGTCGTCACATGTATTTTAGGAGAGTTAACAAACCAACAAAAGTTTTTGCTTCACTCATAATATGGTTTATTGATAAGTCTTGCTTTACCTGTAATTAATTAACATTATCTATATTTTCTTCAACTTTCTATTTTATTATATTAAAAAAAAACTCAATGGTTCAAATAAGAACTCTATGTATTTAATAATTTTCCCTTTCCATGTGAATTTCCTTTTAAAGAAATGACTTGTCTTTACAGTTTGTTTTAATAAGGATGTATAATAATTTATGAGCGAGTCTCAATCTAAGGAAAAGGGCGTGATTTATCGATTGCATGAGAAAATAGCATGATAATTAATTTTAAAATTTGTAAGATATATAATTGCTAAATAAATAAATAAAAATTATATAAAAATATTTGTAAATGTAGAAGGGGATAAATCATTAATGATTAATGATTTATCGTTTCAAAAAT
Organism: Salix viminalis; assembly: GCA_029228465.1. Taxonomy (NCBI): domain Eukaryota; kingdom Viridiplantae; phylum Streptophyta; class Magnoliopsida; order Malpighiales; family Salicaceae; genus Salix; species Salix viminalis. Next base: position 6,294,168 of record CM055441.1, on the reverse strand, counting down.
GTATTTTTATAAAATAAAAAACAATTATTTTTATTTTTTACTTTAAATTAAAAAAAAATAGTGTTTTTAGATCATTTTCATGTGCTAATATCAAAAATAATTTTAAAAAAATAAAAAATATCTTTGATGCAATTCTAAACTAAAAACATTTTCAACAATATGAAAAAAAACTATCAATCTCCTGTAAACTAGGATAAAAGAAACAAACCACTACGAACTCGAAAACAAAACAAAAAACAATTGACAGTCGAACTAATTTTTCTTCAACTTAACCAAGAGACACAAAATAAATCTCCCTTGGATTCAAATATATTTGTTCTTGATTAACTCTTAAATCTTCATTTATAAAATAGCCACTAAATACAATTAAAGTAAAAGCAATTACAGTGTACAAATATTTATCATTTACCGCCCATCATCAAAGTTCTTAGAATTACAGTGTTGATTTCCCCGACTCCATTTCTATGTTGACGTACGAGGTTTCCAACACCTTGCCCAAGGGCTCATTGTCTGAAAATATTCGCCCTGAAATTAATTATAAATGCCATATGAGTGTATATATAGGGCATATATGAGTGTTTATATAGGGCATGTTTGAAAGAGCGGTTGCGGTTGTTTTTTAAAGTGTTTTTTATTTAGAAATACATTAAAATAATATTTTTTTTATTTTTTAAAAATTATTTTTGACATAATTATATCAAGATAGTTTAAAAATACTAAAAAAATTTCATTTAAAAATAAAAAAAATAAAATTTGAACAAACGATAGTTGTACCGCAGAAGCCGATATAATTAGATATTGTCTTGAGTTGCACGATTGATTGCGATCCACGCCCAAAAATTGCATTTTAATGATATCATGCAACCATCATAAATAATTTTTAATAACCCCGTAATTAATATGTGATTACATTTCTCTTTGCTGGGCACAAATGGGGGTTTTAAAGCACTTTAAGTTGGGTCGACCGGGACAATTTATGGATTCACCATGTTTTCGTTACAAAGATAAGCCAGTAATTTGATTTTTGGTAGCCACATTTTGAGAAGAATAAAGAATTTCAACTATTTTTGAGTTTTTATTATGAATTGAATCAATACCATAAAATTAGTTAATTCATGCGAAAATACCGACGAATTTTTTTCATAGGTAATTGGTTGTGGACTTTACCGCCAAAAAGTTTTTGCCAGTATTTACCAACGGGTATTTCCATAAGCTTTTTGCACAATACCATTACCGATGAAATGATTCCATCAAAAACATCGGTAATAAACACCAAAAATATGCAGTGGCATTCAAAAACTTATAAGGTATGATGAAGTGACATTTTTCAGATAGAATTACTGACGAAGTTACCAACGGATATACTACGTTGCTAATTTCATTGGTAAACATTGATGGATTTGCAAACAAACTTACAATGAAATTCAAAAACCTATAAAATACAATGTCGTGACATTTTTATCAATATTGTCACCAACGGATATATTTTGTGGTTAAATTAGTTGTTAATTTTTAAATTTATGACTTGATCATTGATTCTCATTTTCCCCTTCCCTCATCTCCCCTTTCCTTTTTTTTTTCTTGTTTCTTCTGCATTTTATCCTCTATAACCCCAACTACCACTTCCCTCTAATTTAAACACGGTTCAATCTCTCGCAACAAATCTAACAACCACAACACTAAGTTTATGAGCATTTGTGTTCTCATTTCAATTTTTTTAAGATTCTCCACTTCAAGTAAGCAAATCTACCATATTTTTTGTGAGATTTAATTTTAATATGTTAATATCTTTTTTTGCATTAGTATATTGATTTTGTTTAGGTGTTTGTTGTATTTTTAAAAGTTTTTTATCATATAAATTTATTATATGGATTTATGACGTGTATATGTTAGAGTTTGTTTCTAGATTATGTAAAATTGTATTTGTTTAATTAATGTATTTAATTAATTCATGATTATTATATATAGGTTTGATATATGTAATAGAGACATTCACGGATGTATCATGAATCACTCCAACGATTGCATAGGATGAATTATTGCAATGGGGTTCAGGGTTTTATTAACTATGCAATATATAATCCAAGAAATATTAGTAGAGGTAGTATTAAATGTTCATGTAGAAGGTGTGAAAACTAAAAAAAGATTGTCGATCTAGATTTTGTCATGATGCATCTATTAAATATAATACCAGCACCAGCAACCACAAAGATCACCTTGAGTCTGCAACATGGATAAATAAAGAAGATGAAGATGACTTTCCAGAAATAGAAGAATCATGAAGAGAAAGTCAAGAAGTTTTGTTATATCATCTACTAAAAATTAAGGTGGTTTGACATTCCAGAAATAGAAGAATCACGAAGGGAAAGCCAAGAAGTTGATGTATCAAATCACTAAAATATTAGAAGCAAATAATGTGCTCTGTTGTATCAAATCCTGGAAATTAGCAATGCAACGGTAGACACTAAGATAGAAACAACAAATTATGATAGATATGTTACCTTGTTTGTAACATTTCCTGTCTTATGTCTTTTCTATGCTGTAAAAAATCTATATATACACTTGTAATCATAAACTCTCTACTCACGTTGAAAGTAATAAAAACAGAGAAGTTTTCTCACATTCTCCAGTTATTTTTTCTTTAGCATCTTCTACAAAAAAAAAGTTCATGGAGGAGTATATATGTCGGTATGCACACAGAGAAGAATTTGTTCCTTACGAGATCATGGTAAAAAGGATGGTTGAGTCAACTTATAGTTGTAATAATGTGCATGGAGTTATAAATGTCAAGAGTAATCTTTATAGAAATATGATTATGGATGTGATGAGTGTTGCTACCCAATTTTTGACTCTTTATTTTTCGGAAAATAGATTTTTTTGTTCAAGGGCTGAAATTGAGCAATTTGAGAGTTTAGTGGTCGATTGAGGGTTAAATCGCGAAAATCAGGAGCCAAGGACCAGTTTAGAAAGTCGCGCAAAGCCAAGGTTGAGATTGAATTTTTGATGGGATTTAATTGCATAAAAAGTTTAAATCCATTTGGGTGCATTTAGAGAATTTTTAAAAGGACCAAATCATATTTTTACCTTCTTTTGATTTTTTTGAAATCTTCATAAAAAAAGGAAGCATGCACTGTTCCGGCATGCATTTTCATTGATTTTTCAGGCGCATTGATCAACAGATCAACCAAATTTTTCTTCCTCTTTCAATTTGATTTTCTTCCCAATTCAGCTCCATCACAGCAAGGCAGATCAGAATTTTATTCGTGATTTTCTTCCCAATTTATCTCCATCAAAATCTTCCTGATTCTCCTCTAAATTGCTATCAATTTGCTTAGCTGTTTTGAGACTGCATTTAAACGTGATCTCGGTCAAACGTTGGGGTTTCTCGGGCTATAAATAGAAGCTTGCACGGTGAGGCAAAAAAAAAATAAGAAGAAGAAGGAAAGTGAGGGGAGATTGAGAAAAGACAGAGGGGCTGCGTCAACGAGACAGAGCAAATTTCACAGAACAGGGGGGAGACGAAGAGAGGATTTTGAACGAGTATAAGAACAGACCAAGCAGAGATCAAAGGAAATTTTTACGTATAAATCTTATATCTTCATCCCCTCGGCTCTACCATCCAGCACGATAGCAGCAGTAGCTCCTCACTCTCTCTCTCTAAAAATCTGCAGCCATCGTCCTCTCTCTCTCTCCCTCTCGGTCACCAACGGTAGCACCAGCTCAGACCCACCCATATCACTCCTTATCATCACCATAAGCCGCCCCTCAACCCCAGCAACTCCTCCATCATCTCAGGCGAAGAAGCAGCAGCAAACGACATCATCTGCAACGTGACCGAGAGTTTTCCAACGACCATTCCGGCCACCATAGGCCACCATCTCCGACGCCCACAACGACCAGAAGAATCACCACGACCTCCTCTACCCAACGGTATAAACAGGTACGCATTTCGTCACACTCGAAAAATCATGCATCCACTGTTCATCGTCTTCTCTGCACGCCTGCATGCATTCGGTCCCCTGTGGGCCAGATTGGGCCGGGCTTTGTGCCCGGTCCCGATCCATGAACAATAAAGCCCATGCAAGGTGGCTGGGCTGGGGGCCCATGTGCCGAAGCCCAGCCTGAAGGAAAGATGGGTTTCTAGCCCATCTGGATGGAAAATCCAGTCCAAAATGGGCTGAAACCCATCTTTAGAATAAACGGGCCGAGGCCCATCTGGATGGAAAATCCAGTCCAAAACAAATGGGCTGAAACCCATCTTTAGAATAAGCGGGTCGAGGCCCGACATCAGATTGTTTGGGCCGCGAGCCCAACTCCAGATAGACTGGGCCGCGAGCCCAGTCACAATGGGCGGGCTGGCAGCCCCCCCCCCCATATATATAATAATTAAAATAATAAATAAAAGCATAAAGATACAAATTTTCCAAAAAAATATTTTTGTTAAAGAAAAAATGTGTTGTTTTCTTGCATACGGCCAATACACTAGCATATTTTAAAAATCGTTCTTTTGTTTCAAAAATATATATTATCTTGGGTTTTTGAAGAAAAATGAATTTTAGCATGGATTTCGCAAAGAAAAAATCATTTCTTGCATTTTGAGATTTTACAACAAGTTTGTAAAATCCAAAGGGTATTGGCCAATATTCAAAAAAATATAAAAATCTTATTTTTTTGGAATTTATTATTCACCATCGGTATTTAGATAAATAAATCCTAAGAGGTTAATATCCAAAATATTCGGCGGGAATGATATGTTATTATTCACCATCGGTATTTGGGTAAATAAATCCTAAGGGGTTAATATCCAAAATATTCGGCGGGAATAATATGCTATTATTCACTGTCGGTGTTTGGATAAATAAATCCTAAGGGGTTGATATCCAAAATATTCGGCGGGAATGATATCTCATTTGCCATTTAATTAACACATGTTTTTTTTCAAAGCCATAGCAAATCATAAGCAAACCAAAACATCAAGCAGCTTACCTTAGGTAGGGCGTACTAGGGGTGCTGAAACCTTCCTTTTACGCAACCAGTCCCTTACCCTAGAATCTCTGAAAGATCAGTTTTAGGTTTCCTAGTAACCATAATACTAGGTGGCGACTCCCCTTTTTTACGAAAATAGATAATCCCCCGACACATTGAATCCCCGCATACGGGGAAGAGTCGTCACGACGCCACGCTCATTTTTTTTGGGGTGCGACAATGAGAATGAATCAAAGCAGTGCAAGTGAATGTTTAATAGTAAATGAAGAATCTAATGCAAATGTAGCCAAGTTTTTTGATCTTATAAAAAACTATGATCAACCATTATAGGATGGTTGCACAAATCACATTAAATTACTAGTTATAACATAAGTGTTCATCATCAAGTCAAATTATAGGTTGAGTGAGGTTAGTTATGATATAATTGTCAAATGTGCAAGAAACATTTCACTTCAAGGGAACATACTCAAATAAAACTTTTATGTTGCCAAATCCATGATGAAACCCCTCGAGCTAGGATACTAAGAAAATTGACACATGTCAAAACTTCTGCATGGTGTACTACCTTGAAAATATAGCATTGATCAAGAGCAAAACATGAGGGTGTCCTCGTTTTAAACACAAAACTGATAGAGAATGGATTCTTATTCCGCACAAAATTTTTAGATACTTCTTGCTCACACCAAGACAATAAGCTATTCATGTCACCAAAAACTATTGAGCATATGACATAACATTGTTTATATAATACAACTGATGGAGTGATGGTGCTCCTTACTCTTGTTATCCTGTGATACTCAAGATATACAAATTGCCATCGGGGACGTGTATAAGGTTAGAGTTTATGTTTTTATCAATGATCATATGTGGTGCTTATAGTCTAGACCGCAACATTAATGTTTGCCTTTGACCATTGATTGATGAGTTGAAGTAGTTGTGATCATTTGGAACTTTGACTTATGATGTATTGAGAAAACAAAATTTTCAAATGAAGATAACTTTGATATGGACTATAAATTATTTTCTTGCTTACAGAATGTTTTTTAGGAGCACATATGGAAAACTAGCATGTCCATATTGAATGGAAAACAACAAAGCATTCATGCTAACAAACGATGATAAAATATATTTTTTATTGTTATTAGCGCTTTTTTCCAACAGATTACAAGTACAAAAAAAAACTTTTATATTGGAAAAAGTTGAGAGGGATATTGCACCGCCACTACCATTGAGTGTAGAATTGCATCACATGATGTTTGAATACAGTGAAATTATGTATAATTTTCAATCCGGTAAGCAGAAAGTTTCATGGTTTTAGTTTAACCCATACTTGGGTAAAGTGAAGTATTTTATGAGAACTTTCTTATTAGAAGACCAATCTTCTCCATCATAATTTTGATATCATGCACATAGAAAAGAGCGAGTTTGAGAACATTTTCGACACGGTTATGGATGTGAAATGGAAGACCATGAACAACATCAATGCTAGAATAGATATAACATTGTTTTATCACCATAAAAATATGAAGTTGATTTATGATGTGAAACGGGTTGTGAAAACCTAACACCAGTATAGATAAGAAGTCACAGCTTTCTAGTGTACAAATGTCTTAAAAATCCATGTTTTCCCTATACACATGCTCAAACATATCAAGGTTGATGATTTTAAAGGATTTCAGATTATATGAAATGAAAAGTCATGAAATATCACTGTATTTATGCAAACATTAATTATATTACCTTACTAGGACTTATTGCCAAAGGGGATATGAGATGCACTTACATATATCAATAATTTTTTTAGAAATATATGTTTCAATAAGTTACAAACACTGACACTTGGAGAAACTTCAAACGATTATCATGATATAGACAATTATCAAACTTGAGATAATATTCAGTTAAATGCTGTCGTAGAATAGGGATATTTCAACTGATCAGGAGTTGTACTATGAAAAGACTACGTTAGAAGCGGTTAAGGAAGTATAAACATGAAGCACCATAAGGTTAATGAGGTAATGAACACCCAGAAGCACACTGAAAACCATGCAAAACATACCAATAGGAAAACACACAGCAATACCAACTTGTTCCATTAATTGCCAAATTCCCCACCTGTCTCCGGCACAAGCTGGCAGCCTGGTACAGAACCCACGCCCTCAGCGCCAAGCTTCAAATAGTTCTGTCTTTGGATTTATGCGACCTGCGATGCCAGTTCCCTTTCCTTTCTCTATAGGTTCTGCAGCTCTAAGTATTGGTTGCTCCTTCACCTTCCCTGTTCTGAAATATGAATTACTCGATTGACCAGTTTGGCTCTTGCAACTTCTTGCTTGGACCCCTCCAGTTTTATATGCAAGGCCACCCTCATGGTGTTCATTTTTAAAGACATTCACTTGAGATACAACTTCACAAGGACAATTATCAACCAGAGATCGCTTTCCTGGAGGAATGTTCTCGATACAGCTTAAGAAACTAGCAGATCCATCCACAGAATTGGAATCATCTTGAATAGGTTGAGAACGGGCTCTTGAGAGCAGGCTCTTCAGCAACAAATGACTTCTCCCATTCATTTTCCTCAGTGGCATCGTCATCCTCCTCACAAGATGGTAGGGCAGCGCTCTGGTGCCCATTTTCATCAATAGGCTCAAGGCGGGAAGCAGGAGCTGATTCTATCACAGATTCTTCTCTTTCTCTAAGTGTCCTAATTATAAGATTCTTGAGAAAATTCATCACTTGAACAGCGTACATCAAAGCTGTCAAAGGATCAGACATCTGCAGTCAAAGAAGTGGGCTGTCATTGAGCTATACATTTTCCAAGGCTACAGTTTATTGGAGAATATTTGGCAGCTAGACTGAAAGAAGATTTTGTGTTTCATGAAGACAAAGCTAAAGACCAAAAGGTAATTCAGCATGAAAAATTTTAATATCATAACCGCTGCTGTTGTCTGATAAAGATGGTTTTGGCATTGGTCTGGAGTTGCTCAGGTCAAAAAGTGGGGAGCATTGCATGTGAAGTTGCATCAGAATGCCAAATAAGTAGACTACATCGTTCATGTATGCAGTGATTCTAATCGTATGTTTTCATCAACTCGTATGATATTTCCAAGTAGAAAACAAGTACATAATTATCCTTTCACTAAGCTAAGGGATCCACTAGTTAAAACAAAATTTGTATTCTTCAACAATCTGGTGTCAGTGCAGGATGGTCCAGGAAATATGGTGAATGCATATATCACCACAGAGCTTGTAGGAAAAAGTCAGTTTATTGCATGGAATTGACTATTGGTATTTCCATGTAGAAAAATAGAAAATTTTTACTCACTTGAGTCATGTTTGGTGCGAACACCATAGCAACATTGCGTGCATTCATCTTGTTCATATTTTCCATATGCGCAACATCAGCCATTAGGTTTATTGCCCAGTCAAGCAAAGCAGCTTCTGTTGGGGGAAGGAGCCTTGCAAGCTGAGCACACTCCTCTTCTGACTGACATCGCATTACCTGCTCTGGTGAAAAAAAGTCCAGGACACCAGTTGGAAGTTCTCTAAACCAAGCCTACAGAATCACCAATACATAGAATTAATGCAAAATATCCTGTCAGCTGGGGAGAAGAAACACAGTTCCTAAGAATCAATGGATATGCAAAGGGGTTTGGGTAGCAGATGACCTTCAGCGGTTTTAAATTTCAATCCAAAAAAAATCCGAAAACTCAACTCAACCAAGCTCAAAGCCAAAATGGAAAAATAAAAATGTTGGAAAAACACCAAAAATCTAGTTACAGATTCAAAATCAGGTAGAAATATTGAAATGGTAGGTCACAACCTTATGCTTGTATGGAACACGATCTCATAGAATGAAAAACAATAAGCAAAAAGCCACAATGTACCTTTATAAGGCCTGCCAAGCAGTGCACATCAATGCCCTCTGGGATCACTCCCTTGTTTAATTGGTCCCTGACATACTCCTCCTGGCTGTTACCTGCAGTAATTCTGAAAATTCCTTCTGCCTGCGCAGTCCAGTTTGAAAATCTAATTATTCCATCTTTACATAGGCGTCTAGTTTTCATATAACAAAAAACCAAAAAATATGCCCAGAAGTTGAGCAACTACACCAGTTGAATCGCGCTATATGTGCACCTAGTGCATAGTTGGTTCCACTATAATTCATCCGGCAAACATGGAAGAAATGTACCTGCAAACCTCCTTGGGCATACAACTGTCTCTGCATCATCAAGAGTATTGTAGGCACGCTATTCCCTCTAGAGTCATATGAAAGCTGCATGGACTCTGTCGAAACCCCAAAAACAGTTGCACTACAAATGAAGGATGCTTAATCAATATTTAAATATTAGTTTACACACTGTTACAATATCAAACAGGATAAACTAGCATCTAAATATCTCAAATAATTATGAAGATGGATAACAAAGTCCAGAAACCCTGGTTGTTCCATGAAATTTGACACAACAGCACATATACAGTTGAGATTATTTTTCTAGATAGGCATACTGCTAACATATAAAAATAAGTTTTTGTTATATTGGGTAAGAAAATGAAGGAATAAGCTGACAGCTAACAACAACTCAACAGAAAACACCAAGAAACTAATCTGTTGTAGGATAACCTGAATACACAGACTGCACCATATTAAGGCATAAGCATGGAGATCCTTTTTTAATTGGCCTGGTAGCTTGATAAAGGTTCAGCTTAAGTCATCAGCAGCAGCAATTCATCACTTTCACATTGGCAAATGTTGGCAAATCACCTAAGTCTATGAAATGAGTAAAATAACTCTTGGCTATAAATGGCTGAGAAATAACTAAACAATATATATTATCTCGGAATGGTTGATAAAATGTTTTATATATAGCAGAATGGATAATAGACAGTTAATGAAGCCACAAGCCATGGGCAGAACACTATCAAGACTCGCAACTCCACAGGATCTGGCAACAATGGTGCTAGCACAGATTTAAAGCAGCCATTTTCAAATGGTCAACACAAAGGCAACATCAGTATAAAATGCTGAGGTTTCTGAAATGAGTTTACAGATCCTGTTTAGATGAAAATTCTGTATGACTGACAAATATAGAGAAAAGGTGCAATGCAAATAACTTAAAAGGGCTAGCAAGGAGAGACAGTATTTGAATTCAAAAGTAGATGTAAGCAGAACTCTACGTGTAACATGCAACAGGCTTCCCAGCAGAAAATCATCGGCATATTCCACCAATGCTCATCCAGTTATGCCTTACAGTTCAAAGAACTACAACATTATTCACATGCAGCGGCCTCAAAAAGAAAAAAGGAAAAGAGGCATTCACAAGACTAGAATCAAAGTATCCCCAATGTTGAGCTAAGGGAATTAATGGAGTCTTTATAATTAATTATGTTTCGTAAATCTTGTATCTACTTGCTTTTCTTTTGTTTTCTGGAGAAAGAAAGGATTGACACCAAACAATAGGCAAACCAGAAATTTAAAGACTGTACTTCGAAAAATTGAATAGCCATCTGTAAGACTAGAGATCTCTGCAATGTCTAAAGCCTAAGAAAATGATTCAAACATGGAACAATTAATTGTCACAATGCCAGTTGATAGGTGCTAATACAATTTGACTTGCTACAGTAATTCAGAATTTAACCATGCTAGATTGCGACTTATACTTAGATTAGTGGGATTGTTCTCTACTGGTTTTTGAGTCACGTGCACTCCATCTTCCAAATATTTTTTACTAATTTACTTTTCCTAGTGATGTTACCATCTGCAGAAACCAAAGTTTTTTCTCTTCAGAAAATGAATATCAAAATACACATATTTAACAAAATAATAATTTTACACTACAAATAATGAAACCCGTATCAAAAGTTTCTCCAAAATTAATCATCAACTAGCAACATAAGATTAAACATCCAGAAGTTATACCAGCTGTATGTCTAAAACCAAGCAAGCAGCCAATTAATTTAACATTACGGGGAAAACAAAACCCAATAAATTTCTAACCTGGCACTAGGGGCTCTCCTGGGAACCTCAGGCTCAAACTCAACAGGCAAGCCAAGAAACCCATTAAACCTATCAAACGTAACATGAGCAACATGCCTAACATTTGTTGGCACCCCAATCTCCATTTTACAAAGGTCTTTACACGCAGTACTAGCAGTAACACTACACCCAGCAATAGACCTCCTAAAAGCAGCCACCAAAAGTTCCACGAATGACACTTGATCCCCTTCTCTCTCCCTCTCTTTGCTCTCTTCTTCTTGGTCTAAAATTTCATGGGGTCTGTTATGAGGGCCGTGTTGTTGTTGGTGTAGGTGTGGGATATCAAAATCATTGGTTCTGACAACACATGGTGTAGAGGTGGAGCTTGAAGGAGAAGGGAAGCGATGAGGAGGGGATGATTGGAGTACTTCAGTCATCGTTGTTTAATTTGAGAAACAGTTGGAATTTTTTTATCAAAAGAATTCGGTAAGAAACAAGAAAAAGGGCCAGTCTTTATTATTTTTTTCATCCAATATATTCTGAGAAGGGTTTTTTTATGAGGGGTCAAGCCCAGAATTTTGCTGTAGAGTTGGATTGAAGGAAAGGTTTTGAGTTGTATTATTGTAAGGTAAGACGTTACCATCATCGCTTTTGGATTTTATCGGTTATTCTATTTTTCTACTCTTGTTGCCTGGCTGGCTCTCAACTCTCAAGTATCTTCAAGTTTGAAATAGTAACAGAGGTTCCCTTGTGTGGATTTGTTTTTAAGAAAAAAGTATTGATGGAATTTCACAATTAAAAAAATTAGTTTGTACTTGTCAGGAATAAAAAACATGATATTTATATTTAAATATAAGAAAATATTGAAAACAAATCATTGTTTTTTATGCTAGTAAATTTCATATTCAAAAAATATATTTTGTTAACCCAGATTAATGATTAAAACTCTGATTGTTCTAAATTTTTACAAGAGATATATTTTCTAATTCAAACTCGAGATATATTGCACAAATCACAAGTTCTCTGTCGTCACAACCTTTCAAGATAAAAAAAAAGATCACTATAATATCAACAATATTGAATTTAATAACATAAAAAAATCATAAACAATGACATATATGGATCATATATGTCATTGTTAAAAACCAGTGAATCACATTTAAAACTTTGATGATGTATCTACAAAGTGTTTTTTTCTTTTTCTTTTTGTCTCCCCTTTCTCTTTCTTTTTTAATATTTTTTATTAACAAACTATAAATATCATAATTTACAATTTCAATGTTTTATATATTTTTCTTTTTCATTTTACCACATCACAAATACATTTTTAAAAATATATTAATAGCCAAAAATAGGACTTTAAAACCTTGCTACTATATTTTAGAGAGAAGGAGAAGATGAGGAGTTTTGGGTAGAGAGAGAACGGAGACCGGTCAGTCTTGTAGTCTCCCTCCATAGTTTAATTAAAATGGAATGACAGGTGTGATGTGATCCAGCTTTCAAGAATGAGAGAGGTTTTAAATTATTTTAATTTCTATATTTTATTTTAATTAAAATGGAATAACAGGTGACGTCAGCGGGTCATCTCTACAAAGAAGGCTTTGTCTTACGTAAATCCAACTTGTTCTGACAAGTGTGCGACCAAAGTATGGAAAGGACCACCTTAGTATTGTATTTTACTATAAAAATGTCAGCATTTGGGTCCCACCAGCTACCTGACATGATACGCCACCAGGGTTCTAACCGGAGCTCGTCCCATCCACGGGGTCACCATCGGTGGAAAACGCCAGAGCAGGCTGGCAGGAGTGGCTGAGCAGGTCGAAGATGCACGCATGTTTTATAGTCCGTCAGTGTAAAATATTATTATAAATAATATCAAAAGAATTATATGTTTCCCAATTCCCGATCAGTGTGTATTTTAAGAATTAGAAAAAATAATTTACCTCTCATTCCACCAAAATTTAACCCTCATCTCCATTGGAGGTATTTTGAATATTTTCAGGACCGTTTGATATTTGCAGATTGTTTGAGATATTATGGATTTTTTTATATTTATTTGCATGGTGAAATTATATATTTATCTCTTGGAGCTCATAAAAACACGAGGGGCTAGTTGGATGTATTTTTGATTTTTTGTTTGATATTGAACAGTAAAAATATTGATTTTTGCCCCTCGGGTGGGACAAAGGTAGGGGATGGAAATGAGGGTAATTTAGGTTTTTCATATTTTGTGCATAGTAAAACTACTTAAATATCCTTAGAAATGACAAAAACGAATGTTTGATGTTGGGGGCATGATGGTGCTTTCACGTCTGGTTTTTTTGTTGTTATCACTGGGTCTAGGGGTATTTAGGTAATTTCATATTTTTTTAATTATTTTTTTTCAAAGTTATTGTAGACGCGTTGTCAGTTTTTGCGCATACACACCATTCATACAACACGTACTCATGTTTATCGTAGGTGTAAAATGTCTGGTTATCGTGTCTACAGTTGCACCGCCATGTCATGTTCTCTTTCTCTTGGTGGTGCGCGTGTCGTTTTACGGTAGTCAAAGGATCGCTGGCGGACGGTTTTTTCTTTCCCCTTTTTATCTCTCATGCAAAGGTAAAATCCATGTTGATCCTCTATGTTTGGAATTATTTCATTTCAGTCCCTGGTCTTTTGATTTCTTTTTTCTCTTGATTTCTTCAATATAAGTTTTGATTTTATTCAATTGTACTCTTGAATTGAAATTGATCATATATGTTATTTTTCATTTCAACCTTCTTCTTTTGATTTTTTGATTTGTTTTTTATGCCTTTAATTTTTTCAGTTTTCAGGTGTTAATTTGTTTCAATTTTATTGAAATTGGTCATATATGCTAATTTTTATTTTGGACCTTATTCTATTAATATTTTTAAAAAAATATGTTGCTATTTTTGAAAAAAATCTTTTAATTTTTTTGGGCCCAAGGTTTTGATTTGTTGTAGTTTCGTCCTTTGATTGGAATTAATTATATATTTTATTTTTCATTTCAGCTCTTATTTTTTTTAATTTTTTATTTAGTATTAATTCCTTTGGTTTTTTAAGTCTTTCTTGGACAATATTTATTTTTTTTATCCCTGTATTTATGCATCTATGCTTTTTAGTTTTTTTTTATAATTTTTATCATTTTATTTTTTGTTGAGGGTTTTATTTTTATTCAGTTCTGAAATTTTTAATTTATTAGATGATCATTTTAAAATTAATATTTCCTCTATTTTCCCTTCTTTTTTTTTAGAGTTTTATGTTATTTTTATATGTTCTTCAGGATTATATGATTTTTTTATGCTCATGACATTTATTTTAGTTTTCTTTTTACGTTGTTGTTTTTGTTTGCTCTTTTGTTAAAGTTTTTTTTGTAATCTTCGATATAGTCATGATAATGATGATAACGTAGCAATGGATTTTCAATTATGTTTTCTTCTTTTTACAGGTAAAAAATCAATGATATATTTTTGTTGCTTTAGTTATCGTAGATGTTTCTACAATTTATATTTTATTATTATGTTTAATTTAAATTAGATTATGAAATTAACTAATCCTAATATATTGAATTCGATGATTCATGTATCCGAATCTTTTTTTTTAATGACGATAATAATTTTATACTAGTGATTGTCATTGAAACCCGTTAAACAAATAAATTTTATATCGATTTAAAATTCTTATATTTTTTTTGAAAACTTGCCCTCCACAGAATTCAGTGTAAATTTATTATTTTATCCCAAATTTATAGTATAATAAAAAAAAATATCACAATATTAATATTTTTTGTGTTAAAAAAATATGGTTCCGGCTTCGATGAAAGTGCTGGGAAATAGCTAATATATACATAATTCACGTCTTTATAATTTTGAAATATCGATGCTGAAAATAAAACTAAAAATTAAAAAAAAACTATTTTAATATATTTATTATAAAAAAACAAAAACATATCAAAACACGCAGTAAAGCTCAGCTGAGAGTAAAATGACTTGAAATCTACTAATCTATTTTCCTGTGAGAAGAATACCAGCAATTGTTACGAGGGTTTGAGGAAAAGTCATCCTGATGCTGTGACTCAGAAAGGTAAATGTGATTATCTTTACTTTCTTGGTTGGTCAAGCTAGTGATCACTCCAAGTAAAGATAATAGTGTAACTAATGCCGTTTACTTTTCTTGAATATTTTTTTAGTCTATTTGAAAATTGTTTTTTAAAATATTTTTTATTTAAAAATATATTAAAATAATATTTTTTTATTTTTAAATCGCATTTCCTGCTGCTGACTAATCTTATCATGGCTAAACTTGTTTCTTTCTTTTCTTTCAATGCATTAAGAATGATACAAGTTAGAATGATCTAAAAATATTAAAAATTTAATTTAAACCAAAATAAAATTTTCAATTTTTCAAAAAAAAAATTTTTATATTGATTTTCCAAACCCCCCTACCCTCTAATGATCATCCTTCACCAATATCAGCCCCTGTTGATTTCCCACCCTGCTGGGTAATCATGCATCAGTATTCAACTTTCATGTCCCTTTTCGCAACTATACGAAAAAATATCAAGAATAGTAGAAATAATAAAAAGGAAGGGCAATGATAGTGTTTGGTTACTGTTTGATACATTAAAAATATAGATGGTAGAGACGCTGGAGACAAGATATAAAAAGTTTAATTAACATTTAATATATATATATATTATATATCATACATATATATTTTTAAAAATTAATTATATTGATTGTTGAATCTAATCATATTATAACAATATTAATTATAAAATTTGGTTTGTTATGACAAGGTTGACCAAGGGTCTAAAATTGCTTTGAATTTAAGAAAAAAATAGAGGATGATTTGATATGACTTGTGATCGAAATTTTAAAATTATAATAATTATTATTTTTATTATTGTGTTGACCTATGTCTTGACTATATCAACATATAACCTGAGTTTTGCCTCTATTTACACACAAGTAAGATTTAAAAATTATAATAATAATAATAATTTATATCATTACATTGAATCAAGTCAATCTATGTTAGCCCTTCTAACCTACTAATATAGTCTTGCCCTAGATCAGCTATCGAGTGCAAAATTAAAAACTATGATAATCATTATTTTTATATTTACATTGACCCTTTTAAGGTGGGTCTTGCCCCATGTCAAACCTCTAGTTGGGTTTAAAAATTATAATAATAGCTATTTTTATTTTTATATTGACTTTTTCGATTAATGATCCGACCTTCCTCTAAATCGACCCTCAAAGTTAAAAATTAAAATATGATAATAACAATTTTTTATTCTCTATATTAACTCGAGTCAACCTAGTTTGACCCTCCCAACTCGTGAGTAGGGTCATGTCTCGGGTCAACCCTCAAGTCGAGTTTTTAAAATATTATAGTAATCTCTTTTATTCTTTACATTGAAATCAAGTCAGCTTGAGCTGACTCTCCCAACCCATCAACAATAACCATTTTTATTGTCACATTGGCCCAGGTCGACCTGAATTGATCATTTCAACCCATGACTCGAGTCTTGTATCTAGTTGATTTTTAAAATTATAATAATGGTTATTTTTATTCTTACATTGACATTATTTTTATTCTTACATTGACTTTAATGATCAACCACATACTCTTGTCTTAAGTGGACCCTCAAGTTGAGTTTTAAAACTATGATAACAACTACTTTTATTTTTTTATATTAACTTTCGAGTCAACCTAGATTAAATGTCTCAACCCATGCCCTTGGTCTTACCCTGAATCAACCCCCACATTTAGATTTAAAGCTATGATAGTTGAGTCATTTTGGATTTGAGAGATTTTTGCAATGATATTTTAAAAATAAAAATAATTAATATTGTCGCTAGAAACTCATTCTTTTGGTAAATCATGTTTTGGAAATACATATATATTTATTTTTACATTTAAATCTTTTTTTCCTTAACATTTTTTTTTTTTACTCTCTATTGGTTCTGTCTTGAGATAATAACCAAACATGACTTTAGAAAAAGGAGGGAGGGGAAGCATTGCTTAAGCAAAATTAATTGTGGCATAAAAATAAGGTATTTTTCATTTCTAATGCACTTGGTCAAAAGTTTTGACAAAATAGTACAAAAAAATAAAATATTTAAAAAATAGCACAATTTTAACAAATATTATTGGTAATAACAACTTTAACAAGAGATGCGATTTAAAACATTAATAATGATCAAAAAGTCAAACCACAAACTAACCTTAACTTTAATCCAAAATTATCTTCAAATACAAACCCTAAACAATACCTTCCGCCAAACTATAACCATAAATCTCAAAAGCAAGTTTTAAACCCTAAAACTAATCGTTAACCCTGAAAACAAACACTAATTAAAATCTTTTGTTTTTTTTTCCCATTTCCATGTGGAGTTATTGAATTTCATCCTAGAGCACTTTCAGTTACATAGTTGTCTAGTGGAACTCGAGAAATTCCATTTTGGGATGTTGGCTGAGTAGTGTACAGAGAAGCCATGTTGATTAGGCCCTCCCATATTTTGACAGCTGGTTGTCATCTAATCCGAGACACAAAACGAGAAGGTAAGAACTTTTCCTGGTGGGCGAATCCCCATCCGAAAAAGAACGTTGAAAATCGGTTTTGTAATGTCAAAATCTTCGGTTTGTGTTCACTGATCTCAGATAGCTTCATTCCTACATTATTCCACAACCAAGGAGCAAAAACTTCTCGAGAAAGAGAAAAAAGGACCTCTACTGATTACAATCCCTTCGAAAATATTAGAAAGCAGTAGTTGAAATCAAAACGTCCCTGAAGCCTCCATTGTAGCAAATCACCCACCATTACCACCAAACCCAAAAACCTATTCGGAAATAAAAACATTAATAAATCATTTTTAAGGGTACTGCATTGCCTACTGTAGGAATAAAAACTGCATCTTTTAAAGAGAAAGAATTCTTCATAATACCAAGTGCTGATACTACAGAACTCAAGTGTTATGCCAATGTGGAAATTTCTAGAATTTTCAAGATTCATGAAATCCGTCCTTGTCTATATGAAGGCCAACATTTGCTAATGTGGGAGCAATCAAAGAATGACAGGCAACCAGACTCGAAGACATTATAGAATGCTTCCCTTCAGCAGCTAGCACAAGAGTTCACAGCTGTCCAGAATTCTGACAGATTCAAAAAAAGGATAAGAGTTATAGCCATCCTAGATCGCTACATCTAATTCAAGTTATAGCACATAGGGGGGGCAGTAGGAATATCTGGTCAAATAAAGGATTCATATGACCTTCATAGCATCATAAAATATTAAACAGCTTCATCTCATTCAAGTGTAACCATCTGAGTAAAAAAGCATAAGAGTTGTAGCCATCCTAGATCGATACAAGTAAAAAACCATTCATCACTGTGTTCTGGTCACCGGTTCCAAAGCTTCAACGGTGACAACACTATTGCCTCTGATCACCTGCCGCAAGAAAGTGAAACTTTTTTAAAAAAAATGCCAATAATTGGAGAAAAAATCTCAAGTAATGATTTAAATAACACTGGAAAGAAAAATAGTGAACGGTGACTCACCACCATGCCTATGTCAGTTTTCTCATCACCGTTCACCTCCACAGTGTTGTCAATCACCAAATTCATGAACTGGTCAAACCCGCGGAGTGTTCCGACCACCATCCTATTTGCATTCAGCTTGACTGCATTTGAAAATAGAAAAAATCAGCTTCTTCAAATATTATGATAACATAAACACAAAATCAGCTTCTTCAAATATCATGATAACATAAACACACGGACAAATAGCGCATTAATAGGTGTAACTTAAAGAGCTAGAAAACCAGTTGGAAAATAAACCAATTAAAGATGGAAATCCTCAACTGAGCACAGGGCTGTTTCCTCTGTAAAATAGTTGTTTATCAACGATTCTTGCACAAGGTCTCTAATCCATGTGCTTTATTCCATTTTAGATCAATGTCAAACTCCTTATTGAGTGGAATATCAGATTGGAAGAACTTTAAGCAGCTCTGAAAACTTGCTTAAGAACATGATTCCTAGGCAATCCCAGGGGTGAAGCTCAGATTTTATAATTATTCATTTAATTTTGCACGCAATTTTACATTTTCACTTTGGGGTTTCATAGTTTCAAGATACTGAAGCAGGCATCGGAAAGCTAGCAGCCCAAAAGCTCTACTGTCTTACACTGGACATCCAGATACAGTATCCAAATCAAACACCATAAATCTTTCCTTCAAAAACTACAGCACATACATTCATCAATATAGTACAAGTAAAACATATATACCTGCTCTAGATAAGCTGATTTCCTGTTCTTAAACCAATTCAAAATCTTAACCAAATTTCTAGGCCCTTCAGGCTTCCAAAGGCCAGCCAAAAAGTAACTTCAAGATTATTTCTGCATATCCCGGGAGCTGATTCATGCCCGAGCTGTTCTTATGGATTCTAAATTAAAATAAGTAGCTACTAAATAATTATAATAAAGTACAAAAACTAACCACAGCAGATACAGCTGCAAACTAACTTCTTTGTCTGTAACAAACTTACCAATTACTTACCGCATTAAACAAGGAACATCAATTCAAGACAAGAAATCTTATTGTTGTTATCAACTGGCTCCAACAACAAGAAGTTCACACAAACATTTCAAATAACTAAAGAAGCAACAGTCTTTTATGTTGCAGAACAGATATTTTTCCAACAGAAAAACACTAATATATACATAAAAGGAAATGGATATAGAATTACACATAATATTAAACCTAAAATTCTCCATCTGATTTTTATTATGATTTACCAGCACACACAAAACTGTGAAAAAAAAACAGAGAAAATAAAAGGGAGTTGAGGAGAGCTTACTTTGAAGCTTCTTATCCATGTACCTGCGAAAAGAAAACAAAGAACAGTTAGAGAGAGAGAGAGAGAGATAGCACGAAACGAAACTAGCCAATATAAAGAGGGCTAACAAAAATAAAGCTTACTTCTTGAGATCTGGTGGCTGGCCCGATCTGCTCATGACTGAAACTAAGACTTTGATACTCTCTTTCCCTGTTTCCTTCTTTTTTTTGTGTTTGTCGCGATCGAAAGCAGGAGAATGAGCGCTTCGATTGAAGGGACACTGTATTTGTTTGCCTCTTTTTGTAAAACCCTAAAAATTTGAAGCCCGAGATTGGATTCAGTGCTGCCAAGGCCCATGATGATGGTCCAGTAGAGGAGTGACAGCAAAACGACCAGGAAACAGTTAAGAGGGGTGTTGCGAGAATCGAACTCGCGACCTCTCGCACCCGAAGCGAGAATCATACCACTAGACCAAACACCCAAGACATTTGTATTTCCCAAAATATATTTGAAAATACTTTGCATCAAGAAGGAAGACAATGCAATTAATTTAAACAAAGGAGAGTTTTGCGTGCAGGCTGGTGCTCAGTGCTGGCTCCATGGTATTATAGATAGTGATCTTGATGTATGTTGATTATATTTATTTAATCTATGGTGTGTACTCATACCTTTGTTAATGTTTTAATGTACATAATTATCTAGTAGGTTGTTCACTAATAATGATCGCTCTTATTTAATTAATGAGTATTAATTTTAAAATCCGTGAAATTAGTTAAGATACATGCAAGATGATCCGGATATCCACATTAATAATAAAAAAGTTTTACTATACACATATTATTGTTGTATGTTGAAGATTATGAAGGATCCATTAATTAGATTTTTATAGAACATTCTAATAAATTCATGTATTCTTTGGCCTATAATCTAAAAGTTTATTATTATTTTCTCTTTCTCGCTCTTTTCTTAAGGGACATACTATGAGGATATATCCACAACCAACACTACTTTGAAGTGGTTTCATGTTTTGTCTACCTTTAAAATATAATCCTCAAATTGTTTTGTCCAAGGACGGGTACAACACATGGTTTGTGGCATGCAAACTTATTCTACGATCAGGTAAGAAAAGTTACCGGTGAGAAATTTGAGAACACTACTTATTATTGTTGGCACCCTATTTGACTGTAAAACTGGTCTATTTATTTAGAAAAATTACTAAAAGATAATTGTTTTTCTACTTATATAAATAAGGACATAACCCTAATGAAAAAGTAACAATTTTCATAATTGAAACAACTTTGTTCTCCTTTTCTTTCCATCTCAATACTCTGCATAAACTTGATAGATTTATAAAGACATTTGTACCATGTAATATCACTTTGATTCTAGTAATTGAAGTGGTCCTGAAGTGATTGATCCAGAAATAAAAAAATGGAATATCACAAGTAAGTTTTTCCTTGTTGAATCTACAGGGTCGAAATTCATCAAACTCCCTAGCGGACTTTTGCATTTTCTTTAAGTTGGTAATAAAATTAATTTAACTCATTAAAAGTCTAATTAAATCTTTTCACTCAATTAGTTTTTTTTTAATTCAGACCCAAATTAATCCTTAAATTTAATCAAATCCTTAATGAGGCCCTTAAATAAAAGTCTAATTAAGTCCTTTATACTTAGTTTTTATGCAAATTCACATGATATTAACTTAAAGCTAACATTGAATCTACTTTGTACTTCACATTGAGGCTCTTCAAGGATGCAGTTGAGCTTTCAACTCTATCAACGACCTAGTTTTGTTTCTCATATCATGTAATTTCCAACCAATTTGCCTCTCTCTATTATTTTATTTATTCTCAAAGAAAATAAGAGTTCTGGATAAGTCAAAATTGAGTTATTACATGTAGGTAGTTATAATGAGGTACAGCCGAAAACTAGACGTATAGCATTTAAAGTGTTTGCGACTGAGTTTTAAAAGTGTTTTAAAATCCAATTTAATTGATGATGATGAGTCTCTTTCAATTTTACTGGCCATGTTTCTGTAAATTAGTATGATATATACGACAGGAATGCTTCTCAAGTGTCCAGGACTTGGACTTGCAAATCCCACAAGATTTATTGAATACATGAGATTGCTTGGAAAGCATTTGAAAAATGTTTTTAAGAAATTGAGAGTTTTTGCTATTGATAAATTATTTTTAGATTATTTTAATGTTTGATACTAAAAACAATTTTAAATAAAAATAACTCTAAAATAACATTAATTACAAGCTATAAGTGATCAACCAAAAACTACCTGTTCATTTCCCGGTTGACGCCATTATTTCAATGCATCAAGGAGAGGAAACGTCTTGTTTAACATTGTGTTTTAAAAATATTTTTAATTTTTTTAAATTAATTTTTTTGATGTTTTTAGATTATTTACATGTGATGATATTAAAAATAATTTTTAAAAAATAAAAAATATATATAATTTTAATAAATTCCTAAAAAAATACTTTTTAAATCAATCTCAACTACAGTCCAAATATCACGAATGGGTGGTTGAGAATATGTGTTTGTAAAATGTTTTTGAAAAAAATTGAAAACAATTTATTTTTTATTTTAAATTATTTTTTTTAAAAAAAAATTAGATCATTTTAATATATTAATGTCAAAAATAATTTTTAAAAATAAAAATATATTACTTTAATATATTTTTAAATAAAAAATAACATATAATAAGGAGGAAGAGGGAGCCGGTGGGATCAATTAATATATTTACAGACAAGCTTTCAATGCGGTAGGTGCTGAAATAAACGTACGGTGGGTGGGAAAACACCATAAGCTGTTAAAAAATGAATTTGGCAGCAGTGTTTTTAATAAGGAATCGATGGCAGTTAGGAATTGGTGACATGCTTTACAACATGGAGGGTTGAGTTTATTTAACGTCAAAAATATTATGGTGAGCCTGGTATTTTTTAATAAGTTATAAAACTCGGACTAAAATTGGTTCAATAAAGCCAATTGATTGAATAGTATAATTATAAAGATTAATAAATAAATTGAACTAAAAAATATAAACAATGATAAACTCAAAAAATAAATATCTGTCAATATCATAAAAAAAAATATCTTAAAAGATCTCTATTATTTTATTTGATAATAAATCAAAAAAATAAACAAGAACATGATACACTCTTAAAAAAAATGAAAAAAATAATCTACAACTCAATTCCCAACAAATCAAATGTTAAAGGATAAAAAAATCAAATTAAATAAGAGAAAAAAATCAACTTAAGCTCATCTGAGTCAGCTGCCAAACACATGATCGGGTTGTAAAATTAAAATAATTTCATAGAAAACAAATTTAATAAAACAATGAAGCTCAAACCCCATAAACTTAATGTTGAAGGGAGAAACTGGAAAAAACAATTACCCAAATTATGAGATTGAGACTAACCCCATAGAAAAAAAAAACCCTGAAATAATCATGTTGTCAAATCTCTAATCAATAAAATATTGATGAAAAAAAAATCAACAGATAAAAGGGCAAAAAACAAAACAAATAGCAAACAAAATAATGAGGATCAACTTCAACATAAAAAAAAATGAAACTAGAAGTCGAGGGATGAAGTTTAACAATTCAAATTCAATCCTTAAGGCTCTAATTATTTTATACGAATTAAATTATTATTTTTTGCAAAACCAATAATTAACAGAGCTAGAGAACATTTCCTCACGTCTCCAGATGAACTCAATTTTAAAAGAGGAGATAAAGAAATTAAGGGACAAAAGTGTAAAACATCCCAGAGAATAAAAAAAAAAAAAAAGCAACATTCTTTCTTCTCAGTCTACAGGTGAAAGCTCACTGTCGAGTCACTGAGAGGCCTAGTTTTGTACTTTTCATATATACAGGTCATTTACTCTCGTCTCGCTGCTACTGGAATTATCTTTTTTTCCACGTTAAAAAAAATATTACACCGACATAATAAACATGAGTGTGAATTGCTGCGGGGTTCATATTTTACATTATATTGTTTTTTAAAATTATTCTTATTTTTTATTTTAAATTAAAAAAATTAATATTTTAACATTATTTTAATATATTTTTAATTAAAAAACATTTTAAAAATTAATTTCAGCAGTACTCTTAAACACACGTCACCAGGTACCTGCAGCTTTATCACGGCTGCGAGTATATCCTGTATATATTCATAAAAAAGCTGTTTATTAAAGTTAAGAGGTTAGCAGAAGTGTCGGACTTGAAATGTTATGTTTCCTCTTAGGTTACGTTTCAAATTATCTTGGAACATAACTTTCTAGTGTAAGAAAATTAATGATTTAAAAAATTATTTTTATAGGAAAAATTAATGTGAATACAGATATAGAAGCTCGGGAATGCATGCAAACTAACTCGGTATCCCGTTTTAAAAAAATCTTGATAAATAATCAAAATATCAGAAATTAAATTATAAAATTAAAAAGAAACAACAAGAGCGCAAGCATTAGGATCAGTTCAGCTTAGTAGTTGGACTGTTGGAGTACAGTTATAGTTCTGACAGGCTGTACTGAACTACTGATCGTCTCTAAGTTACTGTTTTTCATTGTTGTTTTAAAATTATTTTTTTAAAACAAATTATTTTTTAAAAACAAATTATTTTTATTTTAAATTAATTTTTTGGGTGTTTTTAGATATTAATATAAAAATAAATATAAAAAAATATTATTTTAATACATTTCTAAATAAAAAATACTTTAAAAAATAAAATAAAAAATCAGCTTCTAGAGTTTTTGATACGATGCCTATCTTGATCTCACGAGCAACTTTTGCTTTACCAAACTTGCTTGGTTGATATTTGAGCTGAATACTAAAAATAAAAATAGCAAGAATTTAAATTTGAAACCGAAACGAGTAGCTAAACACTGCTTTGCATTATGTACTTTTAATTATTATTTTTATATGGAAAAAACACAGAAATTAATGCTTATTTTGATTTTGATTTTAAAAATAAATAAAATCATCTAAAAATTGATTTTTTTTTATTTTGAAAAAACTGTCAACTAAACACCCACTTTACCGGGGGTAACCTAAGTGTTCGATCGCTTCCACTATATAAACGCCTACTGGAACCCTATACTATCGTACCTTGCCTAACTGTGTATACCACACACGACAAATATTTCTACTGTTGCCCTACATTGTTTACATGTCTAGCCAGAGGTTGACCAGTCCAGGAACAGTCGAGCCCAAGGGCCGGGCCGTGGGCGGCACCGAGCAAAGCTGGTGCCGAGCGGTGCCTGGTGGCACCGGCATAGCCGTCTTGGCCATCCTCACCACCAGGTTCCCTCGAAACTCAGTTCTAGAGAATGCTCTCCACAAACTCCAAAAATCTCATCCGATCCTCAGGTCAAGACTCCATACTGGCAGCAGCAGCACAAACACATTTTCATTCATTACATCTCCCACTCCTTTCATTAAACTGAAAGCATTCAGCCTCTCGTCGACTTTCGAAATCCTCGAAAACCCGTCGAACCCAAAAAACCATTCTGTCTCGCCCCTCCATCTGATCCTCGAACATGAACTTAACCAGAACTCATGGTGTAATAACAACAGGGCACCGTCTTCCAAAAATGACATTGATCAGGACATGTTTTTCGCTACCATCTATGCCCTACCTAACGCGAAGTGGGTGCTGGTTCTTAGGCTCCATGCCTCGGCGTGCGACCGGACGACGGCCGTGTCCTTGCTGCGGGAGTTGGTGGCGCTGGTGAGTGAAGAGGTGAGAGGAGCTGCGCCGCCGAAGGAAATAGCAGATGAAGGGGAGGTTTGTTTAAGCATCGAGGATCTTGTTCCTGACAAAAAGGTTAAGAAGGGTTTGTGGGAACGTGGGATTGACATGCTTGGTTACTCGGTGAATTCACTTAGGTTAACAAATCTGAGATTCAAGGATTCAAGATCACCAAGATCTTCTCAGGTGGTCAGGTTGCAGATGAACCAGCAGGACACGGAGAAGATCATCGCTGTAAGTACTAGGTGTTATTACGATATATGTCATTGTTATTTGTTAAGGAAAGGAACCATCTCACTTAAAAGTTTAAACTTGTAAGTGAGGTCTCATAATATGATTTATATTATTCTCTAACACACTCCCCTCAACTAAAAATTCTTTGGGCTTGAAACTTGCACAACCCCACATCACCTTGTGCTTGTTTTTATCAAATAGAATGAGGGATGGTAAGATTTGAAACTCATGACTGGGATCAACAAGGCTCTGATACCATATTAAAGAACTATCTCACCTATAAAGTTTAAACTTGTAAGTATTAGGTGTTATTACGATATATGCCATTGTTATTGTCTTTTATATATAATCTTTCTAACAAAAATACTAGTTACGTACGATTAATTTATCTTCTGTACAATCGTCGCCTTAATTCCCTTAACATGACAAAGTGTTTCATATGTATAAAACCGTAATTTTCGAGTTTGAGTTCATATATTTATTATAAAAGTTTGATATTACTGAGAAAAGATATTTTAAATTTGGTAGGGCTGCAAATCAAGAGGAATTAAGCTGTGTGGGGCGCTGACAAGTGCGGGAATAATAGCTGCTCACAAATCTAAGAATCGTGTGGATAAACAAAGAAAGTATGCAGTCGTCACCTTGACTGATTGCAGATCAATTCTTGAGCCATCTCTTTCTAATCACCATTTTGGTAAGCGATGGTCCCTGTTTACTGTTCACATGCTTGCTTGAATTTGTGCCAATATATAGACATGTTATTCATATAATTTTTCCATCAAAATTTAAGAATTGAGTAATGCATGTAAGATTTGTCTAATTCTATACAAATAAACGAATAATATATATATATATATATATTTTATAGAACGAAGATATCTATATTTGTTTATGCTTAGCTAATTATTTAATATTTCCCAGCCTACAAGCTTTTAAGTGAGTTGTCTTTCAATGCATGTTTTTAATGTTTTATTTTTATATTTTAAAAATATTTTTGATTAAACATTTTTAATATTTATATATTGTTTTGATATAATGATTTTAAAAATTAAATTTTGTTATTTTTTAATGTATTTATGAATAAAGAATTATTTTATAAAATAACTGGTACTATAATATTAAACGGGCTGGAAATGAAAAGGCACGAGCACTTTCAAAATCCATATAAAAATTAATGACATCAACTATATTAGGTTTTTTGAATTTCTCGTTTCCTAACAATAAATAATCAGTGGATGTCATCCATATATATAATAATTAATACGTGCCGTTTGAATAATTGTAACGATAGAAATTGATTAGAATGAAGCTAGCTATATTTATATTTTATAAGTATGTGGTTGAAATAGATGAAATTAAAATAAAAACGAAAATAAAAATCAGGTATAGGTTTATTTTCATGAGAAATTATAAAAACAAAGAATAAAAGAAATACTTTTCTTAAAAAAATAATATTATATCATTTTATTTATAACATATCAACCATTTTCATCAACATCATATTATCAATCACTTTGATTGCTATCACAATCAAATGTACAAATATTATTTAAAAAAAAACAATATTACTAGTTTATTGCATGTTGTATGATGTGGATTATATTTTTTTTTCAAATGTGTTTTAAAAAAAAGTTATTTGAAATGTATAATTCAGAATTCAACCTATAATGGCTGGAAAATAATAAGGTGGAGTTTTCTGGGTTGAAAATTTATTTTTCAATTAGTTTTCACCCAAAATATAATAAATATCATAAAAGTCTATCTAAGCCATATTCTAATATCTAAATACCCTAAAATCACTCAAGAAATCCAAAATCAATCAAACTTAAAGAATCTAAATATAACTTTATCTCTTTTTTCAGATGTTTTTATAGAAAAAAACTCATTATTGTCAAACCTCTCTCATCAAATGGAACTCATTCATACCAAGTTTAATCATTTTTTATGTCAATAATTAATGTTTTCATTAGATATATTTTTGGTGTTCATCTTCTCGTATTTTTATCGCTTCATTGAACAATACCCTTTTCTTTTCTCATCATTTTAGCTCTTTTTCCTTTTTCAATTGGATCCTTAAGTGGTAGAATTGAAGGCCAATTGCTTCTAATTTTTAAGCAGGAGAAAAATTCAAAGACTAGGGATTGAATTGAAAAAACATGGAGAAACTAGATGGTTGTTTCAAAATTGACTCAAACATTAATTTTGATCCTCCTACTTTGAAATTAACCCATTTCAACCCCTTTGGTTTTTTATATAGCTCGCTTTTGGCCCAAAACTTCATCTTTTATTTTTCAGTCAGTAGTTTAAGGTATCATTGGACCATTTGTTTGTAGGCAAATACAAGTTTTCTGACTAAATAAAATAGTTGAAAATGATTTTTTGGGTGTGTAAAACAGCACTGACCTAATTTTTCAGAAACCCTCTAATTATTGATATCCAACACATCACATGCTCTACTCTTTTCAAAATAAATGGGTGGACGACGTCCTCCCCTTAGTAAAACAAAAATCAAACCCAAATAAGTGAACTTGAGCTAGTTTATTTTAAATTGGTATTCATAATTTGTGTTTATTTTTCATGGAGTTATAAATATTCTATTAATTTTATAAGTGTTTATTTTATTTATATGTTTAATTTTTTTTCTATGCATTTAAGCCCTTGTATTTTTGCTCTTTGGATATACTACTTCGCTTCACTATATTGTCGCATGATAGAGCATTATTCCACCAGATGAAAACAATAATGTTGGTAATAATTAAAAGAACCGACAGAGAGCAGTAGGAGTAGCTGGATTGAGTTAAATGTTTCTATATCTGAAAGCTGAATGAGTAAATGAATGTTGCTTTAAATGATGGGATCCGTAAGCTCTTAAAAATAATCTAACGACTATAACTGTCCTTATCCTTAAATACTGCTAACATTTTTACTATTATCATGATTACTGAAATCATTTTTTTTATTTCATCGTAAAAATCTTTATAAATTCCATTTAAATTTTGTATTATCAAAACAAAGCTTCAAAATTATAGCAGAATATTTACTTTACACATCTATCTATGGAAGGATTTAAACTTTTTTTTTTTAAATGGTGGACCAGAAAGAAAGAAAAAAGAAATGTGAAAGTTATCACTCACAACATTACATGTATAGTTTTCAAGAGGTGACATAATTGCAGATTGTTTATGATCTGTACAGTAGTTCTCGAATTTAAATTAAAACATACATATTTTATAAGAATCTGAAACAGTCAAAGTTTTTAATTATTCATTTCATCACATAAAAAAACATTACATGTTCAACGAAAAAACTGAGTTTTCAGAATTCTTACAGCCAACACACACTCGTTATACTAACCAAATCATTGCTCTTGCCAGGATTTTATCACTCTGCTATTCTGAACACACATGTAATGAAAGGAGGAGAAAAGTTATGGGAGCTTGCCCAGAAAGTGTACGCAGCATTTGCTAGCTACAAGAACTGCAACAGGCACTTCTCAGACATGGCGGATCTCAACTTCCTCATGTGCAAGGCTATTGATAATCCTGGCCTGACGCCATCATCTTCTCTCAGAACAGCTCTGCTATCTGTGTTTGAGGAGTCTGTGACAGATAATCACGCCGCCATGCAGAAGGAAGTGGGAGTGGAGGATTACATGGGCTGCGCCGCCGCTCATGGCATAGGGCCTTCGATTGCAATTTTTGACACTATCAGAGATGGACGGCTGGATTGTGTCTGTGTGTATCCATCGCCACTGCATTCAAGGGAGCAAATGCAAGAGTTCATTGACAACATGAAGAGTGTTCTTGTGGAGGGATGCGGCGGCGACGTCGTTTAGAAATTAACTATTATTACTACTGTTCCTCTCCTTGAGCTGATGAGCACGATCATTATCTATGTATCTGCTGGTATCAATCCATCAAATTTAATATTTTCAAATTAATATATCATCTCGTATTATAAAATATATATGACGTAAGTAAAGCTCTTTTGTTCAAGACTCCACTTACTGCATTATAGTTAATTTTAGGAATATTTTTATTTTAAAGAGTTCATTTTATGTAAGAAAATTTTTTTTTGTTTGTTTTTTTAATAATCGGGGTGTCCGGACCAGATTGCGCGTACCACAACTAATCATTTCGAGCCCACCGAACATTAAATATTTTTAATAAAAACTGAAAAAAAAAAAAAAAACAAAAAAAAAACAAGAAGCTATCCATTGCCACCATTAATTTCCTATCTGTCCTAGACTCCTAGAATAAGGGATCTGCATCTGGCTGCTACAATTAATAGCAGTAAGGCTTCCAATTTGCTACTCTGATCTGTCTTTGTGTCGGGATGAATTCTGTCCTTTGAGTGGTTGATAGATGAAGTACGAGGCCTTGCTTTGTAGTCTTGGTCAATTAATGCTCATAGGTCACACGTCTCATTCTTGCAAGTCGCTCTTTATTAATTGTTTTGTTCAAAGATTATTTTTTTTATGTTATGAAAGTGTTTTTTAAATGAATTTTTTATTTGTTTTAAATTAATTTTATTAGAATTAAAAAATCTTTTAAAGTGTTAGATGTTAAAAATATTTTTTTTAAAAAGAAAAAAATATATTTTAATATATATTCAAGCAAATAATATTTTAAAAAGTAATTGCTATTACAATACTAAATATATGTAAGACTTTCTTACGCATGTATTGAAAGGGACTTTACACTTTTCAGGTTCATGCATGTGGCATTTTTATGCATCAGGGTCTTCTATTTAAAGCTTAAAGATGATGACTTAAGTCATCATATGACACCTTTCAAAATACATTAAAATCATATATGGTTTGCAATTTCATCCAATAAAATTTAATCCTGGAGTACTAAGTTATATCACCTTCACTATACTCCAATAAGAAATACAAATGATTAGTATAAAATCACAACAAAGTTGATCAATCTTTCGAAGGGCTTACTGAAGGGTTATTGACAACATCCATATGTTCCTAGTCTTTAGAAAGTTGTTCAGAGTCAACACATAGTTTAGGAATTTCTGTTATTTATTTTTTCTTGTTGCATTTGCCATGTTATTGTGAACGTGAGCTGCTTTCTAGATAATCTTGTTATTCATGTAAGACTATATATTAGCCATTGTTATTCAATAAAGGTAGATCATTCAATTTATAATTGTGAGCTCTTTGTTCCTTGTTCTCATTTTCAACAAACTGGTATCAGAGTCGACACTGATCTGAGAAAAAAACACAAAGTGAGTTCTTGAGTGGTTTCCAAAACACAAAGTGAGAGAGTGAGTGATTTCCAAAACACAGAGTGAGAGAGTAAACAAACAAAAATGGCAGTAGAGTCAAGTAATTTTGCACAACCTTGCATCCTGAAATTTGATGGGGATTATGAGCATTGGAACATGTTAATGTCGAATCTTTTACGTTCAAAAGAGTATTGGAGTGTTATTGAATTGAGGTTTGTAGAGTCTGCACTTGGAGAAGTTTTAACTAGTGCACAGAGAAAATTTTTGGAGGAGACAAAGTTGAAAGATTTGAAGGTAAAAAATTATCTCTTCCAATCCATCGACAAATTCATTCTGAAGACAATTACTCAAAAAGACACGATGAAGCAGTTATGGGATTCCATGAAGATCAAATACCAAGGAAATGCAAGGGTGCATTGTGCTCAACTTTAAATCTTTCGCAGAATTTTTAAGGTGCTGGAGATGAAACCTAAAGAATTTGTCACAAACTACTTTGGAAGAGTGATGCTGGTAGCAAATGACATGAGAAATCTAGGAGAAAACATATCTGATAAGAAGATTTTGCACACACTTATTGAAAAATACAACTACATAGCTTTGTTCAATTAAGGAGTCGAAAGACATCAATCATCTTTTAGTGGATGAATTGTGAAGGTCATTACTCATTCATGAACAAAAATTTAAAAGGAATGATATAGATGATCAAGCACTGAGAATTTATGATGAGAGAATTAGTGGCAAAGGTCACGGAAGAAGCAATTTCAGAGGAAGAGGTCGTGGAAGAGGACCAGTATTCAATAGAGCTGTCGCGATGACGCTTTTTTTACGCGCTTCGCGCCCTGCCATCCTCGGGTTTGGGGGAGACAACAACGTGCGGTGAAAATGGGGTGGTGGTTTTATAGCCGTAAAATTTACGACTATAATTATCAAGAGTCGCCACCTAGTATTAAGGTCACTAGAAACCTATTGGTTTGCGAGAGTCTAGGTAAGGGGACTTGTTGTGCAAGTGGAAGACGCATCACCCCTAGTGCACCCTACCTAAGGTAAGCTGCATTGTTGTTTGATTGTTTTTCTAAGTTAAAAATTTCTGCATTTTCAAAAAAAACATTTTTTTTTGCAGGGTGTACTCTACATTGTAATTTTACACCGCAATTACAAACCTTTTTCTCTACAGATATACTTTACAATGTAATTTTACACCGTAATAAAAATCTTTTTTATCTCCGGGTGTATTATACAATGTAAATTTACACCCTTACATCGTAGTAAAAAAAACTCCTTTTTTATTATCTACGGGTGTACTTTACAATGTAAATTTACACCGTAGTTAAAAACTCTTTTTTTATCCATGGGTGTACTTTACAATGTAAATTTAGACCCTAATAGATAAAACAAAAATATTTATAGTTATTTTTGATATTTTGGCCAAATTCCAAAGGATAATCATAAACCGGTTACGATATCCCATTTTTGTTTCAAAATATGAGAAAGATGCAACATATTTTTTACGAAAAATAAACATGGAAAAATCTTGGAATTTGGCCGTATGCATGAAAACAAATACATTTTTTGTTTTTTTTTAATAATATATTTTTTTATTTTTTAGAAAAATAATAATAATAAATAAAAATTTCAGGATGGGCCTAGCCCACCCAAATGGACCGGCCCAGCCATTTATAGGCTTGGGATGTTGGGCTGTACCCGGCCCAGCCCGCCCCAAGCCAATTTCACGCTGCATGAATTAATTCATGCAGCGTGAACAGTAAAGTGGTGGTCGGCCGACCACCACGACAGGCTCACCTGCCACTTCCTTTGGGTAGAGAAGATCGAGGTGGTTCTTACAGTTGTGGTGCCGTCGAAAATGGTGGCCCGTGGTGGCCGGAGTAATCTTCCAAAGCTGTCGGTCTGTGGCTGCCGTTCGTTGCTCCTCGTCCTTGTTGCTGCTGCTGCTCGCCGGAGCTGGAGAAGAAGGCTTGGTGTGTTGGAGTTTTAAACTCAAACGGCTAGTTTTTTATTTTATCCTGCAGTTCAAGTATTTGATTTATCTTTCTAATTTTGAATAAGTCTTTGGGTTGAATAAGTCTGCAACTTGTCGTGCAGATTTTCTTGCTGATTTTTAGTTAGTTTGTTGAGTATGGTAATGCCATACAAATAGGAGTGTTAGTTTAAGAGTCCTCTGTTTATGTTTCTATTTTTCACCTATATATAGGTGTTGTTTCTACGAACATTTGAGCAATTCATTCAATAAGAATTTTCTTTTCTCTTCCACATTGTTTTCTTTCTTGTTCTGTTTTCCTACATTTGGTATCAGAGCTTGTTATTGTCCAGTGTTCTTGTTGGTCTAAGTTCTTACTTGTATTTGTAAGCATCCAATCATGAACGGCATTCAACCTCAGCTTCCCAGGTTTGGTGGAAAACACTTTGATCAATGGTGTATCCAGATGAAGGCATTGTTTGGCTTTCAGGAGTTATTCGAGATTGTTGAGCTTGGATATGCAGAACCAGTAGAACAAGATGCAGCAGCAGCACTCACTCAAGTCCAGAAGGATAACTTGACTAACAATAGGAAGAAGGACAATAAGGCTTTATTCTTTCTCTACCAAGCCGTAGATGAAGTTGTTTTTGAAAAGATTTCAAATGCAACTACGGCTAAGGAGGCGTGGGAGATGCTTCAGAGATCCTACAAAGGTGATGAGAAAGTGAAGAATGTAAGGTTGCAAACCTTACGTGGTGAATTTGAATCCCTTAAAATGAAAGATTCTGAATCTATATCAGATTTCTTTTCTCGGGTTCAAACTGTCGTCAATCAATTGCGAGTGAATGGTGAGAAAAAGGAAGATTTGCTTGTTATTGAAAAAATCATGAGATCCTTGACAAGTCGGTTTGACTATGTCGTTGCTGCAATTGAAGAAGGAAGGGATCTTTCGATCATGACAATTGAAGGTCTGATGGGGTCGTTATGTGCTCATGAGTATCGAATGAATCAAAGATTAGCAGAGCCTATTGAGCAAGCTTTTCAAAGCAGGGTGACTCTATCCAACAAAGCAAATTTCAGTGATGGTAGAGGATCAACATCAGACAAAGATAGCAAGGCTGTGAATCACAAACAAGCTACCTCCTCTCAGAAAAGTAACTCTGGAAATGGAAGGTATGATAAGTCCAAAATTCAATGTTTTCGTTGCAAACAATTTGGACATTATCGTTCACAGTGCAGAGTCAAGCTGGCTAAAGCCAACTATGAACGTGCCAACTATATTGATGCTGACATACAAGAAAAGGAAACTTTGCTGTTAGCCTGCAACATTTCTGAAGATGAGCACCGTGACCAGTGGTATTTAGATACTGGGTGCAGTAATCATATGTGTGGCAAGAAGGAGCTATTTTCATGCCTAGATGAATCGGCACATGGAGAAGTAAATTTTGGAAAGAAAGCCAAAGTTTCAATTATGGGGAAAGGTAACATTCTCATTCGATTAAAAGATGACTCATGCAACTATCTCTGATGTTTTTTTTGTCCCTAGTTTACACTGGAATCTATTAAGTATTGGGCAACTCTCGGAAAAGGGATTGAAAATCATCATTGATAATGGAATTTGCACCATTGTGAATCAGAAAAATGAGTTAGTTGCCAAAGTTAAAATGACTAAAAATCGCATGTTTCCTTTGCCTCTACAAACTGATTTGATCATGTCCTTTAGTGTTGTTGTTATGGATACAAATTGGCTGTGGCATTTCCGTTTTGGTCACTTGAATTTCAATGGACTAAGGTTGCTGGCAAAGAAGGAAATGGTTACAGGGTTGCCTTTGTTGGGTGACTTTAATCAAATGTGTGAAGGGTGCATATTTGGCAAGTTGCACAGAGACTCTTTTCCAGTGGGAAAGTCACGAAGAGCACTAACGACCACTAGAGCTTGTGCACTTTCGGATATTTGCGACCTAATGGAGAATGTCTCACATGGAGGTAATAAATATTTTCTCACTTTCATTGATGACTACAGTAGAAGAACTTGGGTCTATTTTTTGAAGCAAAAATCTGAGTGTTTCAACATATTTAGAGAGTTCAAAATCTACGTTGAAAAACAGTGTGGTCGAAGTTTGAAGATGTTTCGATCGGATAGGGGAGGAGAGTACTCTTCTAATGAGTTTTTCCGTTTTACGTAAAGAGTCATGGCATTAAACATCAATTCACGACGAAGCTACTCACCCCAACGAGCGGGGTTCTTTGAAAGAAAGAACCGAACGATTTGTGAAATGGTGCGCAACATGTTGAAAGGAAAGGGATTACCCAAAGTGTTTTGGGCAGAAGCTGTATCCTGTGCTGTTTTCATTCTAAACAGGTGCCCTACTAAGAGTGTGCTCAACATGACACCTGAGGAGGCTTGGAGCAATTACAAACCAGATGTTGGAGCTTTCAGGGTGTTCGGTTGTATTGCTTATGCTCACGTTCCAGCAAAGAAAAGGAAGAAGTTTGATGATAAATGTGTAAAATGCATTTTCATTGGCTATAGCAATATAACTAAAGGCTACAAGTTGTTTAATCCAACAACAAATGAAGTTATTGTGAGCAGGGACGTTGAATTCAATGAGACAGAAGCTTGGGATTGGACAGTTGATGAGAAAAAACAAATGGGGGTTGCATGGAATGAAGACTCTGTTGAAGGCACACAACCTGAAGGACCTTCTATGGATACCAGCACGGCAGCAACCTCTGATTCCCCCTTGAGTCCTGATGATGCAACTCATTGCTCAACACGAAATCGTGTGATTCCAGCACGGTTACAGGACTATATTGTAACCAATGATAATGATGTATCTGATGAGGATTTGGTAAACTTTGCTTTATTTGCAAATTGTGATCCTCTAACCTATGCAGAAGCAGTGCAAGATGATCGGTGGGTTCGTGCCATGGATGAAGAAATTCATTCAATTGAGAAGAATCATACTTGAGAGCTTACTTCTCTTCCACAAGGCAAGAAAACAATTGGCGTTAAATGGGTATACAAAACCAAGTTGCAGCCAGATGGTCAGGTGGACAGATTGAAGGCAAGGTTAGTGGTGAAAGGATACAAGCAAAAACCAGGTATTGATTACTATGAAGTTTTTGCACCAGTGGATAGACTTGACACCATTCGTTTGGTGATTGCTTTAGCTGCCCAAAAGAAATGGTAGATACATCAAATGGATGTGAAATCTACGTTTCTAAATGGTTCACTCGTAGAAGAAGTCTTTGTTGATCAACCAGTTGGTTACGTGAAGGAAGGCCATGAAAATAAGGTTCTAAGGTTAAAGAAGGCATTATATGGGTTGAAGCAGGCACATAGGGCGTGGTATACTCGTATTGACTCATATTTTCAAGAAAATGGGTTTCTTAAGTGTCCATACGAACCTACGCTATATATCAAATCTGATTCACATGATCATATTCTCATTGTATGTTTATATGTGGATGATTTGATATTTACAGGAAATGACTCAAGCATGGTTGCGGCATTCAAGAAGGCTATGAGTAGCAATTTTGAAATGACTGATATGGGACTTATGTCTTATTATCTTGGGCTTGAAGTTATGCAGACAGGTGCTGAGATTTTTGTTTCACAGAAGAAATATGCAGCAGATATCTTAAAGAGATTTAAGATGGAGTCATGCAACTCTATTAGTACTCCAGTTGAAACACGGCTGCAGTTAACAAAAACATGCGATGGAAATCCAGTCAACACAACTTATTTTCGAAGTTTAGTAGGAAGTCTACGTTATTTGACTTCTACTAGACCCGACATCTCTTTTGGCGTGGGCATGATTAACAGGTTTATGGAGACACCTAGCCAAGTTCATTTGCAAGTGGCGAAACGAATTTTGAGATATATAAAAGGTACCTAAAATCATGGTATTTTTTATGCATCTGCAGCTGATTGTAATCTTGTTGGGTATTCAGATAGCGATTGGGCAGGAGATGTTGAAGGGAGAAAGAGCACTTCTGGTTATATATTTCACTTCGGTTCAGGTGTCATTTCTTGGTCATCGAAGAAGCAACAAGTTGTGGCATTGTCAACTACTGAAGCCGAGTACATGGCTGCTGCCTCCTCTGCATGTCAAGCTGTTTGGCTGCGTCGGTTGTGTGATGAATTAAACTAGAAGCAAGGAAGTCCAACAAAGATTTTTTGTGACAACAAGTCAGCTATTTCACTTACGAAGAATCCAGTCTTTCATGGGAGAAGCAAGCACATCGACATAAAATTCCATTATATTCGTGAACTTGTCAGCAGCAAGGAGATAGAGGTGGAGTTCTGTAAATCCGAAGAACAAATTGCTGATATTCTCACGAAGCCATTAAAAGTAGACATCTTTCACAGGTTGAAGGAGAAGATGGGGATGTGCACCTCTGATAGTTTGAGTTTAAGGGAGGTTGTTGGAGTTTTAAACTCAAACGGCTAGTTTTTTATTTTATCCTGCTGTTCAAGTATTTGATTTGATTTATCTTTCTAATTTTGAATAAGTCTTTGGGTTGAATAAGTCTGCAACTTGTCGTGCAGATTTTCTTGCTGATTTTTAGTTAGTTTGTTGAGTATGGTAATGCCATACAAATAGGAGTGTTAGTTTAAGAGTCCTCTGTTTATGTTTCTATTTTTCACCTATATATAGGTGCTGTTTCTACGAACATTTGAGCAATTCATGCAATAAGAATTTTCTTTTCTCTTCCACATTGTTTTCTTTCTTGTTATGTTTTCCTACATGGTGGATGGTTCTGTGGAGGAGGAGCTCGCGGTGGTGAGTGGAACAGAAGGCTGGCTTCTGTTGGAGCTGGCGAGGAGAGAGAGAGGGACGACGGTGCTGGTTTTAGAGAGAGAGGGCTGTTAACCGAGAGAGAGAGGGAGGCTGCTAGTTGTGTGGGTTCAACCAGAGATGGGGAAGATGGTTGGTCTGTTGCTTTCGCCGGAGTCGAAACTGGTCTGTCGCCGGAGACGAGGAAGACGAAGCTCTCTCTCTCTTCTCCCCTTTTTTTCCTTTGTTTTTTTTTCTGCGTTTTTCTTCTCCTCCTTTTCTTCCCTCTGTTACGTGAAATTCCTGCTCTCGATTTTTTCAGTTTTTTTCTGTTCTTTCCCCTCCCCTCCGGCAGCATTCATGGCTGCCTTTTATAGCAGAACCCAGCCTGCTACGGTGGCTAGCTGGTCTGTGACGTGGTGGCCTGCAGGCGGCGTGGTGGCTGCTAGTCGGCGCTGGGCTGTCGGCAGGCGTGTGGCTGGTCGGTGGGCAGTGCAGTAAAGGTGGAAAAGGCAGCGGCTGTGCAGTGGATACGGGAAGGTAGAAGTGCATTATGGTCCTTTACTTTGTAATTGTTCTAATGGCACCCTCCAATTGGATTTAAATTTGTAATTGTATGCAATTGTGCCCATGTCCAAATTTCAACATTAGCCTCAACTTTTGTGCGCATTTTTCATTTTGGTCCCTTACTTCTGATTCACGCAATGTGACCCTCAATTGACAATTAAACTTCAATTTGACCCTTAATTTTGCACAATTAGCTTGAAAAAATTCAATTGGGTCTCCAAAAATTCCAATATTCTCAATTGAGCCCGAATTAAATTCAAGAATTTGATTTTTCATTAATTAAGCCCTTAATAAATTAATTTGACTAATTTAAAGCATAATTAAGTCCTTGCACTTAATCAAATTCTTCAATTGGATCCCAAATTAATTCCCAAACATAATAATATTTTGAATTAGCCCATGATTAAATCAAATTGGCCTATAAAAAATATAATTATGATTTTTGACTTAATTTTTACCTTGAATTTGTATTTTCTCTCATTTTTTGGGCATAAAAGAGATATGATTCAGCTCAGGAAATATTCAAAAATTTCACCATGATTTTCCACCGACGCCAAAACCCTTTTTTATTTTATTTACTTTATTTTTTTTATTTTTTATTTTTTTTTATTTTTGGGGAGTAACCCAAAAATTGGGTTACGACAAGAGCCATGGTGAAATATTTCATATGTCACAAACTTGGACATTTTCAGTATGAATGTCTAACTATGAACAAAGAAACTCATTATACAAAGCTGAATGAAGAGGTGAGATGTTATTGATGTCATATGTTGAATTACACGAGGCAAGACAGAATGATGCATGGTTCCTTGACTTAGGATGCTCTAATCATATGTTTAGATACATAAGTATATTTACCTATTTGGATGAAAGCTTTCAACATTCAGTTAAGCTTGGAAACAATAGTAGGATGACTGTTATTGGCAAAGGAAATGTGAAGCTATTGTTGAATGGTGTTAATCATGTTGTCAATGAAGTATATTATGTTCTAGAACTCAAAAACAATCTCTTGAGTATAGGCTAACTTCAAGGGAAAGGTTTAGTAATTTTAATTCAGAGAGGAGTTTGTAAGTTTTACCATCCAGAGAAGGGTTTCATCATTCAAACCCAAATGAGTGCCAACAAGATGTTCATCCTATTGGCACAAACCCAAGCTCCAATACCTGCACAAACTCAGCAAGAAAGATGTATCCACACAAGCTCCAACGATCCCTCTTACCTTTGGCATCGACGTTACAACCAAAGTAGTCAAATCCGTTCCGGGCGCCGTTCCGGTTTTTTGTTTGGAACAGAACGTTCCGGTTTCGGTGCATTCCGACGTGCCGTTCCGGTTTTGTATTGTTCATATTTAAATAATTATATATATGAAAAAAAAATATTAATTTAACAAGTATAATTTAAATTGAAGATAAATTAACTTCAAATTATACAATACAAACACAAAATCAAAAAAACATAATCTCAAAATTAGAACCATCTCTAAAATTCCAAAACTAGTTATGCTCTGTTATTAATTGAAATAAAACTTAAAGTTTTTTTCTTAAAAAAAAAAGATCTTGTTCAAGACCTGTTTATAAATATACATAATAAACTAAGCCCTAGACGAATGGGCTACAAATTGGTCTGGCCGTGATATTTAGCCCATTTTTCGGAAGCCCATGTTATAAAACATTAAAACCCTAACACTGTCGGCTATCTTCTTCTTCTACCCTCACTTCCTCATCATCCGCAACATATCCAAGTTCCAACCAACGGTCAACATTCCAAAACTAGACTTTACAGTTGCTTCTCAAATCTCAATTGCTCCTGCACCTCTTAAGCTTCAGCCTTCGACATCAAAGCAGCCTCTTTCCAAGTTCTGCATCATGTTCTTCAAAGATCTGATCTTTTTTCATGGTTTTCTGAGAGAGGTTTAAGTTTTTTTTAAGGATATATGAAACGACGTCGTTTTGATGGACCCGGAACGGTACGCTCGGTACCAAACCGAGGCGTTCCGGCCGGAATTCGCAGAACAACCCGGAATTAAAACCGGCACAAAAACGTCGCCGTTTTGTGCCGGTTTTACACGTGGAACGGCACGTTCCGGCCGGAACGGAACGGCTTTGACTACTTTGGTTACAACTACTTGAGCTATAAATGTTTAAGAACTTTGCAATGGAAGCATATGGTACATGGTTTTCCCAGATTTTCTACCTCAAGCGTTACCTGCACATACTGTCTCAATGGGAAGCAACATAGAGAGGCCATGCCAAAGAGCAACACATGGAGAGCAAGTCAGAATTCAGAACTAATTCCCGCTGATATATGCGGTCCTATCTCATTTAAGTCCAACAGTGGAAAAAGGTATACATTATGTTTCATTGAAGATTTCAATCGAAAATCATGAGTATTTTTATTAGTTGTGAAGTCGAAGGCATTTGAATTGTTTTAAAAAGATTCAAAGTTATGGTGGAAAAGGACACATTGATGCATGTAAAGTGTTTATGAACTGATAGAGGGAGGAGAGTTTACCTCTCATGATTTCAATGAGTTCTACAGACAACAACAAATCAAAAGGCAGCTAACCACAACATACACACCACAACATAATAGGGGTAGCCGAGAGGAAAAATAGAATCGTGATGAACATAGTGTGATCGATGCTCTCTAGTAAAGGGCATTTCTGAAGACATTCTGGACAGAGGCAGTGAATTGGACCTTCTATATTCTCAATAGGTGTCTCACATTTGCAGTGACAGATATCACATCGTAAGAGGTATGGAGTGGGATAAAACCCTCAGTAGACCACTTCAGGGTCTTTGGTTGTTTAACCCTTATACACATTCTAGATGTGAAAAGGGGTAAGCTTGATAACAAGAGTTTTCCTTATGTTTTATTGGGAATGAGTGAGGAGTTAAAGGGGTATGGGTTGTTTGATCCTATTAGCAAAGAAGATTGTAGTGAGTAGGGATGTAATTTTCAAAGAAGAAAAACAATGAGACTGGGATGTGTTATATAAGGAACAAATTCTGTTATATTTAGATCGGGGCGACAATGAAGAAAATAATAAGGGAAACATGAAGAATGACGGAGGAGAGACTGGTGAGGGTGGAGAGGGATACAGTGGTCTAGAGACCTGTGAGGAAGATAGAATTGAAGATGCATAAAAGGAGGAGGTTCAAATGAAGTGGGTAGGAATGCAGATTCTATAGTAAGTATGATGCCAAATAGAGGAGTAGGTGAGACTGCAGATCCTACGGTAAGGATGATGCTAAATGGTGAAGTAGGTGGAAATACAGAGAATGCAGATCCTTCAGTGAGGATGATGCCAGATGGAGGAAGAGAAAGGGGCTTTCGGTGAGGATAATGCCAGATGGAGGAAGAGAAAGTGGTCCTCCGATATGGTTGCAAGATTATGTTACTGGAGAAGACTTATCTGAATATGAGTCAAACATGACATTAGTTATGGCAACTGATCCTATTCATTTTGAAGAGGTAGTAAAAAATAAACACTGAAGACATGCCATGGATAGTGAAATCAAGAAGAACAAGACTTGGACACTGAACATGTTACCAGTTGGAGCAAAACAAATTGGAGTGAAGTGGGTCTGCAAAACAAAAAACAATGAGCATGAGAACATTGATAATCACAAGACAAGGCTAGATGCAAAAGGGTACTCACAACAACATGAGATAAATTATACATAGGTTTTTGCACTAGTGATAAGGATGAATACAATAAAGATGATTATTGCTTTAGCAGCTCAAAAAAATTAGGAAATTTTTCATATAGATATCAAATCAGCCTTCCTTCATGGTGAGCTGAATGAAGATGTCTATGTTGAACAACCAAAAGGGTATGAGAACAAGGGCAACAAACATCTAGTTACAAGTTACATAAAGCTTTGTACGGATCAAAACAAGCTCCATGAGCTTGGTTTGGCCAAATTGAGGTACACTTCATCAATGAAGGTTTTCTAAGGTGTGAAAGTGAGCAAACATTATTCACTAAGAAAAGTAAGGAAGGAAAGATCTTTATTATAATTGTGTATGTTGATGATTTAATATTTACCGGTGATGATGAAAATATGTTGATTGAATTCAAAAGTTCCATGATGAGAGAGTTTGACATGTCAGATTTGGGGAAGATGCGATTTTTCTTAGGGATTGAAGTATTATAGAATTCAGATGGAATTACATATGTCAAAAGAAATACGCACTAGAGGTTTTAAGAGGTTTGATATGATGGAGAGGTTTGATATGATGGAGTGCAATTTAGTTAATAATCTAATAGTTCCTGGATGCAAAGTCAATAAAGATGAAAATGTCATTCAAATATATGAAACATATTATAAGCAGTTAGCAAGCAACTTAATGTATCTCACAGCCACAAGACTAGACATGATGTTTGTCACTTGTCTCATAAATAGATACATGTCTAAACCTATAGAGCTCCATCTACAAATATAAAAAAGGGAACTTAGATATTTTGGAGGGACTGTAAATTTTGGAATTCATTACAAGAAAGAAGAAAGTGGTGAATTACTTGCATTTATAGATAGTGACTATGCTAGAGACATGGAAGACAGAAAGAGTACAAATGATATGTATTTTTGTTATGCTCTAGTGTGATTTTATGGAGTTCTAAGAAGCAACCAATAGTGACTTTATCAACCACCGAAGCAGAATTTTTAGCAGTCATAATATGTGTATGTCTAGCTCTCTAGATAAAAAAGATTTTGAAGGAATTAGGACATTTTAACAAAGGGTGCACACAAGTGAGATGTGATAACAACTCAACTATTAAGTTGTATAAAAATTTGGTGATGCATGAGCGCAACAAGTATATCGATGTGAGATACCATTTTCTGATAAATCTTACTAAAGAAGATACAATTGCATTGGTCCATTGCAGAAAGCCAGGATCAGGTGGCAGATTTAATGACCAAGCCTTTAAAACTTGATGTGTTTCTGAAGCTAAGAAAACTACTAGGTGTTCAAGAGATTTCTAACATAAACTAACTGCAATTTGCAGAAGTTTATGGGAAGGAATAAAAGGTTGTTGATAAGGTCTGTCATAACCCTAATTTTTGGGTTACTCCCCAAAAATAAAAAATGACAAAAATAAAATAAAAGGGGTTTGGCGTTGTTAGAAAAATTGCGGTGAAAAATTTGAATATTTTCTGAGCTGAATCATATCTCTTTTGTGCCCAAAAAAATAAGAGAAAATATAAATTCGAGGTAAAAATTAAGTCAAAAATCATAATTATATTTTTTATAGGCCAATTTGATTTAATCATGGGCTAATTCAAAATATTATTATGTTTGAGAATTAATTTAGGGTCCAATTGAAGAATTTAATTAAGTGCAAGGACTTAATTATGCTTTAAATTGATCAAATTAATTTGTATTGTGGGCTTAATTGATAAAAAAAAATCAAATTCTTGAGTTTAATTCGGGCTCAATTGAGAAGATTGAGAATTTTTTTTTGATACCCAATTGAATCTTTCCAAGCTAATTGTGCAAAATTAGGGGTCAAATTGAAGACAATTGAAAATTTAATGCTCAATTGAGGGTTGAATTGCATAAATCAGAAGTAAGGGACCGTAATAAAAAGGGCGCGCAAATTTAAGGCTATTGTTGAAATTTTGACGGGGATATAATTGCACAAATTATAAG
The DNA here is from genome assembly GCA_029228465.1 of Salix viminalis. Classification (NCBI taxonomy): domain Eukaryota; kingdom Viridiplantae; phylum Streptophyta; class Magnoliopsida; order Malpighiales; family Salicaceae; genus Salix; species Salix viminalis. Next base: position 6,250,137 of record CM055441.1, on the reverse strand, counting down.
TTTAAATTCAATTAAGGGTGCAATTAGAACAATTACAAATTGAAGGACCAAAATGTATTTGCACATTTAGCCATTTTCAACACCCGCTACCGACCAACCACCTACATGCTGCCGACAACCCACCTGTGCCGCTGCCAACAGCCACCCGGCCGAAAGCAGGCCCCAATGCCGACGACATCCACAGTATTTTCAGCCACCGTGGCAGCCCAAGCTCCCTATAAATAACAGCCTTTTGCAGAACTTGCATGCGAGCTTAAAAAAACAGCGACAATCACTATTCATCTTCCTCGTCTCCGGTAGAGTGAACATCGACAGCTCTCTCTCCTTTTGCAGCGTTGTCTTTCTCTCCTCCAACGGTTAACAACTCTTTCTCTCTTCCTCAGCACCGGCCACCCTTCTCTCTCCACAGTCGAGCCAAAGCACAGCCACCGGCCTCAGCCAACAGCCCATCGTCTTCCCCAGCTCTCCAACAGCAAGCTCAACCTTCCTCCTCAGCTCTGGCGATGAACGGCAGCAAAAAAGCATGAGTAGAGGCAGCGACGTTGTCCAGCTCTCTTCCAACGCCTAGTCTGGCCACCACAAGCCGCCATTTTCGACGCCACCACGACAGGGAGGACCACCTCAACGTCCTCTACCCGTTGGCAATAGCGGGTAAACCTCTCGTGGTGGTCGGTCCACCACCAAATCACTGTTCACGTGAATTCATTGCACTGTGCGTGTTTTGATTTCTTCTATTATTATTATCATCTTTTTTGTAGGCCTTTGGGTCGGCTTTCTCGACCCAGCCCTAACTGGTCATGGTCGGGCCCAAACCCAGACCTCACTTGGTCGATCCATTTAGTCAGGGCCGAGCCGAGCTCGACCCAAAATTTTTTTATTTAAAAAAAAACAAAAAAAATCATTTAAAAAAAAACAAAAAATATTTTGTTTTCGCGCATACGACCGAATTCCAAAGTTTTTCCCATCATATTTTTTGTAAGACAAATATGTTGCATATTTTTCATATTTTAAAACAAAAAATTTGGATATTGTAACCAATTTACAATTATCCATTGGAAGTCGGCTAAAATGTCAAAAATAATTTAATAATTATTTTGTTTTAGCTTTCGCGGTGTAAATTTACATTGTAAATTACACCCGCAGATAAAAAAAGATTTTTACTACGGTGTAAAATTACATTGTAAAATACATCCGTAGATAAAAAAAAGTTTGTAACTGCGATGTAAAATTACAATGTAAAGTACACCCGCAGACCAAATAAAAGGTTTTTGAAAATGCAGTGCAAATTTTTTTTAACTTAGAAAAACAATCAAACAACAATGCAACTTTACCTTAGGTAGGGTGCACTGGGGTGATGCGTCTTCCCCTTGCATAACAAGTCCCCTTACCTAGACTCTCGCAGACCAATAAGTTTCCTAATAACCTTAATATTAGGTGGCGACTCGTTAGAATTATAGTCGTAAATTTTACGGCTATAAACAACCCCATTTCCATCGGAGCTTTTGTCCCCCAAAACCCGGGGATGGCGGGGCGCGAAGCGCGTAAAAAATCATCATCGCGACAAAGTCCATAAGTCCCTAGTCTTTAGGAAGTTGTTCACAGTCAACACGTAGTTTACAAAATTTCTTTTATTTATTTTTTCTTGTTGCATTTGTCAAGTTACTATGAACGTGAGTTGCTTTCTAGCTAATCTTGTTATTCATGTAAGTCTATATATTAGCCATTGTTATTCATTAAAGGCGGATCATTCAATCCAATATTTTGAGCTCTTTGTTTCTTGTTCTCATTCTCAACACTTACAAGTTCAATCAAGAACTTTGTATAGGAATCACTCAATCACATAAAAGATAGTAAGAATATCAATGTCTTCATCTTCATTAAAATAAAAAATTCAAAAAGTTTTTACAAAAGAGTATTTATACTAGAAATAATTATAAGTCTAATAAGATATTTATAATGACTATAAATAAAACTAATAACCTCATGAAACTACATTTAAATAACATCTTTTACTAAAATATAAATAAAAAATCCAATTGATTTAAATAATACTAAAATTATTTTTATAATTTTCAAACAGAATTAAAGCCCAATTTCAAATATATGGTTTTGTCTCGCTTTAATTAATTAGAAGACATTCTATATAGCAATGGAAAGCTATAAATGTTTACTTTCTAATGTATCATTCTTTGTGGATCCAATTATGACCAAAATAACATAGAAAGATAAAAAATGATAAATTTGAATGTCCATTTACCCACCCTTCTTGAGCATGAATTAAATTAATCAATGCTTCTAATTCATTATTTAATTTCATCTTGAAGCCCATTTTAACTCAATTGAGATTTATGCTACTTGTGTCAATTTTGATAAGATTTTCTTAGTAGAATTTTTTTATTGTTGAATTTTAGTACTTTAGGGTTTAAAACACAAAAAATCCCACCTATGATGTTATCATTGCGATTTTTTTATTAAATGCAAATTACTAAATTGCAAAATATAATAACATGAGATAGAGTTCATGATAGTTGGATTATAATTTGTGATGTGAATGTTTGCATGATAGAAGTTATGAGTAATTTGGTATAATCCAAAAGTAAAAGTAGAACTTACCAATGATTTGATAGATATATTGTCAAGATAAGTAATTAAATGCTACACTAAAAGTCAATAAGAGAATAAACAATAAATAACAAAAATGAATGGTTTTGCTTAAATCGTTTGACTAATTGGATTTATAATTGGAAGTGGTCGACTAACTGGTGAAATTGAACAATTATTTTTGTTATGTCTCAATCAGTTTATGACCACAATAGATTGATTTTTTTATGCAAGTAAACTCCCTCATTGGAAAGCGTATTTTATAGACCCAATCCAGATTGTAAAATCCTGCGTCGTCCTATGTTGTTACAAGGGAGTGCACGTCCTAACTCAAACTCAAGACCTTTCTGTGCATATCGCAAACTATTTTGTTATCACGACACGTTCTTTAAGAACACAATAGACTAATTGATCAACCATTAAAAGAAATGTTAGGTTGTGGGATGAACCAAATGACTAATTAGATTTGGATAGTGAATATGTCGACCGTGATATATCATTTCTCTAATTTCTCATGTGTTTGGTGTTATAGTGTAATGAGTTTGTCAAAAGTATTTTTCATTTGAATATTTATTTGAGAGTGCGATGTAGTATTTTTTTTGTGGAACTCACGTAAAAAAACATGTAAAAAAATTGTTTTTTCATGGTGGAGTGTTGAGAATTAAAGGGGTTGTACATAAAAAAGTTACCACACTCAATTACACCACACTCCTAAACACACTTTGAAAATACATCAAAATAAATTTTTTTGTTAGGTTTGTTTTATTTTTGATATTTATAAATCGAAAATCATAAAAAAAAACACTAATATTTTTAAGTAAACACATCTAAAAATAAAAATTATCACACTTCAAAGCACTCATCGATGAACACTTTTATATGATTATAATTCAAATGATTATTTGAATGAATAATAAAAAATAGAATCTAAACTTTTAAAGACCAAAACGAGGAGTTAATTTTCACTTGCGTTGAAGTAATAAATTCAATTCGGACTATAAAAGTAAAAAACTATTGGATGATAAAGTAAAACTATTTGACAGCAAAATTAAAATAAATAAAACTATAAAGCAAAAACATAACACTAGCAGTAGACTCATATCTTGTATGTAGTGTTTGTTTGATTTTGAGGTAAATAATATTTTAATTTTTTATTTGAAAATATATTAAAATATTTTTGAAAATTATATTATATTAAAATACTAATAGTAATTTAATATTTTTTTAAAATTAAACATATTTTTTAAAACGGAATCAAATATATTTAAAAATACAAAAACATATTGTGCCGTTTGGCACCCTATGAAAACATCTATAATATTCCATTAAAATAAAATACAAAGAGAAGACACAGGGACACAACTGTCAAAGTACAAAACCTGAACAGCTACCATATAAAAACAATGGAGGCTCCCGATCAATTTCAAACCGTTGGATTTCATTTTGATTTCGAAAGCGAGCGGGTCTCAAAATTCAAATCGCATCCCCATCCCCATCCCGCTCTCACTCCACATTTGCACACCAACAAAAGACAAGAGAGAGAAAGGAAGAGAACAGAGATCGTCAGATCGATTAAGAGATTGATCTCTCGTGAGAGGACTGGATCTAGGACAAGAAGCACGCGCGATTTCTCTCCATCAGGAAGACAACCAAAAATGTCAGGTCGCCACGACAAAGAGAAGGGCGTTAATGTGCAAGTCCTTCTTCGTTGCAGGTAACGATTTTTATTGGGGTTTCTTATACTTATTTTCTTTGTTGTTTCTGCTAACAAAGGTGTTTTTTTTTCTGCTTTCGATGTGTTAGGCCGTTTAGCGATGACGAATTGAGGAGTAATGCTCCGCAAGTGGTAACTTGCAATGATTACCAGAGAGAAGTTGCGGTTTCGCAGAATATCGCTGGGAAACATATTGATAGGATTTTCACTTTTGACAAGGTAAAATTGGGATTAAATCTGTTTATTTTTAAATGTTGTTTAATTTAAATTTTTGAAGTTGGAAAATAACTATAAGTGGATTCTACACCTCCTTTTAGTTTTGCTGCTTTTAGGGCTGGTTTTGGAAGTGGGTTATTGCGGTTCAGGGATTTTAACGACAAATTTACTGCCAGGGTTTTTGATTGTGTTCTCTCTGCACTAGTAGTTTTGAAGTTTAAATGGCTATGTGAATAATGTCTAATTGTATGTTGAATTGTTATAGGTTGGGTTATTTATGCTGTTGTTGTGGTTTGCAGAATTTCTTTTTCTGATATTGAATTTGGTGGGTTGCTTTGATTTCCTTGTATGTGGCAAAGTCTGATAATTTGTTTAATGTTGAATGTAGGTTTTTGGTCCTTCAGCGCAGCAAAGAGATCTTTATGAACAAGCAGTAGTGCCAATTGTTAATGAAGTTCTAGAAGGGTTCAACTGTACCATTTTTGCTTATGGTCAAACTGGTACAGGCAAAACTTACACCATGGAAGGTGAATGCAAAAGATCAAAGGTATAATATGGGACGATCTAATTGACAAGTTGGTTTGATGTTCTAAATTTACTATTGCATAGTTGTCAGTTGATGATTTATTTATGTGATGTAAAATGTGACAGAGTGGGCCTAATGGAGAACTGCCTCCAGAAGCAGGGGTCATACCTAGGGCGGTTAAACAAATTTTTGATACTCTTGAAAGCCAAAATGCAGAATACAGTGTGAAGGTCACATTCTTAGAACTATACAACGAGGAGATTACTGATTTGCTTGCTCCTGAGGAAATTTCTAGAGTCACATTGGAGGAGAAGCAAAAGAAGCAGTTGCCTCTCATGGAGGATGGGAAAGGTGGGGTTCTTGTAAGAGGTCTAGAGGAGGAAATAGTAGCAAGTGCGAGTGAGATATTCACTCTTCTAGAAAGAGGTTCTGCGAAGCGCCGAACTGCAGAAACTTTTCTGAACAAGCAATCAAGGTAATGGTTCCTTTTCTTTTCTAATGCTCAAAGGGTGATTTATAGTGTTCTTGTAGTATAAAGAATCCGTCTTCTTTTTACAGTCGGTCACATTCCCTCTTTTCTATTACAATACATATCAAGGAAGCAACACCTGAAGGTGAAGAACTGATCAAATGTGGCAAGCTGAATTTGGTGGATCTAGCTGGTTCAGAAAATATATCTCGGTCAGGTGCTAGAGAGGTACACAATGTTATTCTGATTTTTTTTCTAAGATGCCTAGTTAAATTTAAATTACATCTATCTGATGCTTCGTAATCCTTGTTATTTAATAGGGTCGTGCAAGAGAAGCTGGTGAAATCAACAAAAGTCTACTTACTTTGGGGCGGGTCATTAATGCTCTCGTGGAGCATCTTGGGCATATCCCTTACAGGTTTCTCCTGCTACCCCGGTTATTATGTTATATCCTATGTTGATATTTCCTTCGACTTCTATTTACATTCTTGAATTGCTCCAGGGATAGCAAGCTTACTAGGCTACTTCGTGATTCACTTGGAGGAAGAACCAAAACATGCATTATAGCAACTGTATCACCAGCTGTTCATTGCCTGGAGGAGACCTTGAGTACACTGGATTATGCACACAGGGCTAAGAATATAAGAAATAAACCGGAGGTTAGTTTAACTGTTTTAGTTATTTCAAATATATTTCTTTAATTGCTCTCAAGTTTTATATAGCAGTATAGGCGCAAATGACCATTGGCCATGCATATAATAAGACCAGAAAATTGAAAGTCGTGACTGTCTTGTGAAGTTTAATAGTTTTTATGTACCATTGTTGACAAATGTAATTCCTGAAATGAAATTTTCTGTTATGCAAGCTAGTGTATATTACTGCATACCTATTTGTTTGAGTGGGTTCTGCACCTGGGATTTTTTTCAACTTCAAATTTTACTTTGAAGAATGATGCAAAGATCTTAAAAGACATACCTTTATGTATATCTTAGAAGTGCTTTTTAGCTTCTTATTTGTATTGTCAACCACAGGTCCTTATTGGAGCCCTTTATATTATTGAACATTTAAATATAACCCTATTAGTTCGTAGTTGTTTTAGTCAGTTATGCTATGACTGTTTGCAGGTCAATCAAAAGATGATGAAATCAACTCTTATCAAGGACCTTTATGGAGAGATTGAAAGACTTAAGGCAGGTGAGGTGGTTTGAATATTCCAGGGGCGATAAAGAGAAAACATTACACTGTAATTTATGTTGCCTTAGTTAGCCAAGTTGAAATAGTTGAAATAATTGTTGTCATCTTGTCCAGAGGTTTATGCTGCCCGTGAGAAAAATGGTGTTTACATTCCGAAGGAGCGGTATTATCAAGAGGAAAGTGAAAGAAAGGTATTACTTCCTCGTTTTAAACATTAGCTTTGTTGCTGAAAATATGTTTATGCCCTTATTTGGCCATTGGATATTTCACTTGTATTAAATCAATTTTTTTGCTCTCGTCATGTCTTTACAATGATCAGGCAATGGCAGATCAGATAGAACAAATGGGAGTTCTGATAGAAACCCAGCAGAAGGTTAGTGTGTGGCGTTTTGTTATCTACACGTTAATTCATATATTTTTTTGGTTTGAAACTGAAATTTACAAGAAAAAATTATGTTATGCAGCAATCTGAGGATTGGCGGGACAAATATGATGCCCAGGTTCATCAATGTTCTGATTTGAGTACCAAACTTAGTGCCACTGAGGTGAGTTGGGTTGATTTGTTGTTTAGCGTGGTTCTCGTGTTTGAATGGACTCTTATGAACTGTTAAAAACGTCCAGAAAAACTTCAATCAAACTATCAAATTGCTCATGAGCACTGAAGAAGAATTGAAGAAGTGTCGATATAGCTTGAAGGAGAGGGATTTTATCATATCTGAGCAGAGAAAAGCAGGCATGATTAACTATCTTTCTTACATTTTATTGATTTTTTAATGTATTAATATTGCTCTTTAATTTTCAAAACAGAGAATGCTTTGGCTCATCAAGCTTGTGTTTTACGGTCTGACTTGGAGAAAGCACTCCAGGATAATGCTTCTTTGTATCAAAAGATTGGTATGTTGTCTTTGAAGTGGTTTGAAAGAGTCAACTTTATGGCTATTCAAATGACAGTTGTGACTATCTACGAGATGCTGTGCAGGTAGAGAAGATAAGCTGAGTTCTGATAACAGATCAGTGGTTGACAATTTTAGAACTGAGCTCTCCCAACAGATTGTTTCTCTTTGTAACATGGTAGCTACATCAATATCTCAGCAGAATGAACATCTTCAGTGTGTTCAGGACCTTGGCAATTCTTTCTTGGACAGGCATCGTAAGGTATGAAGAGTATTTGGTTACAGTTTTCCAGTCTTTGTTTTTCTTACTGTGTTTTGTTATCTGAATTATTGTCGCGTTGCTTTTAGAGTACTTTAGATATGGATTAAGTTGATATGGCTTTTTGGTTTTCTTAATAATCTCACCATCCATGCCTGGCTCCTTGTTTCAGTCAATTGAGGAATTGAAGAAAAAACTGTCATCTTCGAGGGCTGTGTATATTTCTCACATTGAGGCAGTGCAAAATGTGGTCCGTTTGCACAACGCCGGCTCTATAGCTGGCTTAGAGGAAATTTCTTTGTTAGCTTCTTCCAGTGCACAGACTATTAAAGATGTAGGTTGCAATTATTTGAATCTTTTGTTTTGATCATTCTATCTTTCTTTAATCATTCCATCAGCATTGATGTATTTGTTTGATTTTCTTTTCAATCCAGCATCTAGCATCAGAGGCTGGACAAGTGTCTTCCATATTCGATGAGCTTCAGAATACTCTATCAACTCACCAGGGGGAAGTAGCTCTTTTTGCTAGGGAAATGCGTCAGGTTTGATCCTCGATCTTGCCTTGTATTTTTTGTAATTTTTATTTTGGGTTTGGGCATCCAGTCCTAATTTCTCTGATACTCACTGCATTTAGTTTTTTAGCTCTTAATATTATCCCTAAACACTTAATTTATCTGTAACTTGGTTTTGTACATTTCTTCATTTTAAGCTATGTACACCTGCTTACCGTTGTCTAATGTGTACTTCTTGTTGCCTATCCTAGTTGGATCTTTCTATATAACTTTTCGCAATTTCTTATTTCTTGTTACTTTGCTTTCATTTGGATCAACAGCGATTCCATGTCAGCAGCGAGCAAAGAAAGGAGGTCTCTGAATACATGAATGGATTTCTTGATAAGATTTTGGAACAATGCAAAAGTCTGGAAAATCATGCGGTTCAAGCTGATGCAGTACAAATGAAAAATATTGCTGATTTTCAGAAGGCTTATGAGGTGCGAAATTGTAAAGTAACTAAAAATATGAGTGAATATGTTCTCTTTCTGCCTTGCCAACTGAAAGCTTGAACCGTGCAGGAGCAATCAAAATCAGATGCAGAGAAGCTTGTTGCTGATATCAACAATCTTGTTTCCAACCACCTTCAGCGTCAAAAAGAGCTGGTATTTTCTCTCTGATCTTTAATTTTTCTTCTAGATGAATTATTCAGAGGCTGATGGTTAAGTTATTAGGTGGATGCAAGGCTTGTTGATCTCAGAGAAACTGCCACAGGAAACAAGGCAGTGCTGGACGGACATGTTTCTTCGATGGAGTATGTTTCAACAGATGCAAAACGAAAATGGCAGGAATTTTCTATGCAGACAGAGAATGATGCTAAGGATATTGCAGATTATTCAGTTACCAAACATTGTAGAATGGAGTCACTCTTACAGCAATGGTCTGTGTATTCTTCTGCTTGTAGTCGGAATTGGTATCCTTTGATTCTTTGGTTGGAATTGATAAAGTCTGTTCCCTTTTCTTTGCTGTAGCGTAAGCACTGCTGGATCAGCTTTCAAGCACTGGGAGAAGACACTTGACTCTGTGAATGAGATGGGAAACAATCATGTTTCAGAAATTGGTATCTCTTACGAGGTAGAAATGCCATATTCCTTCTACATCTTCAATATTTAGTTATTCTCAACACATTTGCTGTCTCATTGAACCTATATGTGCATCTTTATAAGGATTGTGGTTTTGGCTGGGGTCATAGAACGCACAGGCCAACATATGATTGCAGCTTTCCTCTTGTTCTGTTGTTGCATCTCATTTTCGCAGTTGTCTCATTAAGTTAATTCCTCATCCTGTCTAAATTCATCCCTTTTCCCTTTCAATGCCTTGGTGAAGAAATGCATCTGACAGCATAGAGCAGCATGACACGGAGGTTGGTTATGCTCGGGTTACAGCTGAGCAAGATGTGGCGAAGAATAGTGAAGATATCCTCAACCACATTGACGGTAAGTTGTATATCTTTTCTTTTTCCTGGAGTATAATAATCCCAGCCCTTCACATGGTGGTCAAAATTTCATTGAAATATAGTATGATAGGTAGTTAAATATGCATGCAGATTTGAGTCATGCATAGTAGTTGAGGATAAGTGCATGTTGACATACATTCACATTGAGTTTTGTTACTTGATGATTAGGGGATGTGAATTTAATATTCATGTGGATCTGTTTACAGGATTGTCAGAGGAGGAGCAAGGATCTGTATCTAAAATCTTGGAGGCTGTTAAAGCTCACTCAAACACACTGCAGACTTTTCAGGGAGGATCATTCTGGTGAAGCTGCAGCTATCGATGATAGAGCAAAGGAAACATTTGAGCAGCAATATATGGTAAGTTGGTTCAGCATACCTGTGCCCCTACTCAATTAGTGAAAGGGGAAATAGATCAACTGCAAGTTTTAGTAAATCAATAAGAAAACTTAGTTTGATCATCTTCAGTCTTGGAAATGCGCTATTCACGTCATAGCAATTTTAAGTGGTGGATGGGGTGGTGAGTTAAAATTTTCCAATCAATACTGGAATTGACTGGCGTGTTTTGAAATTTTTAAATCACATACTCTAGCCTCAAAATGTCGAGTTGCTCCAGGCGCCTAGTCATTTTCATGCATGTTCTCTACTACCGCGTTGAATTACCAAATTGAACCCCCATTTAGATGCAAAAATGCACGAGTCATGTTATGAGCATACCTGTTGTTTCAGTCATGTTATCGACCGAGTCTTGCTTGTTGAGTTCTGTTGCCAGACATGTAATAAAATTAACAAATGCATGAAAGTTTAGGTGACGAATAACTGATTAACTGTTTGGGTCACTATTCTGTGTTAATTAATCCATGGTAGGAGGGAGTATCTAATGTAAAACAGCTTCGTTGTTAATGCTTTCGTTTAGCAAAATCTAGTGAGGGATGAATTTATGGCCTCTACAAAATAAAATTACACTCAGTCGATACATCTGTTGATCCAACGTGCAGGATTATGAACCTACAGGCGCAACACCATCGAGAAGTGAGCCGGATCTTCCCAGCAAGGGGACCATTGAATCCCTCCGGGCAATGCCAGTGGAGAAATCTTCTCGATGAATTTCGAGAAAATAATTCATATGAATCATTTGAGGTCAAAGAACTGAAGCCCTCTCTAATACCACGGTCACCCCTTGTTCAATTGAATCAGCAATAGAGTGCCTGTGTTCCATTCATGTCTCTCCAATGAAAAGCCTATTTGTATAAACATTTTCGAAACTTTGCAAGGTTGTGGTGGAGGGTGTATTGCTAATTTCTCGTCTAGATTAATAAATCCCATCTTGGGATTTAGTAATTTGTAGCCTAGCAGAATGAATATTGTAAAGTGAGGAGGCATAAAACTACACATTTGGGGTTCAAGTTTTACTTTCACAGCGGCGGTCCCGTTCAGTTCTGCTAATGTAAAGTAACAACGTATTGGATTCTTTGATCACTCAAGCAGAAATTGAAGTTTTGTTTATAAATGTTTTCAGGTCGATGCCCCTGTTGATTTTGCTGTTGAATACATCAAATTTTACAACCTATTTTTTAGGATCAACTAGGTTATCTTTTTGATGGGGGGAGGAAACAACAGAAATGAGGTACCTGGAGGAGGTAGATACTAATAGAAAGTATATAGACGATCAATCTGTTGCTCTAGCCACCAGGTTCCTTGAAAGTTGAAGGAAACAACAATGCAACAGGGGAGCTCTCCCTCGCCTGTTATCTCAACTTGGGTTCATAAAAGGTTCGACAAAATATATTGTTTTCTATCTTCAACATGTTGTAAAAGTTATATAATTTTTAAACTTTTTGTTTCCTTATTAAAATATTTTTTAATGATTCTTAAAACTAAAATTATAATATTTGTAATGGTAGTAGTAAAACATCGTTTTTTTTTTCCAGCTGTTATAACTGATTGAATTACTTAATTTCTTAACAATTATATTTATATTGTTGTTACAGCCATTTTAATTTCAAAATAAATTTAAACATGATTATTATATTATAACTACCTATAAATACCATATAGTTTTTTTTAACAAAAATACATACTGAAATATTTTTCCCTTTAGTTTGGTGGTTTCTTTCTTTTTAAACTGTTTGTGTGTTGCATTATTTTGTTGAGAAAAAACTTGTTGAATTCTAGAAATTATTTTACTATTAAAAAAATATCTTTAAAAATAATTTTTTTAATGAGTAATTTTTTATTAAATCCTAAAATACCTGATATTAAAAAAAATATCATTAAAGATAGTACCCAAACACGAATCAAGTTTTCTTTGCCGTTATTTACCTTCAACTTTTACGACACAACCTGTCTCCCCTTTCTTTCCTGTTGCTAACAGATTTTATGTTCAAACTAAAAAACCAAGCCACCCTTCTCTCTAGCCACGGAATACTTCGTTTCTTCTCAGCTTCTGCAGCCGCCGCAGCCATCTCAGACAATCCACCTTAGGTTCCAATGCCCAATAAAAGACATGAATCCTGAATTTTTTATCTCCACGCTCTTCAAGTGTAGAAACATATTCCAAATTAAACAAGTTCATGCCCAAGTAACTACCACTGGTATTATTCATGACCTCGTTGTTGCTAACAAACTGCTATACATATGTGCAAAACACAAAGATTTAGTTAGTGCTCATCTTTTGTTTAATAAAATGGAAGAGAGAGACCCGGTTTCTTGGAGTGTTATGATTGGTGGGTTTGTAAAAAATGGTGATTATGATCACTGTTTTCAAACTTTTAGGGAGCTTATTAGAGGAGGGTCAAAACCGGATAACTTTTCACTACCATTCGTTATAAAGGCTTGTAGGGATACAGTGGGGTTGATTATGGGCACATTGATTCACTCTACGGTTTTGAAAAATGGGTTACACTTGGATAATTTTGTGTGCTCTACTTTAGTGGACATGTATGCCAAGTGTGGCATGATTGACAACGCTAAGAAGCTGTTTGATAGAATGCCTAAGAAAGACCTTGTAACTCGGACCGTCATGATTGCTGGGTATGCTGAATGTGGAAAACCGAAACGAATCATGGGTTTTGTTTGATCAGATGAGAAAAGATGGTTTTGTGCCCGATAAGGTTGCGATGGTGACCATTGTAAATGCTTGTGCTAAATTAGGTGCTATGAACAAGTCTCGGTTAGTTCATGACTATATATGTGCTAAGAGATATTCTTTGGATGTTGAATTGGGGACTGCGATGATTGATATGTATGCCAAGTGCGGAAGTATTGATTCTGCTCGGGAAATTTTCGATAGGATGGAACAAAGGAATGTGATTTCGTGGAGCGCGATGATCGGGGCTTACGGGTACCATGGACAAGGCAGGGAAGCTCTTGATTTGTTTCGTATGATGCTGAATAGTGGAGTAATACCTAATAGGATCACATTCATCTCCTTGCTGTACGCTTGCAGTCATGCAGGTTTGGTCGATGATGGTCTTCAGCTTTTCTCTTTGATGCCAGTCAGCTATGGTGTGAGGCCTGATGTGAAGCACTACACTTGCATGGTTGATCTCTTGGGGCGTGCCGGGAGGCTAGACGAGGCATTGAGACTGGTTGAGAGTATGAAGGTTGAGAAAGATGAGGGGATATGGTGTGCTTTCCTTGGAGCATGTAGAATTCATAAACAGGTAGACTTGGCAGATAAGGCGGCAGAATTGCTTCTCTCGCTACAAACTCAGAACCCGGGGCACTACATATTGCTTTCAAATATTTATGCAAATGCTGGGAGGTGGAAAGATGTGGCAAAGATTAGGAATCTGATGACCAAAAGGAGGTTAAAGAAAATTCCTGGCTATACATGGATTGAGGTGGATAACATTGTATATCAATTTGGTGCTGGAGATAATAGTCATCTTCGATCAAAGGAGATCGATGAGATGCTGAAGAGTTTGACCCAGAAACTGGAATCGGCTGGTTATGTCCCTGATACAAACTCTGTGTTACATGATGTCGATGAGGAGGTTAAGCTTGGAATTTTGCACGCACATAGTGAGAAGTTGGCAATTGCATTTGGCCTTATTGCCACCCCCGACGGAACTCCTATCAGGATTACAAAGAATCTGAGGGTTTGTGGCGATTGTCACACATTTTGCAAGCTGGTGTCAGCTAACACACAGAGGGATATCATTGTACGCGATGCTAACCGATTTCACCACTTTAAGGAAGGGATTTGTTCTTGTGGAGACTATTGGTAATTGCTTCAAGAATATAGGCTTTTATATCTTCCTTCTCTTCCGTATTTTCTAAGGCATGCAGTACAATTTACAGAACTGTAATTTTAACATGCTGAGAGGGCTAGCATTGCTTTCGGACTGCCTCTAAGTAGGTCGCAAAAAAAAAAAAACGACTATTGTTGTATTAAGGAACCATTTTATTCAAAAATTTAAGCAGTCAGGTGAGATATTAGAATATGATATATATTATTCTCTAACACACCTCATCAAGTGAAAGCCTTTTGGACTTGAAACTTGCACATGTCCGTACTATTTTTGAACTTGATTTTTATCATATAGTTAGAGGGGTGGTGAGATTTGAATCCGTGACTACTGGGTCAACAAGACTCTGATATCATATTAAAGAACCATCTCATCTAAAAACTTAAATTGTTAAGTGAGACTTAAGAATATAATATATATTATTCTCTATATGGTTTGACCGTCTAGCTTTGCTTTGTGTGAATTTCATGACTCCGTGTTTCTGGTTTTGGATTTGGAGGTACTTGCGCAATTTTATACTTTGCGATCTTGCAGATTGGATTCTGGTAGTCGGGACACTTCTTTATCGTGCAGGTTTTATTTCTGCTGTTAGCATTTCTTCTACTTAGAGTATAGTTTATTGTTCCACTGAAATGCAGCCCTTTTACTGCACCTTTTTTCGTTATTGATAATTCTGCTGTGATTTCGAATTTGAGAAGGGAAGAAAAAGGAGCGCCGTATTTTATTTGTGTGTTTAAATTTTTATTCTTAGAATTTCTTGACAAGATTGTGAAAAAACTCTCTCTTTCTTGCTTGTGTGATTGCAAATAGAAGTTTTTTGTTATCTCAATTAGAATTAGATAGGATGATGATAATATAAATTATCTTCTATTTAATAAATTAAATTTTGAAACTGATATCAAAGTTAGGTTTGATAATCCAGTCACCAGTTTAGATTTACTGTTTTCTTCAAAGCTTACTGAATGAACCAAGGTTATCAATACCGTTTCGGTTGCTCGTTTTGTTTTTTCTATTGGTACAAAACGTTTTGGTTTTAGAGTGTTTCGGTGTGCCGTTTCGGGGTTGTACTGTTCATATATAATTAATTATATATGTGAAAAAACTTAAAAAGTGAAAAAATTAAATATATTTTTTATTTTTTATAAAATCAAAATTGACACAATTTTATTTTTTATAATATATATTTTTTATTTTTTATTATTTTTATTTTTGCAATTTCAATACATCTTATAAACAATAGTATATATATATCTGTGTGTGTGTACACGTTTGTAAAATAGTGGGCGGGAGAGGTGGGAATAAATTTTTCCCAGGACCGAACTAGGAGTAATTCCGAGTTGTATTGATCGGTATTTAATTGATATTTTTGGTATGAAACTGGTATTTAAAATGAGACAAAAATAATATCGTTTTGACTTATTTTTTTATTTAATACGAAAACATTTTAGTTGTTTCAACCGAAATGAAACGATATGAATAACTTTAGAGTGAACTGATAAAATATTATTTAAAGAACTTTAGAGTGAACTGATAAAATATTATTTAAAGAGTTCTCATATCTAATAGATTGTATGGAGAACTTTTTGTGCGGACAACGAGCTTGTTTTCTATAATATAAAAGTGTCGGCTCTGTTAATTTAATGATGATTCAACTAAATTCCACGGGAAAAAATGCAAGCTCTTCATTTGCTGAAACAGAAAGTTGCTATTATTTTGGTAGCTGGATTCGCGGTCTATTAAGCAGTCAATTTTGCAACAGCAAGCGATCACTTGAATCGCGAAGTGATTGCAGACAAGAATAATTAGGTTTGTCGGTTTTGGTTTTGTTTTTGGCTGAAATGACCGAAATATTTAGTATCGGTTGAAATAATAAGACAAAACAACGTCGTTTTTATCTCGGTCTAAATTCTGGCTCGTTCTAGATTTTTCGGTCAAATATCGGCTAAAACGTTTTGGTTTTGTCATCAATTTTATTTTGGCCAAATAGTTTTTTTTTTAAAAAAATAATGAATGATTTTACAATATCAATTATATCTTTTAATTCGATCGTGAGATTGAGATGAAATTTTACGATGAGTCTTTTGACATATCTATTATATATTATATTAAAATTTTAGAGCAATAAGAAAATGTAATGACCTTACGAGATTGATGATGACATTTCTCGTAATATTATACATGTTCATAAATTCGTTCTGAAAAATTATTTTGTTGCGTCTTTTTTTTAGTTTAGATTACACAATTCTAAATGATTTTATTTTTGGATTTGAAGTATTTTTTTTTTTTGAATCAATATATATATATATATAGTACAATCCCAAAACAGCATACCAAAATACTTCAAAACCGAGATATATCATTCTAATTAAAAAGATAAAACACCAACCAAAACGGTATTTACCATCTTAAAATAATACACTGCATGTTGTGCCTTCGGCAGAGATCGATGGTGCAGAGCTGGTGATTGCAGCAATGCATTTCAGTTTTGCGTTTGTGTTGCCGTCATTGGTATCTAACATTAATATAGCTACGGTAAACAACATCAAAACCCTGCATGGAATGGCTTCCTTGAACATTACGAATTTAGGATCGTTTATTTTTTAGAGTTTAAAATTAGATTTATTAAAAAAAATAAAAACAATCAATAAATTAAAGATTGTTAAATTGTGGGTATTAACGTTTCTATGCAAAAAAAAAGAAGTCTTAAACTTGAAAAAAATAAAATAAAAATTGATTCCAAATATATCGCCAATTCAAGGAGAGAGTTTATTTTTATAATAAAAAGGAAGAAAAAAAGAAGCTATTTCAACTAAAATTGTTTATGAACACGTTAATATTGATAATATAATTACTATATTTATTATCATTTAAATGATTGTGATTTACAATCCATATTAATCTTACAAATATCAACTTGAAATTCAAAACATCCCGAAATAAAACTAACCACCCACCAAGTTAGTGAAAAACCTCGTCTAATTAGAGACCTATTTTCTTTTAGCCTATAAACCTCTCTCTCTCTCTCTCTATATATATATATATATATATATATATTACAAGAAAAAATCTCAGTTCTCTCAGGATTTGTCTCGTGGATGATAGTCAAATATCAATCATGGCGATGCCAAATTCTCTCTCAAATTTCGCTTTCTGCAAAGTAATAATGAAGCCGAGGCTTAAGATTTATTCATGATACCATACTCTTAATAATGATAACATAAAATTATTGTTCGTGAAAGAGGATGTGATTTCGATACATTAAAATATCTAAAAATATAAAAATAAATCAAAAATACTTTTGAAATATAGTAACAAACCCCACGAAATTCTATAGAATATAGAATCTGGTATCACTTCCTAAGCATTGGATAAAGTGTACATGAACATCTCCTTTTCTTTATTTCCTTTTTTTTTCTTCTCTTAGACAACGTAAATCTACAATATATTTCTAAAAAAATAAAAAAAATAATACACGTCGCGTTTTAATCTTCTCCGGTATCACCTTTTTGTTTTGCTTGACCTGGATTTTCAAGTAAGTGTATTAGGGCTCCATCTCCATCCAGTTCTTCTTCCTAAAAAGAAACTGCTAATGAATGACTTTCTTTTTATTTGATTTTCACTATTTCTTTCTTTCTTTTTGCCTACATGATGCATGCACTTGTTCTATGAGATATATTGCTTGAATTGTTGAATGGTTTGAGAAAGACAGAATTATTTATAAAGAATTGTATTATTCTGTAACTTACTTTTACAGCATTTTTGCAGGGGGGAAGAACAAGAAGGAATGAAATAATTATTCTGCTAATTATGTATTAGTCAATGAATTTACTAATTGTTCTGTTGTCATTTGCTGAATTTCCTTTTTGTGTTGATTCTGCATTTACGTGGAGATATTGTTGCCTTAGAGAGTCATTGTCACCAACCACATTTCCTTTGATATCACTATGAATTCTTTTTTACATTGATTCTGCATTTACATGATCGTTGGTGATTTGCAGATTATTGTTATTTTTGTTACTAATAGTCAGTTCACATGCACCTCGATTAATCATACAGATATAGTCATGAAATTAACGACCATGTAACTTTCTATTGATCATTATATTAGCAATTATAAAATTCGAGACTAAAATCACAGAAAAAGCAAATCACTAAGGGCCTGTTTGGGAGGGCTGTTGTGGTTGTTTTTGAAAATGCTTTTCATTTAGAAATACATCAAAATGATATTTTTTTTATTTTTTAAAAATCATGACATCAACACATCAAAGTGATTTAAAAACACCAAAAAAAATTTCAATTTTTTTAAAAACAGCGGTTGAAATGCCGTCCCAAACGGATACTAAGTCACAGCCTTATACCATTGTACCTACTAAATGGTTAAATGCCGACTCTAAATGTTAGTCAAGATATACTTACGAAAGCTTAGATATTCTTTTTTTTTTGTTCTTGTTTTTATGTCTCTGCTATAATGAATGAGAGGAAAACTCCTTGGATATTATATCCACCTCGTCAGACAAAAGGACACTGCGAGTGTCTTTGTCGAATAACTCTTCATCATAGCGCGCCTATCTGTGCATGGAGTTTTTATTTTATTTTATTTTCTATAAAAAAAAACCCATTAATTTAAACCTTTTTAAAAACAAAATAAAACCTAAATATTTGAATTACATTGCCAGTCTTACATCCAAAGATAGAAATGTAATTAGCATATTTATAATCATTTCGGGTGATTATGGATATTTTGATTATCATCCATAAAATTAGCGAATAAATAGCAAATCCACAAACTAATCCTTGTAAACATCATCTACATGGAGGTTCTTATCCTTTTTAATCTCTAATAAAGAGCCTGAAAACCTCTATATATATCCACTCGTCAACCTCCTAAACTCTCATTCTTAGCTCTTTTATTATTATTTTTATTCGCAAAAATTTTTTAAAAAAATTGTTCTCTCCCTGTGATACCTGGTTTCTCTCCTGTGGATGATCATAATCAGACATCCATAATGGTTCTTCCAAATATTCTCGCAGTTCTTGCTCTGGTTTGTGTGCTGGGTAAAAATGGAGTCGAGGCTTCTCATAAGATTTATCCTCGATTTCAAACTCTTAATGTTGAAAACGTGAAGCAGCTCCATAGAACCGGGTATCACTTTCAGCCTCCTAAACACTGGATCAACGGTATATAAACATCTCCCTTTTTTTTTTTTTTTTTTATCATACGACTATCTATAATATATTTTTGAGAAAATAAAAAATAATATGCGTTGTCTATTTGATCTTCTCTGGTATATATGGCCTTTTTGTTTTGTTCGTCCTGGATTTTCAAGTTCTTCTTCCTAAGAGATTTTCTTTTGTTGGCTTCCCTAGGGTTTGATTTGATCTATCCAAATATTGACAAAGATCTTATCTTGACAGATTTATTCTAGAAATTTCAATGTTTTTTTCAGTCCCTGATCATGGTTGAAGTGAGATTGATTGTGGTGGTTTCTGCTTTTCTAATTTCTCTTTGCACCAAGAAAAAAGTAAAATCCTTCTTGTGCGGGTGTAATTTAATTTAATTGTTAGTACAAGATTATTTCAAATTTTAAATTGTTAGTCAAGATATACTTACAAATCTTGACCCCGCATGCACTTTTCATAAGAGATATATTACTTTAATTTTTGGTGAAGTTTTCAAATTTAATTATTAATTATTAATTATTAATTTCATTACAAACTTATTTGATAGAAGTAGGGGTGGACGGTATTAGGGACAAAGCTTAGATATTCATTATTTTTATTTTACGTCTCTCTGTTCTTATGAATGAGATGTGATGAATTTTGATAGTGTGGATAAGGTTAATTTTAATGATTTTTTTATTTAAAAATATATTAAAATGATATTATTATTTTTTTTAAAAAGTTTGATATCTGAAAATAATCTAAAAATAAAAATATTTAAATTAAATTAAAAAAAAAATTAAAATATTTTTAAATCACAATATCATACACCCGAGACAAAAGGACATTCAAATGGAGGTTAGTGGTTAGGCAAATTACTATTAGCTGCGAGGTAAACGTGCTTGTTCGTGGTCCTGACTTTGAGGCACTTTATTTACTCTTTAAATAACACTAGTGAGTTGAACAGATTTCGGTTTTATTTTACAGTATTGTTTTTTTAAATTATTTTTTGTTTAAAAATATATTAAAATAATATTTTTTATTTTTTAAAAATTATTTTTGATATAATCTAAAAATATATAAAAAAATTACAACAAAAAAATCAATTTTTTCACAATAATTTTAAAATATCAAAACAGTCACTTCATAAAAATATTGAGAGATTCGTAAAGAACTGGGGCATATATTATGGAGAAAAGTAGGGGATCTGGAGGGATAGATAATCCTAATTAATCATTGCCAGGACAGATCGTGGCGAAAACATTATAAAACTTTCACTGACATGACTTGAGGTTTTGACGTTTTTGTTTATCTTGACAAAAGGTTGTCCCATCTACGTGCTCGGAACTTTTTTCACTGGATCCATTCTGATGTCATGCTTTATTCTTTTTTGAGTGAAATTTGACTCCAACAATGAAGGCTAACTCTCTTTTTTTGGGTCCATGATGCTCGTGGGTGCGGCTCGAATTGATTGGAATGAACTGATCAACCATAGACCCAAATGGTAAGCCAATTCAACAAGAACATGATCGGTTTCATGGCCTCCAGTTTTTTCAAATCAATCCTGATTTTGATTGTTTTATTTGTGCTGATATGTACGAGCAGCGCCCATGTACTACAAGGGGTTCTATCATCTGTTTTACCAGTACAACCCTAAGGGTGCGGTGTGGGGTAACATTGTCTGGGCTCATTCAGTTTCCAAGGATTTGATCAACTGGGAATCCCTTGAGCCTGCAATCTATCCTTCTAAATGGTTTGATAACTATGGATGCTGGTCCGGTTCTGCAACAGTCCTCCCAAACGGCGACCCTGTTATATTCTACACGGGTATTGTGGACAAAGATAACAGTCAGATCCAAAACTACGCCGTGCCGGCGAACTTGTCGGATCCTTATCTTCGTAAATGGGTTAAGCCCGATGATAATCCGATAGTGAACCCGGATGCCAGCGTCAATGGCAGCGCGTTCCGTGATCCGACGACTGCTTGGTGGGCTGATGGCCATTGGAAGATTCTGGTAGGCAGCAGGAGGAAACATAGAGGGGTAGCGTATCTGTACAACAGTAGGGATTTCAAGAAATGGGTCAAGGCTAAACACCCGTTGCACTCAGTTCAGGGCACGGGTATGTGGGAGTGCCCGGATTTTTTTCCGGTTTCATTATCAGGTGAAAAAGGGTTGGACCCTTCAGTTATGGGACAGAATGTGAAGCATGTATTGAAGGTTAGCTTAGATATGACAAGATATGAGTACTATACACTGGGTACTTACGATAAGAAGAAGGACAGGTACTTTCCCGATGAGGGCTTGGTCGACGGCTGGGCTGGTCTGAGGTTAGATTATGGAAACTTTTATGCTTCCAAGACATTCTACGACCCGAGCACAAACAGAAGGATCTTGTGGGGTTGGGCTAATGAGTCTGATGCTGTTCAACAAGACAAGGACAAAGGGGTGGGCAGGAATCCAGGTGGTGGAATAATATATCGCTGATTTTCTTGAAGTCATAATTTAATGGTTGATAACGTTTTATAACATATTTCTTATTGTTTTGTTGTAGTTGATTCCAAGGAAGGTGTGGCTAGATCCTAGTGGAAAGCAACTGCTGCAGTGGCCTGTTGCAGAATTGGAGAAATTAAGAGGGCACAATGTTCAATTGAGCCATCAGAAAGCTCAACCAGGGCGACCATGTTGAAGTTAAAGTCACCACTGCCGCCCAGGTTTGTTTTTCACCATGAATACTGGTGAAGTAGAGGAAAGATTTCATTGATTATTGCTAGTTCTTCATGTGTTTTACAGGCTGACGTCGATGTGACCTTTTCTTTCCCGAGCCTGGACAAAGCTGAGCCATTTGATCCTAAATGGGCGAAGCTTGATGCACTCGATGTTTGTGCTCAGAAGGGTTCCAAAGCACCGGGCGGGCTCGGTCCGTTCGGACTCCTGACATTAGCTTCGGAAAAGCTTGAAGAATTCACCCCCGTCTTCTTCAGAGTGTTCAAAGCAGCAGACAAGCATAAAGTTCTCCTGTGCTCCGATGCAAGGAGGTTTGTGTTTTCCTCCTCTAGATATCTAGTTTTGTTATCAGCCTCTGCTAAACATGGTCTAAATAGTAAACACCTGGATTCTTTGAGCAGCTCTTCCTTGGGTGAGGGGCTATATAAACCATCTTTTGCTGGGTTTGTGGATGTTGATTTAACCGACAAGAGACTTTCACTCAGAAGCTTGGTATGGAGTCCTTTCGTTGTTGTTTTTTGTCTGAAACAATACATTCTCTTGTTCTGTTCTCGTTGACTTTTTGTTTTTACTCTCTGTTTGTAGATTGATCACTCTGTTGTGGAAAGTTTTGGAGCTGGAGGAAGAATTGCCATCACATCCAGGGTTTATCCAACCACTGCAGTCTTCGACAAGGCTCGCTTGTTTGTGTTCAACAATGGCAGCGAGACCATCACGGTGGAGAGTCTGAATGCCTGGAGCATGAACAAGCCTGTGATGAATGTCCCTGTGAAGAGCTGAAGAGGGGGAAGAACCAGTCGATGAATAATAATAATAATAATAATCATAATAACAAGAAGGAAATGGGCTAAGAAATACTAATTATTTTGGGTAGGATAGAGATATTTGAACACTGCGGTGTGTAGTAACACTGCAAAATAACAATCCTACTTGGTTCTTATGTAATTCTCATGTGAATTAAATAATGTTTTTGCAATCAATTTTTAATTTCTGATTAATATTTTCGTAGATATTTCTTGAACAAAAGTATTTTGATGAAGACAGCCTGTACTTGCTTAAGGATCCTTTCATGTATTATGCTAGACATTAAAAACAAACGATTAGTTCAAGCCTCGAAAGAATATTGGAAAAATTGTGAAAGGGGAAGACATTTGAATAAATGAAAAGGAGGAAAAATGAATTCTTAAGATTTTTCAAGAGACCTTATAAAATAGACCTATTTCATGGCCTAAGATTTTACCGTTTGTGCAACAACTTTTAGAGAGTTACAAAAACAAAAAAGGGCTTTTTGGGTCCATTTTCCAAACACTTCAAAATAAAAAATCTGTTTTTTTATCTTCTTTTTTTTATTTTACAATAGAAAAATTTGATTACTGAGAACCTTTGCATGCTTATATCATGCCAAGGTATTATAGAAGAAAAGATATATAAAACTTAATCCAACATGGTGGATAACTATATTCTGAAACAAGAGCAAAAAAAAACTTTGGCATAGAGTTAATATTATATTTTTGTAATAATGACCATCATAGCTAGAAGCTAATGGGTGTATGGCACTTCTGAAAAAAAAAATGTTTTTTTTACTTTAAATTAAAAAAAATAAAAAAGTAGTGGTTTTAGATCATTTTATGTTAAAAATATTTTTTATAAAATAAAAAATATTATTTTAATATATTTTAAATAAAAACAACTTAACTTTATTATCTAACAATCCCATTCTCAAGCAATCACTAAGACCGGAAAGGGATTTCAGAATAATTTTCTTTCACATCTCAACTTTTTCGGGTGAATAACTATAAGGTCCCAATTAAAATAATAATAATATTGAATAATCAAAACTATTTTGATATCTATTACATGACTCATATCCATTAGGTTTTTGTAAAATTATAAAATTTATACAATCTTTTTTAAATTTTTAATTTTTAATTTTTTTTCCATACCATTTTTTTGAACTCGTCTTGATCTTCAATTGCAAAATATACGAGGAGCACTCAAAATAAAAAGGTAGTGTTAATCACCAACTCCTCAGTCCTCAGGCATCATTCATTTAAAAAAGGGTGCTCGCTATAAAAAAAATATAGAGGGTTTCTTTATTTTTTCATGAATCAACTTATTGTTTTCTAGTTCATATATCTTCGGCTTTAATCACTATAAAATAGAAGATATATATAGTTCATAGTGGTTGATTTGGCTCATCTCTACGTATAGGAATGAGCTTACAATATTAAAATTTATTTTAACTTGTTTTGTTTTATACTTAATTTTATCACCACCACATTACAATTTTTTATAATAAAAAAACATTGGCGTTAAATTTAATCAAGTACAATATTATATTTATATAGATTTTGTAAAATTATATTTAAAAATAGTCCTTGGAAAAGGTTTTATTATATTTACTAAACATGTTTGGTGAGAGAAGGAAAAATAACATAAAAAATAGATCAAAATCACACAGAACATCACATATGAAATTCAACATCAAGAGGGGTAAAAATTCAGAGGCAGAATATTTTTGGAAGTATCAAAATAAAGAAGGCTATATCTTAACAATATTCATGGAGATGAATCACAGGTTGTCTTGCTAAATCCAGATTCCAAAAGTGTGACAAAAAAACAAGTCCAAAATCTCACACTCGAATTCATCCCATGCACCAATGCAGCAGTCATGATCATTTACTTGATCTTCTTCTTGGGCCTCAGCTGCAGGAAGTAGAAACAGTGGGTTTCAGAACATGAGCTTCAGCTTGGTGGAAATAACAAAAATATAGGATACATTTTATCATATAAAAAAATAAAAACCTGATTGCTATGACCGCACTTCTTCTTCCTGCAGTTGACAGCCCTGGGATGCAGACGAGCATAGCACCTGGTGAAAAAGGATCTATTAGCATTCTAGTCACCGCCGGCCAGACAGCAAATACAGCTAATTCAACAATATGTTCTTAGAACAAATTGAGCACATAGACAGACAGATCCCTTATCACACACTAGCATAGGGGAGGCAAAGGGCAACAATAGCAGCAGAAGAAAATTTCATCTAAATTCAAAATGCAATTCAGTTGCAGCTCTCAGTTTGTATTCTCAAAACACAACAGAAAAGGGTATTCTCATAAACACAACAGAAAAGGGTGGTTCTCTAAATGCAAGTTCAGAACTATACTTCTTATCATCATGATAGCAGATGAAATAAACTGTTCTTTTGAAAATGAAATTGAAGACCAGAATTAGAGGAAGAAAATGTTTATCGCCGAAAAGACCTTTGCTTGTGTCGAAGACTAAAATATATCAAGATTAATGGGACATAATATAAAGCAAGAAAATCTGCTTTTAGAATGATCAGAGGGTGCGACTAGGAAGTTCAGAATAAAAATTATAACAATTTGCTACATAAAAAATATATCATACGCGATCAAATTTCTCAGTAACGCATTTACTGGTGTGGTTTAAATAAATTGCATTTTATAAAAAGAAATAACAAAACATTGAATCTACACAGAAGAACAAAATGTACCAACCATGAAAATCAACTGGCTGTAAATCATCACCAGCTGATAAAGTTAGAGAATGGAAATCAATGTCGGGAACTTCTATAACCTCTTATGCACTGTTAACAGCAGTAGAGGCTAAGTAAAGTCCCATAAGAAATAACAATACCTCAAAACAAACAAGACACATTTCGATACAAAATATTCAGACATCACAAGCACATTTTAAGCATACTGAATTCATATTTTGCAATCATGCTTTGATTAGACGCTAAACTAAGTATTACAAAGGGCTTTTTGTTTCTTTCAAAGCTTATATATTAAGATTAAAGAAAATTTTGAAATAAAAAACAGTCAGATAACACTTTGCAAAATAAACATTAATCGAGTCAGACATTAAACTTAATGAAAAAAATACTAAAGAGAAGAAAACACCATACTTGCGGCAAATCAT
Organism: Salix viminalis; assembly: GCA_029228465.1. Lineage (NCBI taxonomy): Eukaryota > Viridiplantae > Streptophyta > Magnoliopsida > Malpighiales > Salicaceae > Salix > Salix viminalis. The sequence continues at coordinate 6,224,175 of CM055441.1, read as the reverse complement.
CTTCTCTTGGTTGTATTTGCGCGCCAAAGCCATCAAAGAAGGCTCGATAATTCCTCCTCTAAGCCTCAACACTAAATGAAGAGTTGATTCTGAATGAAAACACAAATAAAAACAAATTGATTATCATTTCATAAAAAATAAAATAAAAAAACAAATTTCACAAATAAAACTAACAATCAATTCAAAAACTGAGAAGGCAACCTTTTTGAATATTGTAATCTGCCAAAGTTCTGCCATCTTCCAGCTGCTTTCCAGCAAAAATCAACCTTTGCTGATCCGGTGGAATCCCTTTTCCAAAAAATACATGACTATTCTTACATTTACAGTTTTGAAAGAATCAGGGATTATAATGAGAGGAAAAAAAGTTGTACCTTCCTTGTCTTGAATTTTGGCCTTGACATTATCGATGGTATCACTGCTCTCAACCTCGAGGGTAATGGTCTTGCCAGTTAGGGTTTTCACAAAGATCTGCATCTTTACTTTCTCTCTATCTTCCACTCTTGAAGATTAGATAGGGCTGTGTTGTTGGATGTCATTAGGGTTTTATAGCGTGACAGCTAGGGTTTTCAATGGGGGAGACTGACGGCAAGAAGACTTCAACATGGTTATGGGCCATATGAGCCCTTTCCCACTGATTCGGTTTCTAGCAAGTCCAATGTAAAGGTCTCGAAAGCCCAGCTTAAACTTGTGTTCGGTGTTTATATTTAAACTATTTTTACCATTAACATATAAAAAAAATATAAAAGTATATAAAAAAAGTCAAATAAAAACATTTAACTTTGGTAAATATTTATTGAGATCAAAACTCCCAAACAGAATCTTAGTTAGGGTTGGCAATGGTATTCATGGATCAACTTTTTATTATATATATATATATATATATATATATATATATATATATATAGATTAGTTTTAATAATATACATTTATTATTTATAATTTAATATATAAGCTATTAACGCTACATGGTGTGGTATTTTACTATTTAAAAATAAATGTTCACCAACTTATGTGTTCTTGTGGATTAAAGCAGTTATTTTAAAAAATTCAACTTGATCCTTAAACTTTATTATAGAGAAAGAGCCCTTTTAAACCCAAATTAGCACCAAATTAAAAATTGGAGGACTGAAATGAAAACATGGATAAAATATATGGTGCCCTTAAATTTTGTTTGAAAAGTAAATCTTAGTCCTTCATTGTTTTTGTCTATTATGTGACTAGTCCTCTTAATTATAGAAAAAATAATTTTAGTACCACCTTCATTTTTATCATGTTTCAGCCCTTTATTTATAGGCCGAATGTTTGTCCCAACCTTATTCTTATTTACACGCACGCGCAACTACACACACAGTTTTTATTTTTATATATAGTTTTTTTTAGAATATTTTTTATATTTTTTTTTAAAAAAAAACTAATAATTATTTTTTATTATATTTGACATGATTAATTTTTTAAGAGATTAATATGATTCATTTGTAATTTTTATATATTAAATTTATTTTTAGAAATAAAAATATTTATTTCTTATAATATTTTAATATGTTCAATTTTTCATAATATTTGTTTATTTTATTTTATTTATTAATCTTATATGTGTGCCTATTTATATTTCAAGTTGATTCATAAAAAAATCATTAAACATAAAAAGTTAAATGATCTATATAATGATACTAAATAACTTGATCCATTTTTGTCTCAGTTTTTCCAATTTTGTTTAAGAAAAAATTACAATTCCAAAATGGGTTTGGTTAGTTATTTTTTGTTATCTTTTTTAATTGAACTTGATATTTTTTTCATATATTTTTCTCATATTATAAAAAAAATAGTTTAAGATAAAATTCATATTATTAAACTTTATAAATTCTATAAACATGTTCACAAGTTTAGCTGGTTGATGTGTTTCGCAAATATCAGTATTGAGTTAGGGTTTGATTTTCTGATCATTTATTTTTGTTGTCATATAGTTAAGTAAAGAATAGTTTTGGAACAATAAAAACAAATTACAATCCAACTTGGTTCATAGGTTTGACGTGGAAGCCCAGATTAACTAGTTCATAAGTCTGATGATTTCACCCACTTATTATATTTTTGTTTCTTGTTAAATTTCTTTTTCTTGGTTTTGTCCTAAAATATTGGATTTGTTTGGAGATAAACTACTGGGTTTTTTTTTATGATATAATTAAAAAAAATAGTTTATAAAAATATTATTAAACTCAACGGAGCTCATGACATAGGGCGCTAGGAAATTGGGATTGGTCCAATTTTTCATTTATTTAATAAATGTTTTTTAAAAAATTGTTATCTTGAAGTTCTTTTTAAATTTAAGCCATTTTTTTATTAGTCATCAAGATCATGTTTTGACCTACAAAATCAATTAATTTAATTTAGACTAGCTCCCCCATGATTTAGTTGAAAACTTGAGTTAGACAAATAAGTTATGGTGTTTCAAGATTGACTCATTAAACTAGGTTTAATAACACAATTAAAAAAATATTTTCTATTAATATTTTTATGTTTTACAATTTTAGTCTAGCTCATGGTGGAGCGTTGACCAATGGACTAGTAAAACACTAAAAGGAGTAGTGTTTTTTGCATGTATTGCAACATGCAGTGAATACTATGGATTTATTTTGGATTATCTCTTTTTTTCCTTTATTTTTTTTCTATTTTGGTTTTTTTTTTCAATCACATCCATGTATATTACATTGATTGGAGACTCTACTTTATAATGGCATGAGTCATTACATCATGAACATCATACATGAGAAAAATGAGCAGTTTAATCCTCAACGAATCAGATATTGAAAGAAAAAATTTAGAACTAAAAAAAACTAGATGCACGAAAGGATTTGAAATTAAAAATAAAATAAAGTGAAAATCAAAACAAAAACAATAAGATAGAAAGAAAGAACAATTATTTGATCAAAATGCTAGATTGAAAATAGAAAAAAAAATCACAAAAAAAGTATGAGAGCCAAATTAGAAAAAATAACACAACAAACTTGGATTAAAGAATGAAATTGAAAACCACCCAAACCTTGACAGAAAAGCCAAGGGAAAAACTTTGAAATTAAAAGAAAGACCAAGTTGAAAAAAATATTATACGTGGAAAATTAGAATTAAGGATAAAATTGACAATAAACAAAACTTTAACAAAAAACAAGAAAAAAAAATCAAAATCAAAATAATAAGGATCGAATTGAAAAAAATAAAATATGCAAAATTAAAATTGAAGAACTAAATTGAAAAAATAATAATTATAAAATAGTAAAAAAGGACTAGAATTGAACTAGTAAATAAAAAAGGACAAACCTAAAGTTTTTTTAGGAGATAAAAAAACAAAACAAAAAATGATTAGTGATAAATCATCAAACTAGTGACAACACATACCGCACCTATGAAATAAAAAGACATGACAACACATTCAATGACATGATAAAAAGACTTATTTGGCCATTCACGTTGACACGTGATTAACATATTAACAACTTTTTTGATTAAAAAATAATATTTCAAAAGAAAATGACCAAATTACCCTCACATATTTATGAGATTTCAAAAGACAAGTGATCCATGTTTCATTTCTCCATTACTACAAGAATAAAATTATTTGTTTACAATATTTTAGAGAACAAGACGGACCTAAACACCCTAGTTAATCGTTATTTTTTTTAAAAAAAAGAGTAAATAAGTCTATTTAAAAATTATTGAAAAAAACATATCTACAAGAATAAAATAATTTTTTAATATTTTTGAGAACAAGACGGACCTAAACACCGCAGTTAATCATTATTTTTTTATTTTAAAAAGAGAGTAAATAAGTCTATTTAAAAATTATAGAAAAATTATATCTATCCCAGTACAATTATTAAATGACTATTGGACTATGTAAGACATTCAAAATAACCTAACAAGGCAATTATTAAATAACTATTGGACCATGTAAAAATTCAAATAACCTAACAAAGCTTGTGATTTTTTTGGGAAGAGCAAAAACATCTCTACTCTATAGCAATAAGTAAAAAAAAAATGCATCTATTGCTACAAGGAATTTGCCTTGAGTTTTAGTTGTGTTTTTACTAGGCAATTAAGCATTCCAAAACATGTATTTGCGAAGAAAAAGATAAATTATCCTTATTATTCAAGCATGACTAGAAAAAATCATCGTGTTGCATCACAGTGGGAAAACACAGTACCATCTCAATGATATGGAAAACTGGTACTTTAATTATAATTTTGTACCAAATCCAACTCTTACCAATCACAGCTTAGATTCCATACGATTATGTTGAAAGGGAAGAAATCTTGGGAGTCAGAATCTCAAGAAGTCCCTTTGGATTGTCCATATGAACCCAATGCCCTGAATTTGGAAGAACATGAAGCGAGAACCTCCCCTCAGATTCATCTCCACTCCGGCTAGAAAGGCTTTCAAGTCGCTGAATTAAATCTGGATCCCAGCGGTCACTCTTCTCTGCAACTACCAGTCCTATTTCCATTCCTTTTGGTGGATGTTCCAGCAGAGACTGGTATGAAGTCTCCCTACATAATTTTTACACTCACTATTTAGACCTTCAATGCCATTATTTATATTCCGCAATGGAAGACATTTAAATTTGATTGATTCTATAAATAAATTTGAGGTTGACCTGTAAGAGTTGAACATCTGGATAGCACCTTCGAGATTAAAAGCCCATGTCTCTTGTTCTCCAGATTTCTTGAGGTTGCTTCCAATCCATTCTGACAATAATTTTGAGAAACCAAGTTCAATCATGCGGTTCACAAGCCATCTGAAATCATAATCATCCAGGGAAAAAAAAGTTAATTTACACTGAAAAAACTGGGAGCCACACAGACACTGAACCTAAAGCATAATATAATCCTGTATTTGCTTTCCCATCCTTCATCATTGATATAAATTGATTCTCTTCAAGATGATATTTTCTTATAGAAATCCCATTTCAAGAAATACCACAACTCGTGCATTTTATCCACAATTCTCAAACGGTAAGGAAATTTTGGGCTTATCTGAAAGCTTCAAGCAATTACTTGACCATTCAATCTCACGCCAACATTGCATTGTCTAGGCTACAAAGTGGAGAAGGGAATTAAATAAGCAGAAACCAAGTTTGTGCCTGGTCTTGATCCAATGTGACATGTGGAATGGAACCTAATTAAATAAATAAAAGATAGGGATGACAATGAACACTCAATAGCTGGATTTCTAATATATTCACACTCATCTAAAACAAATAGCCAAACTGTATCCATTACCCATCACATAAGAAAATTTATTATTCATGCCCAATTCACAAGCTGATTCTTATTTAGTAATCAATATAAAATAAAAGAGTACAATATAAATTTATGAGATGTTAAATGGTGAAATTATATATATATATATATATATGTATGTATATATTTCGGTTTGGGTTTGGATCATTTTTTGTTGAGTTTAAAAATATTCATACCCTATATATTAGTTATTGATTGAATCCTTGTTATTCATACCCAATCCAAAATTATAACTATCCAAAAAAACCCACTAACTCGAGTTAGTGAGTTTCCATCATATTTGAGTTAGTTTGTCATCCCTAAAAGAAAGTATTAAATAAGAGAAAATTCTCTCATCTTGTTGGAAGGATATCATCACATAATTATCTATGATTGTTCATGTTGTAGCAAGACCATTTCTTAATGTGGAGGGATGTGGCAAGTAATATTAAAAGGATTCCTCTTTGGATAATAGCTATTGTAACCGGTATTTTTGTGATTGGTTTAATAGGTATTTTCTTATATGGCAAACATCTGTTAAATTGTTTGATATCGTGAATCCTGCACTTCAACTGGAGTTCATATTCATATCAGAGATGAGGGCCCTTTATTAACATACTCCATATGAATTTGAGCTCCAGAAAGTGGAGTAATTACAGGGTTTAAATAATGGTCTATATCAAATTAGCAAGTACATGAGTGCGGCATGAACATCTATTTATCTGCTCCAATTCCAGGGTTCTGTCCATGACGAAGATTAAGAGCTTTAATTTCCACCATAGCTATAATAATTATCATATATGAGAACTAATCCTCATTTTGGAAATTGGATTACAAAATAGTAATCTAGTGCCAAAAACAACTATGCCAATGCCTGCATCTATATTTCTTAAACTAGGTTATACTTGGCCCACAAAATCATGCAAGTAAAACCAAAACCAAAAATAAAATGTCAGATCAATAACATGATAGGAAAACTTACCGTCGTGATGGGATCGGTGAGGGTAAACTTTGCAAGGTCTTCAAAACTTTTTCAACTTCTCCATCACTATATTCAAGACTTACTTCTACAGGCACAGAATCCAGTACCCACAGCTGTTCTGCACCAGGGAATTAAACATAAAAGCACAGGAATGACCTCTTGCCCAAACACATCAAGAATTTATCAAATAAACCCAGAAAGATTAAGATCCTTAATTGACCAGTATAAGACTCTCAGAACACACATTCATCTCTAATGACAACTCAAAATAACTACAAGAGCAGAAGTAAATCACTTCACAAGATCAACTTAAACAGAAGATACGACAGCTAAAACAAACAGTGAAATTATACAATTCATCTCATTATTCAACATACACACACTTCATCTAACAACCCATGAAAACATCATCTCTTCAAGGATCAAAACTGATTCAAATTTTATTCCTATATATAGCTCACAGTGCAGCCAATTATTGAGAAATACATGAAGAAAAAAAAAGAAAATGATCCGTCAATTCATTTCACAAGAATGATAAAACGCCCACATCAATTTCCACAAGAGAAAGAGACCACGCGAATTTGATAAAAAGATACTACTGAATTTTCGAATGAAAAAGAATACCTGTTTAGGAAAAGAAACAGAATGACCATAATCACCACGAGTGCAGCTCTCAGCAAATTGCAAAGCAACTTTGCCTCCCATAGAATGGCCAATAACAACATCAGGCCATCGCCAACCTTTCTCTTTCACCAAATTAGCCACATCCATAGCCGCATTAATCATATTATGAGGTGGGTCGAATCCCTCTATATCAGCAGATTTTCCATGGTTCCTCATATCCACAAGCACCATCCTCCACTCTATAGTAAATAACCAAATCAAAATCAAGATTCCAAAATATAGAAAAAGAGCAAAGAAAGTAAGAGAGTGATGGAGTGTACCAGAAAGAGAGGAAGCGAGATTGCGAGAGAAAGAACGCCAGTTGCGACCAGAACCTAAGAGCCCGTGGAGAATGAACGCTGTAGGCGCGTCAGGTTTGATGGGTGAAGAATGGATTTCTTCGAAAGCTAGGGTTTGGAGAGTGCGGGTATATTTTGTAATGAAAAGATGGAGATCGAGAGTTGATGAATCGAGTTACGAGGTTTAGACACTGTTTAGTCTTAAGAGAAGCCATCTTGCCAGAATTTGAGGTGCGATCCGCCCTTTTCTTGGAGTTCTTTTTTAATTTTCTTCTCTCTTTCTAAGGCTCTGTCAGTGGGGGAGGGTGGTTTCTCCTCCTTGAACAAATCAGAGAAGTTTAAACGATGTCGTATCCTTATAAAATTGGAATTGTATGGGCATCGGAAACCGTTTGGGTCTTTTATACCTTCTTTTTTTTTGGTCAAACTACATGAGAAAAATATTTTGGTTAATTAAATAGTTTATATTTTAAATCTTAGTTTTATATAAATTAAAATAACATGTTTTATAATTATGAAGATATGTTTTTTTTTATATTTTTATAATAGTTTAAAACAAACAATTTTTTTTTAAAACCACAACTAAAAATAGTTTTTTAACCTATTTTTTTTTAAAAAGTAAAATTATAAAAACTGCTAAAATGTAAAACACATACTAAATTGAGAATCTATTTATCCAAATGAAGATAGTTAAAAAAATGATGGATTCATTTGGATATGGATATGGAGATGAAAATGGTATTTTTTTTTATCCAATAGATTTTTAATACTATATTGTATAAAGAATCTTATATTTATAATTCTTTAAGATATGTTTTAAATAATTTATGTTTTTTAAGATCATTTTAATTAAATTTTGTTTGATAAATGCAAAGTATTTTATATTTTTATGATTCATATACTTTATTTAATGAAACTTAGTTATAAAAAATCATGTTGGAAGTTTGTCTTAAATGAAAACAATATAAAAAATTGAAAATCGCCTTTTATATCAACAAACTAGTATGTATGAAGGTTACGAGATTTATATGAAGAAAAAATCCTTTACCTTTATTGTCATTCTTAGTTTAAGATGATTCAAATGAATCAAGTGGTTAACCTTTGTTTCATATGGATCATTAGTGTATGAAAAATACAATAGTTTCTATAACATGTATAATTGATCTATATCTAACTTCATGGGTTGCTTCAATGTTTAAGATGTCAGGGTTTTTGTTTATACTTAGACATGTAGAAGTGACAATACATAGCTAAATAAAATAAAACAGTGTAAAATGAAAAATAAAACTAAAAAAAATTATGTGATTTATCCAATTAAGTTACATCCACAAGAAAATATATGAAGGACTTCACTAGGAAATATAGGAATTATAACCACTCTTTATTAATAGAAGAACAATTAGTAATCTCTTTACTAATAGGAGTGCATATATCATACACTTTCACAATATTCCTCATAATATGTATCACTAAATTTTATGGGATTGCACTCTCTTTTCTTCACTTAATGTATGAAAGGCTTGGGATGCAACCTATTTATAGGTTGGGCATCATAACCTTCCTCTGTATTTTCAAAGGGAGACACCTAATTGGTTCCTAGCATTTATGGTAGCACCAATTTAGTGCTTAACATTTCTTTTATGTCAACAAATACAGTTGTTTTATATTCTCTCACTTGAAGACTTTGATTTTTAATCATATCTACACACCTAACCATTTGTGATTCTTCTATCCTTTCTACACTTATCATCTTCATGTTGCTTATATTTTTGTTAGGCTATAAGAGGATTTACATTACATGTACTTGTCAATATTGACTAGGTTTGGTCAAGAAATTTGCTAGGCTTTTCCTTAGTGTGAATCATCTTTATATCCACACTACCATCTTCCATAACTTCTTGAACAAAATAATATTCAACATCTATGTATATGGTCTTTAAATGTTTTGTATCAAACTCATGAGCCAATCATATCTTCAATTATTAGACTCGATCTTTATTGGGGTCTACTACCAATATATCACAAACTATAATAGTAGGGTAGTAAAACCATTATTTTTCTCAAATCTTTCATATTATGTATAATGGTCTAAACTAAGTCTATTACATTCAAGGCTAGTTATGAAGGAAATAAAATCTCTTATACCAACACCTAGGGTTCTTGTTTGAAATCCGTATAGAGATATGTTTATTAGCCTACAACCCAAGTTCTCCCTTGTTTATTTCAACAAAACCTTCTTGTTGAAGTGTATAAGTTTCTTCTTTCAAGTCATTCATAAAAAAATATAGTTTCACAACTAACAACTCTTGATAAATATTAAATATATCACAAATCGCCAAGATTACTAATTATTGTAAGTCATACCATCTGTGCAAAATTTCTTATTAATTTTTTGTATCATATTGTTTTACCATAAATTTTGTATAATAATACTCCACCTAATATTTTTTTATCATATTTTATCTTATAAGCCCATTTGTTATGGACAATCTTCCTTTCTTGTGGTAGCAAAACAAGATCCTAAGTTTTATTCTTATATAGATCTTTAATCTTCTCTTGCATTTCCACCATCCATATTAATACATTTGAACTTTTTATAGCCCCATATAAAGCTCATGACTCTTTATCTTTTGTTAGAAAGATAGTATGCAATATTGATTTTAATAACATATTCTAAATGTCAAGTCAATGGTCTTTTTTATGAATTGATTATTGATTTTTAGAAGTTTCATATTTGATATATTCATATTTTTTATTCTTTAATACAACTTTAGAAGAATTTGAATCATTATGATCTTGAATATTTCTACCTGAACTTTTATAGTCTACTTTAAAGTCCTATCATTTTCTTTTATTTTAATTTTTATCTTATACAAATATGACATCTTTATGAATAACTATCTTGTGGGTAATAAAATCCCATAAGAGATACCTCTTCACTTCTTTAACATATTTCAAAAATATATATTTTCTAGATTTTGAATATAGTTCATTGGCTTTTTGAGTATTGTACATCACATACACAAGACTTCCAAATATATATAAGAAAACAATAACCAATTGGCTTTCTATTTCATCTCTTCATCAATGACTTTAGATCAATATAGTTAATTGAGACCGATTGATCATATAACATGGGTTTTGACTACTTTTATCTATAATGGCTTTCCTAGGATTGCAATCATCAACATTGCTCTTATTCTTTCTAACAAGTTTTTTTCATCCACTTTATCACTCTATTTTATTATGAAGTGTATGTCATTATGATATGAACCCCATGAAAATAAAAATCTAGAAACTCATAGTCACGTAAGATATTCTCCAAGAAAGCTAAATTTAAATTTGTAATTGAACTTGACATAACAAGTATTTATACTTGAAATAAAGTAAATCCAAGATGATCTAATGGGATAAAATCAACCTAAATTAAAAATAAAATCAAAGTATCTTATATAAAGCTTAAAATATGAATCATAATAAATAAATAAAAAACCAATGAATCATACATAATAGAGTACAAAAATATCATCGTTAAACAAAATCCTTGCTTTAAAAAAAAATCTTGTGGTTGAATATGATGTTATGGCGTCTCTTAAAGTTAAAAACAAATAAGGAAAACTCATTAATTAAATCTTTCTTGGCCACCTATGTTTCCATACATGATAAGGAACCCTTTAATAGTTTAGAATTCATAAAACATAGGCAAACAAATAACCTTATAGTTACTCATGTGACTGACTAACCAGACTCTGATACCACTGTTATGAGTCTTAATTTGAACGAATAAAGATAAAAGAATTTAAGCTACTTCGAGGGTAACTTGGCCTCCAAAGACAGTAGTCCTTTCTTGAATGACTCAGATTGTGATAATAACCAGTGAAACGCATAGTCTGGGGGTTCGTAGCACCTGCAATGACATGAAGAGATATTTCTGGAGCATCACTATCTGGAGAGTAATCCATGTCTTCATCACAATAATCATTTCCATCAATAAGAAAGAGAGTAAGAGATTTGCATTTGTGGCCAGGTTTGAATTTCTCGTCACAATTGTAGCATAATCCTTTTTCACGGCGCTCCTTCATCTCCTCAAAAGATATCTTTTTCACCTTTGGGTCTGCAACCGACTGGGTGGTTGCTTGGATCCTTGGAAAAACTCGACGATCTCGGGATGAACTCTTCTCCTGGAGACGAGCAAGACCGATGGCATCTTTTAGTGAAGTAGGGCGGAATGATTTAACATTTGTCTTGATGTCATCCTTGAGACCACTAATGAAAGTGCGTGTGAGAAATTTGTCAGGAAGTCCATCAATTCGTTGAGCCAAATTCTCAAACTGACTTTGATAAGCTGCAACTGTGGAAGTTTGACAAAGTTTCGACAGTTCTCCCTCTGGGTCTTCATATTCAGTTGGTCCGAACCTCGTCTCGAGAGCTTGGACGAAAGTCCCCCAATCTATAAGCTCTCCTGCATGTTGCAAATATTTATAATATTTGAGTGCCGCCCCCTTCAAATGGAATGAGGCATAAAGAAGACGTTGGGCTGGAGGGATCTGATGTAATAAGAAGTATTGATCAGCCAGTAAAATCCAGCCGGAGGGATCTTCACCGCCATCATATTTGAAAAGATCAATCTTTAACCCCTTCCCCTGCCATCCACATCAAAATCCCTAAACACTTTCCCTAAACGCCTTGTCCCCACCCATCTTATGGCTAACCAAGATACCCATGGAACTCGTTTCAATGTCCTATCTGAGACGGTTTCCAATCAAGGAACAATGCTGCAGCAGATCAACACTCATGTGACTGATATTCAACAACAAATTATTAGTTGCATCAAAACTCAATCTTCATATATCTTGTAAGACCCCCTTTGATGTCATGGTGGCTAATGGCGATCGTTTATATAGCGAGGGTCAGTGTCAAAATATATTTATTGACATCCAGGGAGTTCCAGTTACCTCATATTTTTACCTCCTTTCCCTTGGGGGATATGATGCTGTTTTGGGTGCACATTGGCTCCGGACCCTCGGCCCCATTTTATGGGATTTCTCCAAACTGACCATGGAATTTCGTTTCCAGGGGAAATTATATAGACTGGCTGGTATACCAACAAGGGAGTTGTCCGTCCTCTCATGTCACAAATTGGAGAAACTCTTCCGGGTTCGGCCACCAAGTCTGGTTCTAGATGTTTCACAGATCTATGCCATCGACAATGTTTATCAAGTCCCACCCTCCATCCAGGCAGTCATTGATGGCTTTTCTGAATTGTTTTGCCCACCATCAGGTTTGCCTCCTTCTCGGTATCATGATCATCGCATTATACTTCCTCCAGGCACATCACCTACTAATGTTCGACCCTACCGGTACCCCATGCTTCAGAAAGCAGAAATTGAACGCATGGTCAAAGAGATGCTCCATGAGGGAATAATTCGACCAAGTCGCAGCCCATTCTCTTCTCCAGTCTTGTTAGTTCGTAAACATGATGGCACTTGGCAGTTGTGTGTTGATTATCGTGCCTTGAACGCTGTCACAGTCAAGGATCGCTTTCCTATCCCTGTGGTCGATGAGCTTCTTGATGAGCTTCATGGCGCCACCATCTTCTCCAAATTAGACTTGCGATCTGGTTTTCACCAAATCAGGATAGCAGACGAAGACATTCCTAAAACTGCATTTAGGACCCATGACGGCCATTACGAGTTCCTTGTTATGCCCTTCAGCCTCACAAACGCACCATCAACTTTTCAAAGCCTCATGAATGAAATCTTTCGTCCATTTTTAAGACAATTTATTCTAGTCTTCTTTGACGATATCCTAGTTTACAGCCATTCAGAGGAAGAGCATATCATTCATCTTCAAAAAACCTTGGAGATCCTTCGTCTTCATAAACTGCATGCTAAAATGTCCAAATGTCGTTTTGGTTGCTCTGAGATTGATTATTTGGGACATGTGATCTCTGCTAATGGTGTTGCTGTTGATCAGAAAAAGATTGAATCAATTCTTCAATGGCCTTTTCCTTCTTCACTGAAATCTTTACATGGATTCCTCGACCTCACGGGATATTACAGAAAGTTTGTGCTTGGATATGGGCAGATTGCAAGACCTCTTACAGACATGCTCAAGAAGGGCGCATTTCAGTGGACCCCTTCATCTGAGTCAGCTTTCAAAGAACTTAAACTGGCTATGACTCGCCCACCAGTTCTAGCACTTCCTGATTTCTCAAAAAAGTTTATGATCGAGTGTGATGCATCGGGAAGTGGCATTGGTGCAGTCTTAATGCAATCAGGGCGTCCCTTGGCTTACTTCAGTCAGGCCTTGCATGGTAAAAATCTCCAACTCTCTACTTATGAAAAGGAACTGCTTGCACTCACCCTTGCTGTGCAGCGATGGCATCCTTATTTGCTTGGCAGTTGTTTTATAGTCCGAACTGATCATCATAGCTTGAAGTATTTGCTTGAACAAAGGGTGGGAACTCCTTCTCAACAACGTTGGTTGTCCAAGCTTCTGGGTTATGACTATATTGTCGAATATCGCAAGGGCTCACTGAATGTGGTAGCAGATGCACTCTCCAGGCGTGATCCCGACGCTGGTATCCATTCCATCTCCCAACTTGAACCAATTTGGGTTGAGGCAATTGATAATATGACTCATACTGACCCAGATATCATTAGTAAGTTGCAGTTGTATACAAATGGCCAGCTTGATCAATCCAAATTTTTTGTTCAAAATGGCAGGGTGTTTTATAAGGGCAAATTATACATTGGGGCAGATTCCTCTTTTCGCAACTTAATCTTAAAGGAGCTTCATTCCAGTCCAGTAGGGGGTCATTCTGGGTTCCTCCAAACACTCCAAAGAATTCGACAGAACTTCTACTGGCCTAACATGCGCTCATTTATCAAAAAATATATCCAGGAGTGTGACACTTGTCAACGCAACAAGTCAGAAAATGTTCATCCTGCAAGTCTTCTACAACCACTCCCGATTCCACATCAGATTTGGGAAGATATATCGATGGATTACCCAAATCCAATGGTAAAAATGTCATTTTTGTTGTCGTGGACCGTTTGTCAAAATATGCTCACTTCATCGCATTGTCTCATCCATATACAGCTTCATCGGTTGCACAAGCCTTCTTTGATAACGTTTTCAAATTCCATGGAATGCCTAAAACCATTGTAAGTGATCGTGATCGTGTTTTTCTTAGTGACTTTTGGCAGCAGTTATTCAAGTTGCAGGGGACTAGTCTCCATTTCAGCTCATCTTATCATCCTCAAACGGATGGCCAGACAGAAGTTCTCAATAAGTGTCTTCAGACTTATCTTCGGTGTTTGTCAGCCTTCGACCTAAGGATTGGATGCAATTTCTTACACTGGCAGAGTACTGGCATAATACTAATGTCAATTCCTCTACTAGCTATACTCCTTTTGAGGCAGTTTATGGATGCAAGCCTCCAACGCTAGTACCATACATTGACCAGTCATCTTCCCTGCCTCAGCTATAGACAACTCATTATGCCAAAATTAATCAGGCCCAGGAAATAAATTGACTAAGATTAAGCCTCTCTTTTGTATATATTAAGTTGACTAAAACATGATCATCATTAAGTTATAACCATCTTGAAGTTTATCATGACCCAAATACTCTAACTAAAGTCTATTGAATGCATGTTTAAGCTTATTTGCCCTTAATTTAATTAACATAATTAGAACTTCTAATGTATCATTTAGCTTAGTTTCAATCATATCACATTATAAACTACATCTTAATACCTTTTTATTTATAAAATTTATCAAAATTTCATCACTATCCTCCCAATATTTATCTTTAAACATTTTATCTTCTTTTCAAATTCAAGTTTTACCCCTATTTTGAAGGTTTTAAAAATTAGAACATATCTATTTTTATGTTGACTAGATACACCTAACATATCCTAGACAAGTCATCTATGAATTATACAAAGTATCTTGCTATTTTTATGGATAAAATTTATCATTGACAAACGTGTAAGTGAATCAAGTTAAAGATACATTTGCTCTTGATTGTTGATGTGCTAAACTTCAACCTTTATTATTTACTTATAATATAATGTTCATAAAAAGGTGAATAACTTTATAAGTCTAAGGGGATAACTTATAATTAGAGAGAATGTTCATATCTTTCTCTAACAAGTGACCTAGTTTTCTTATACCATATCATCATTATCTCTTCTATAAAACAATATGATACATTTTATGCCTCTACCTTTGGACATGTTTATCATATTAATATAAATATGTTTATAATTATTTTCTTACCTTTAATACCATCATCGCTCATCTGATAATTTTCATGAAGTTATTGTCTATATAAGTCTTTAACAAGACTAACAAATTATCTTGTAGGTAAATGATTCTTCTTCAAGCCTTTTACATGTTTTTTTTTAAAATAATATAATTTTAATTATCATATATCTATAGTTTGATGGCTTCAATGCTAATGATATTTAAGGCATGAGCATTGCTTTTTGGACATTGAGTCTTCAAAGAAGGGGTTTATATGTATGAAACAAATCTTGATTAGGATTCATATATTATGTTGCTATTGAATTCATTAACAAAAACTTTAATAAGATCCTTTTCTATCCATAAAGGTTATTGATTCTTTTTTTTATATAAAATCCCCTCATCATTTGAAGTGTTTGTAACATCTCCCTAAGGTTTTGATGATTCAAGGTGTTCTGTATACTCCTTTATACTAACAATCTTTTTTAAAATTTCATTTTCTATTTCTAACATTTCACAATATTTATACCTTTTCATTTACACCTTATTTGTCTTTAACTTCTATTACAGTCATGTTTTATTGATCTTTCCTCTTGATATTAAAAATTTTTTTACTTAGTGTGAATTATTAATTCTATCTTGTTTTTTTAGCTTATTTCCATCATTTGAAATAGTAGTTATAAAACATCATCAATGACTAAATAATTGTAAAGATATTATTGCTAAAGTTTATACAATGTTGGTCATACAACAAATCAATAAGACTTTAAAGTAAAAGCTTTACATGTTTATTTTCTTTTTAATTTGTTGATCCAACATAACAAGTTATAAAAAATAAAAAAAATTTATTGTGTTAATATGGTCAATCGATGATTTAATTTATCCCATTTAAAAGGTATAACGTCTTATATATATATATATATATATATATATATATATATATATATATATATATATATATATATATAGAGAGAGAGAGAGAGAGAGAGAGAGAGAGAGAGAGAGTGAAATCATATATTGTCAACTTGATGATATATTGTCAACTAATCATAAGCGTTGTATATTACCAATAATATTTTTATCCATCTTGATCCATTTGGCTTCTCAATTATCTCTACATGCTTATCTTCAACTCTTGCTAATCAATTTTCTTTCCTTAAAATCTCCTTCATTCTCATCTTTCATAGGGAGAAGTTACTATCATTGAACCTCTTAATCTCATACTTTTACTGTCATTTTATTCATCATAGTTTGTTTAACTAACATTATTTCATTTATGAACCATAACATGTACAAAAATAGTATCATTTGAATGATAGTTCCACCAAGTAAGTTCTTTATGAAAGATTAAAGGGATCATAAATGACCATACATAAAACTCTAATCTCATTAGATGTAACATCATAGACCATATATATTCATTGCACAAACTTTTTATATATGTGAACATTATGTTATATGTGAACAAAAATACAGCCAAATGGTTTTGATACCACTATTAAGATTTTGACATACAGAAGTGATAGTGTTAAGGAACCATCTCACCTAAAAGCTTAAGCTTGTAAGTGAGACCCCAGAATATGATTTATATTATTCTCTAACACACCCCCTCAAGTGAAAGCCCTTTGAGCTTGAAACTTGCACAGACCCACATCACCTTGTGCTTGGTTTTTATCAAATAGAATGTGGATGGTGAGATTCGAACTCGTAACCGCTAGGTCAACAAGGTTTTGATACCATGTTAAGGAACCATCTCACCTAAAACTTGTAAGTGAGGCTCTAGAATATGATTTATATTATTCTCTAACAAATAGTACATAACTAAATAAAACAAGGTAAAATAAAAAAATAAGGCATATAAGAATTTACATTGTTTATCTAATTGTGTTACATTCACAAGCAAGTGTAAAGCAATTTCACTAAAAAAAAATGAGAATTATAATCACTATTTATTAATAAAGAAAAAAATTAGCAATATCACTACTAATAAAGAGTGAACACTTCACACACTCTCTTAAGATACCTCACAAAGTGTATCATTAATTTTATAGGATTACAATCTTTCTTCTTCACTTGATGAGTACAAAGGTTTATGATATAACTTATTAATAGCCCGAGCATCCTAACCTTCCTTTATATTTTCATAGGTAAGTGTTGAATTATTGCCTAACATTTATGGTAACATAAATTCGGTGTCTGATATTTCTTTTAAGAATAAATATAAATGTTCTTCATTTAGCAATATCTCTATTAATAATAGAAAGTGAACACCTCACACACTCACAATATACTATACAAAGTGTATCACTAAATTTTTATAAGATTATACTATTTTCTTTTCACTATTGAATGAGAAAACTAGTGATACAGCCTATATATAGTCCTTGGATCCCAACCTTTCCTCTCTATTTTGAAAGGTAGGCATAAATTAGGTGCCTAACATTTTTTTTAAGTCAACACATACAACTTGTTTATAATTATTTTCTTAGTTTTTTTAATCTAATGAATTAAATTTGATTTTAAAAATATTTTTTAAAAATATATTAAAGCATTACTAACATATTTTTAAAAAAAGAAAATAAATAAATAAATCATATAGAGATTGATTTAATCAAATTAGCAAGTTCAAAAGCAATCTAAAAAAAAAAAATAGTTTGGCTAAACAACTTTCAAAACTAACATTTTTTTAGAACACACACACATACACACACACACACACACGCACGCGCACACACACACACACACACACATATATATACACTAGCATATTGGATCAACCACGCTCAAACCATGTTAACATGTAAGATTTATATCTCGAGTCATGAGATTATGATAAACTCATATAAAATATATATAAAAAAAATTAAAGCTCTATTCTCAATCAATAAACATTGATTTTTTTTTTAAAAAAATCAATTATGAAGAACAAAAAATACACGAGTCAAATCAGCTAAACCTTTCAAAATAACTGAATATAAAACAAATCAAAACAAATTATAAAGCTCAACTCTTAATCAATTCAATGTTGAATGATAAAATAAACATAAAATAAAAAAATGACAAAAATCATGTTAACTCGTGTTAACCTGCCAAACTCTTGACTCAAGTTAGGAGATTAAAATAACATCATAGAAAAAGTACATAAATTATGACGCTTAATCCCTAATAAATTCAGTGTTAAAATGATGAAATTGAAAAAAAAATTAAACAATACTTTATAAGAAGAGAAACATTGGTTTTCTCTCCTCAATTAGTTTTTGTAGATGAAAGATTAAAATATTAATAAAAAAGATTGTTTATAAAATATTTATTTGATGGTAAATGAAATATGACACGTGGATTTATTTTTCAAAGATAATTAATTCTTATAAATTAAGAACATGAATTAGTTTACTCCAAATGATCTCTAACTAAGTATATCCAAATTGTCATAATAATTAATTAAAAACAAGTCAAAATACAAGGTAAATTTTCAAATTTACCTTGTGTTACCATTTTACTTTACTAGAATTATTAAAGGTAAATATAGTTTTTCTTCAATATCCATTATCATTTTCGAAATTAATAGGGAAATAAATCAATCTTTTCAATATTTTTAAAGTGCAATAGAAATGCTAAATTACCTTTAAAACATTATTGATTTAATTGACATTCAGGGTCCTTTCTGACTCTTTATTTTGTTTAGCATGATAAAATGATTAAATTATCATTGCAAACAAAATTTCTTTAACTGTTTTTTAAGGGCTTTTTTTTATTATTTTTTTCAACTTTTTTTTCTTTCTATTAATCAGGTTGATTGAGGGGAAATCTAGTCTTTGAATAAATATAAAATTTTATTGTAAAGTCAAAATTTATTAGCGTGTGAATTCAATGCACAAATGTCTTTCATCATTCTCAAACGATACATTACAATAGACATTGATGTGGTTTGCATCATCTTGGATCTATAGTTTGACATTGATCACATGTTTTTTTTTCATTTTTCTTTTCTCTCTGATCCTCAAATTTAACGCTTGAGTCGCCAAGTTTTCAAAGCAACCCCTCAATTTATTTTTCCTTAAATCTGGTTCATGTTATTTTTAATACTATTTTTTTTTATTTTGAAATAATTTATAAATTTGGGATTTTTTTTTCAAATATCATCCCCTTTAATTTTTTTTATCTATCAAATTTGATCTTCATTATTTTTATTGTTATTTTTTTATTTGGTAATTTTTGAAATTGATAAGTTTTTTTTACTTTATCCTTCAACATTAAATTGGTTGAGAACTGAAATTATTGGTTGAGTCCGAGTTTAAGACTTCATGGGTTATAAGTTTGAAAAACTAATTCAGGTTTGGGAGATTCACGCAAATTCGCTTGTCTATTCTTTTATTTAAGTTTCATCATCCAACATTTATTTATTTCTTATATTTAGTCTCAAATTATTTATAAATCTTTGATTTAGTTCTAGATTTAATCCAACTCGGGTAAATTAAGACCCAATTAAAGCCCTATCATAAAGAAAAATAAAAAGGAAAGGAAAGACCTAAAATATTCAACACTTACACCCCTTTTTTTACTATTTATTAAAGCATATGATGATGAGTTAATTTGATCTAGTACATTTATCAAGTTTTTTTTTCATCATTTCATATGTTGAAAAAAAAATAACACTTAGATCTTTTAATACAATAATTACCTTATGATCCAACACACAACCAATCATAAACATTTAGCCAAATGATAATCTAAAAGGGTTTTGTTAGCTACATTATAAATAAAAAGAAAAAGAAATAATTAATAAGGATATTATCATATGAATTGGGAAAGTATTGTTATTTAACTAATGACATCACTAAAAACAATTATTATGCTTTGAATAAATAGATTATATACATGAAAACACAATCTTTTCATCTTGTTCCATTATTTTTATTATTGAATTTAAAAAATAAAGTTTCATATAAAAATAAAAATACATTAATGCTCATGAAAAAGCTATAAAATACTTATTTTTTCATCATATATCATGCCTAAAACCAGGTCTTTCCATATTTTGTAAGCATAATAAAATGACTCAATCACCTTTACAAACATTGTTTTAAAAAAAAACTTGGCTATAAGAGATTTTTTTATTTTTCAAATAATAATAAATAACTCAACTACTTTTAAAAGCAAAACGTTCCAAACATATGTTTAAGGGCTTTTACATCTTTTTATTATTTTTTTTTGTAATATACAAGTTGATTGAAGGATATTTTAGTAATTTAATAAAGATAAATATTAGATTTTTAAAGGTGGTAGACGTGTGAGTTGAGGTCATGCCATTTTATATGGCATGTGAGGGTTGATCCAAATGTTAAATAATTGATTATAGGGTATCATTCTAATTGTCTTGGCGCCTAATCCATTCTAGAACAGTGCTTATGGTCAATGAACCACCATATTGACATCAATGATCTTTTTTCTCTATCCCTCTTGATTTTCATGTTCGGCTATGAAATTTCTCAAAACAGCTCGTTATTTTTTTTTCCATAAAATTTTACTCTTATTCTTTTGATTACTATTGATTTTATTTGAAATAATTAATAAATTATATTTATTTTTCAATTTTATCTTCCTATAATATTTTCATTTATCATATTTGGTCCCTATTATCTCAACCTTTTAATCCTTACTATTTTGATTTCTATTTTCTTTTTCATTTATCCTTTTCTTTATTTGTCTTAATGAATTTTTTTTATATTAAAGTATTTCTATTTCATATCCCAAGTCATAAATTATTTGAATTAACTCATGTTTCTTTGTAACCATTTTTGTTTTTGTTTAGTTTCTTAGTGAACTATTTAATTATATAATTTTTCTTTTGTTGCGTAATAATGTCAATTCCGTATTTAGCTAGAAAGCAGTTTAGTAAATACAGAGAAACAGAAAAACAAAAACAAAAGAAATAGGTTTGAGGCTTTAGCCCAATTGGTTATAACACCAGCCCAAATAAGTTAGGGTATATGGGGATATAAATGCACGTTCTACCCTTCTTCATCGCCACCCTAAACCCTAAGTAAGTTCGCAGGCGGCAGTCGACAGTCGACAAGCATGGTGCACGTCTCCTTCTATCGTAACTGTAAGTCCCCGATCTATCTTTCTTTTATTCTTCAGTCTAGTAACTTAATTTTTGATGGGTTTCTGTTGATTATTGTTTTAATCTTATGTTGTTAGCAAATTATGAAGTAAAAGAAAGATGGAAAATCTGATGCGTATTGTCTTACTGAGAGTCTTGAAATTTAGCTTTCATTTCTCTGTACCCGATAATGCTTATCATTTGGGATTTGTACATTGATTTTGATTTGATGAGTTGAATAATAATAGTGATCTTGGTGTTCTTTGTTTTTCTTTAGACGGGAAAGACTTTTAAGAAGCCAAGGCGTCCCTATGAGAAGGAACGTTTGGATGCTGAGCTGAAGCTTGTCGGAGAGTATGGGCTCCGTGCCAAGAGGGAATTATGGAGGGTCCAGTATGCATTGAGTCGCATTCGTAATGCTGCTAGAATGCTTCTAACCCTTGATGAGAAGAACTCACGCCGTATCTTTGAGGGTGAGGCGCTTTTGAGGAGGATGAATAGGTATGGGCTTTTGGAGGAGAGCCAGAACAAGCTGGATTACGTGTTGGCCCTTACGGTGGAAAACTTTCTCGAGCGTCGCCTCCAGACACTTGTTTTCAAGGCTGGTATGGCTAAGTCGATCCACCATGCCAGAGTTCTCATTAAACAGAGGCACATTAGGTATGTATATGAAGTATTATACTGTTTGAGCAGATGTGTTTGGGTTAGATAATCAATGAAATTGTGTACTTTTCCTATTATTTGAACATTGGTTTCTTTTCATCCTCTTGTTTGATCTGGTTATAAAGGTTTTGACTTCTTTTATTCGGAATTCGCATCCATGCCAAGGTCCTGTGATTTCAGAACTTGAGATTTGCTTGGCAAGATTTCAATTCATCTTTGTACATATATCACTATTGGGACCTGATCTGCCCTCCACATTTTGTGTTTTTGGCATGCTACGGTTGGATTCTGGATTTTTATTCATTGATATTTCCCTTGGTCCTTCAGGGTTGGGAGGCAGGTGGTCAATATTCCATCTTTCATGGTGAGGGTGGACTCGCAGAAGCACATTGATTTCTCTCTCACAAGTCCCTTTGGTGGTGGCCGTCCTGGTAGAGTGAAGCGAAAGAACCAGAAGGCTGCTTCCAAAGAAAGCATCTGGTGGAGATGGAGATGAAGAAGATGAAGAATGAGCTGTCATGTTCTGCGACAGTGAAGTTTTTGTTAGTGTTTAATGTTTGTTTATGACTCTCAATCTCTTTGGTGATAAAACAGGTTAATTGCGGATCTATAAGGTATTAGGGTGTTTTACCATTTTGAGATTATCTGTGATTTGTCGTTTGGAGTTTATTGTTTACTTGAAAATCTAGCTAGTCCTTGTTTTACGCCTGAACTAAATCTGTA
This sequence comes from Salix viminalis, assembly GCA_029228465.1. Lineage (NCBI taxonomy): Eukaryota > Viridiplantae > Streptophyta > Magnoliopsida > Malpighiales > Salicaceae > Salix > Salix viminalis. The sequence goes on along the minus strand of CM055441.1, from coordinate 6,201,216 downwards.
GTATTTCATCTTCCCTCTTGTTTGTGTGTTGAAAAATCGAATGTTGGTGGAGATCTCACTCCAACTTACAAGTCGTGTTGTTGAAGAGTGAGCAGAACACTGAAATGTTACAGGATCACCAGTAACTGCATGATCTTTTTTTTTTTAAAAAAAAAACCGAGTTTCACCAGGCAGCAGGAGAATTCCTGCCTCCACATTACCTGAAATTGTCCCAATAACATCTTTCATATTAAACAAGCGTCTTCTATCTTTCAGGTGAGAACACCCAAAACTGGTACATGAATCCAATATAGTTTTTGGATAAAATAACCGCAAACAAATAACATGATTGATTTGCTTCATGAAGTTAAAATAATTAGGAGAAGCGAGGATCTTAATGGAAGATCTGAAGAATGAGACATTGATATGACCATTTTTCGCGTCTCGCTCCTATTGTTCTTCACTAGGCCTCAAATTTGTACAATAAACAAAAATTTGCAAAGGAGTCAACTTGCACAACACCAGAATAGCAGAACTTGCGATTCTCTGAAGGTTTTTACAAAGCCAGAGCTGGCCCATCATTCCTCAGAAAAAAGTACTCGCTTTTTTATTCTCATTATGAGGAACATGCTTCGAGTTTTGGAAGAAGACTTCTCCAAGCATCTGCAATGCTATTTGCCAAACGTGCCTGTCCTTTCGCAAATTCATGGAAAGCAATCCCCATATCCAATGTTTTCTGTTCTTGAAAGCGCACAATCTCTTCGTTCATCAGTCTCACAATTGTCTCAAACCTTCCTGTCGCTTCCTCACTCTCTGCTTTCAACTGCATGAAAACCAACTTTTAGTCAGAACTAAGATTTCTCAGGTGTGAATAGGCTAGGCTACACATACGACAACTTGCCTCCCTGTACTCATGCTCCGCTTCTCCCACTTTATCAGAACGTGTTAGCATCAGTTTGTCTCTGCAGTAATAGATATAAGTAAGAAAATTCCAAATATCATCTGGCTATCAACAAAAACTGACCACCTTGGAAAAAAAGGGAAAAACTAAACAATAAATGACCACTTCAGTGGGTGCATCAAGCTTCAGGATTTCTGAGCGTTCCCAGTGGAGGAAATTTGACTACCATAACAAGTCATAAATGTGAAAAAAATGTAACTACCCACTATATCTACATTGTATTAGATGCTAAAAGGCCGTCTTGACTAAACTATCTAAATGCAGCCTTGTTAGCAATTGATAAATTGTAGCTTGAGTCATTACAAATAAAGATTTATCAGAGTATATTGATAGGAATAGAGAGAGAAGGCAAGGTTCTGTCTATAGCAATGCTCATATGATCATTCCACATGGTACCATTCAAATATTAGATAAATAAAGTTACAAGAACAAGGAAAGGAGTAACCAGGACGTACAGATTAATCTCTTTCAACTTCATTGTTTCAGCCAGTTCACACTGATGCCTAAAGGCATTGGCCCGCTCAGTGATGGTAGCCTGTTAGAATACCAGGATAGCAGGATCAGCTTCTAAGACAAATCTACACTCACACAAAAAAATAAGGAGGATAAAAAATAGGAAAAAGTTGGGGAGAGAGAGGCAGCCAAACTTGCCTTGATAGATTGAACAGCACGAACATAATCTTTCAATGGTTCTTCAAAATTCATTAAGAGTTGATGTGCCTGCAAAAATATAGAACAAGTCAAGGATTTTAAAAGAAGCTTTAACTCCATCAAAAGCCCATGCACACATGCACACACGCACACACAGAGCATAAAAAAATCCCGTCTCTGGAAATGAAAGGCATGAATTGACTAAAGGCCTACCTCCTTCTGCAGCTTAACTGATAGTGCCTCTGATTTATTTCCAAGGTCAGAAAATGCCTTTCCTAGGATCTCTCCTTCACAAGCACCAAGGAGCTTTGCTGCCTTCCCAAAATCCGATAGAGATTGCCCCATTTCTGACAAAATACATGGACAATCACGCTATTAGAACTGACTGCATCATAATATGTCTAAAAGAAGTGAAACATGAAAAAGACTTGTCATGGGCTAACATGTAGCAATAACATAAACCATAGTTACCTCTATGTCTCTTTACAAGACGGTATGCATGCTTCTGAGCTTCAGCCAAGTGGTTTTCAAGCTCAAAGATGTAATGTTTCAGCCTTTTCATATTCAGGATTTGATTCTTCAACAGGTTTTTCCTTACCAAGAACAACATCACTCACTTTAGATTGCACGTCCTGCAAAACATTTGGACCATCATTGCCAAACTGACAGTGTGCTTGTTTGAATGGTGTATCCAGTAAATTTCAGTGCACAAGAGTAGACTACTTTCTCGTGTGCTAAACTTCAGCAACAGGTAGTGAAAAGGAATTTTAGTAACTATATAGAGTTGGATCTGAGGAGACCTGAAACCAGACGTCTAAAAATCTATACTAGCCCAACCAGAAAATTGTGCAATGGTAGTACATCCAAAGAACTAAGAAGTGATCGTCCAACTTCAGTGATATGGTTTCAAACAAGATGGATCTAATGTCTGATTAATTTGGTAAATAACGTATTATATAAGAGAGCTCATAATAAGGAAACAAGTGTTCAGATGTTACGTCACATTGTTCAAGCACCGGAAAATTAGTGCTGAATCTCACAGGACAATCAGAAAAAGAAGACACACTAGCGCATCATACCTTGAAAATTTGCATGAAATCAGCAGGTTTCTTCTTAAATATACCAGTCTCTTGAGACCTTAATCCCTCCATTGTCTGAAAAATAGGAAACAAAATAATATTAAATTAAAAACTCGCAGCTGTACTCTATAGATATCTAACATGCAAGAAAGAACAGGATAGCTTGCTAGCATTGCAACTCTTTAGATGATCTGAGTGAAAACGATACATGTGCAACAGTGTTTGCTTCTGGTTGAGTGGTAAATTTGGGAATGAAAAATTGATCATCAGATAAGCAGTCTCAGCTACTTGACTCCTGATTAAAGCCTTTAACCTGCCAGTGCGCCAGTGCCATTCACCATGCTGTCTGGAAAGATACTAGGGAGACGAATTCAAGTGAAAGAGTGTGGCAACTAAGCCATATTCCATTTTACCCGGTTTTTTATCCTATAGTTTCATCCCTCTTTCCCTAAACATGTATTGTACATTTTATCAATTAGGGAGAATATTTACCCCAGCAAAAGGATCCACTCCACGGGAAATGAGAAATTGAATGAATTATTGATAACTTAGGAACATACATGTTTATTCCTTTATAAGAAGTAACTCAGTTATTTCACAATATTGGATGAATTATTGACCCTTAGTTTAACAAGAAAATTATGGAAAGATAATACAGAAACAAATAATAATTTCAATTGAGCATATCCATAAACTCTCACAGTCAGCACCAATAGAATGCTAATGGCTAAACGGTAAGTGATAGAATCTCACCCACCTCTTCGTCTGCCTGCAAAAAGGTCCTTAAATCCTCACTTTGCTGAAGCTCTTGATGTGAAGCTATCCTATTAACAAATATATCCAGCCCTTGTCTCCTCATTTCAATGAATTCAGCACTAAACCGAAACTTCTCTGCATCGCCACCATCAAATAAATTTCACATTATTATCCACTGATTATTTATTTATTTATTTTGCAAATTAACGAGACCAGTTCCTTACCTACAGCACTCTTTTCTGGAAGAGGAGGAATAAAAACACCTTTGAACTTGTCGAAAAGTCGATCACGCAACCAAACAAAATCGCTGTAACGCCGAATCACAATCTTCTCGTGCCCTTGGTATTCCGGTAAATTAGACTACACGCCAAAACAATTTTAATTATAAACCCTAGGACCTCCATCAATTTACACAAGTAGAGGAATACCTTACCTTGGTGATAACGCGATAAGAAATGTAAGCCTGAACGCCATTCCCTAATTTCACAGGATCTGTCACCGAAACCGATAGATAAGGCTGCGATGACGGAGATCTAGGGCTTGGACTCCCCGATTGCTGCTGTTCCATTTTATTAATCTCAACAAACAAAAACCAAAAATCGAGATGCAATTAATAAACTGAGAATATTTGTTAGCTGATTGAGCTAAAGAGAAGATGATAAAGGAAGTGGCAGGTTTCGTAATTTACCGTGGAAAACATGGCCCTTAGTTAATTATATTTATTTAGAAGAAACTGGGGGTTAGTTAAGAGAACTGAGCAGAAGCAGTTTTGTTAATTGATGATACTTAAATGCGCAGGGGTGCGTACCCAGCTGGAGGACCCGCTCGGTTAGAGAGAGGTGTCAAAAATGAGGGACACCTGACACCCAGCATGGTGTCGAGTTTTATTATTTATTGATTTTAATAAATAAATAAATAAATAAATATTTTATATATTTTTGAATTATCTTGATAATATAAAAGAATTATTTTTTAATAAAAACATTTTAAAATACACGTGATGAATAACTAGAAACCGAGTCGTGCTGGACGGTGCAAGGCGAGGCCGTTTTCACTTGCCGATGGGATTTTTTCTCTTGGTCATCGAGGGTCGCGTGGCGTGTAGAATAGTGTTTGCTTCTATCATACGGCCAGTTAACGAGATCTGTATTCTACATTTTTATTAATTACATCACGATCTCATTAAAATATATTTAATGTCATTAACCCATCGAACACCTCCAAAAGTCCTAATTTCTTGTTTACGAGCTAATTGTCATGTGATTCATTCTAGTCAATACTATATTTTTTTTAAATATATAAAAAAATTCTTAAGAATTCTTTTTTTTTCATAATATTATAAATCTGGATAAAATAATAAATCAAACTTTTTGTAAAACACGAGTTTAAAATAAAATATATAAATTTAACATCGATACGAATTTATTTGTTTAATAGGGAATGATATATTTTTTTTAAAAAACTAATGTTTAGCAATACAGTTTAAAAAAATATGACAAAAAATAAAAGATAACATTGAGCCATAAAAATTTTCAAACCATTAATCTGGGATATTATATCTGAAATAATATACATAGAGAAGTTGCAAAACTCAATTTTAACGAAGACACACCGAATAATGAATTATTTCAATTATTATTCTCATTGTTATTATTATGATTGTTAAATTATCACAATCATTATAGCTACTACTATTATCATTACTATAAATAATTAATATTCGAATCATTATTGGTATTATTATCATTGTCAATATCATTATTGTTATTATCATCGTTACTATTAGCTCAATAACTATTACTGGTCAAATCATTGTTAAAACAATGATTTCTATATGAGTTAAAACAATCAAGACACATGTGATATAATCATCTTAATGAGTATTCATTGAAAGAAGGGTATAATAATGATCTTATATGTCCATGTGTTTTTATAAAGAAGTCAAATATGACCTCGCTATCACTGTTATGTATATTGATGATTTAAATATTATTGGAACTCATCGAGTGATATCAAGGACAATAAATTATTTAAAGAAAAAGTTTGAGATGAAGATTCGGGGAAAACAAAATTGTCCGGGCTTGCAAATCTATCATTTAGCAAATGAAAATTTCATTCACAAGCTAATTCACACAAAGAAGGTCCTTGAAAGATTTTACATGAATAAAACATATCACTTGAGTACCCTCAATGGTTTTTTGATCATTTGATATGAAAAATGATCATTTTAGACCGCGTAAAGATAACGAATAATTACTTGGTCCTGAAGTATCATATCTAAGTATAATTAGTGTGCTAATGTATCTTGCTAATAATATACGACCTGATATAGATTTTTTGTGAACTTGCTAGCACAAATATTTATATGATCCATATAATAAAAATATTTATTTGATCCATATAAAAGACAATCTCAAACATGTTATTTTTTTATGTGTGGTAATAATATTATATCATGGAGATCTACAAAGCAAACATTAGTTCTCACTTTATCTAATAATACTGAAATACTTGTGATCCATGAAACACATTGAGAATGAATATGACTAAGATCTATGACTTAACATATTTATGAAATATATGGTTTATCCTCCAACAGAGAAACTCTAACCATTCTATATTAAGACAATTTTGCTTGTATAGCTCAATTAAAAGAAGGGTCATAGATTAAAACACATCTCACTTAAATTCTTTTCCACGCATGAACTTGATAAATGTGATGACATCGATATTCAACAAATTCACTCAAAAGATAATCTAGTAGATTATTCATTAAAGCATTATTAACTATAGTATTTGAAGGATTGCAACGCAATATTAGAATATGACAGCTTAAAAACTTAAAAGAGATACGTTCATGAATGAGAGTTAATATGCATTGCACTTCTTTTTTCTTAATAAAGGTTTTTTCCCTTGGGTTTTCTTGTTAAGTTTTTAATGAGGGAGTTTTCAATGCATAAGTCTATACAATAGAAATCCAATAAGGAGTGTTGCAAAATTATACATTGTATATGTGAATATCTAGATACTTTTTTACATCCCTCTTTTATTACATTCATTCATCATTATTTCAAATTCATTTGCATCCATCCAAGTTCATTATAATCTACATTTATTATTATTTTTAATATTATCAATATTTATATACATGTGCCTATAACTAGACGCATTGTTGAGAGGATAAATTAGTAACATGTAATTACAAAGTTATATGAAATAAAAATATTCTCTCTCCATTACTTTATTTTTTTAATTGTTATTATTTATTATATTAATTTTTTATTAAGTATATTGTTTATTTCTATATATATAGTTTCATAAAAAATCCAAATTTTCTCATATGTATCTCGCCTTTTCCCTATTATCAGCTAGCCACACCAAAATCAGCTAGCCATTTAATTAGTGGTGTTGGGGGAAGTTTCAATGGATTTTTTTTAAAATAATATTTTTTATTTTTTTGCTATTTTTGAGTCATTATCATGTACTTATATTTATAAATATTTAAAAAATATTATATTTCCAATTTTTTTTTGAAATGTAACATTTATCTTATCTCAAACACTATATTTAATAATATACTTTTAAATATAAATGCATCAAAAATGTTTTTTCCTATATATATAAATATTATTTTGATATAAATACATTTAAACTAAAAAAAAACAAACCTAAAAAGCACCTCTATTATATGAGCCCAAGACACTTGTCGGGGTCCCTGTGTAGTCGATTGTCGATCATTCCCTTTTCAAATTGATATGGTATTAGATTTTCATCAAAACAAAATCGCTATGCAAACAGAGCAGCTGGCAGGGAGTCAAGATTGTGATGTTACCTTCCAAAATGAAAAAGGCTTATTTGGAAACAATACTAATGACCAAGGAAAAAAACATCACTTTCCATTGTAACAAAAAAAAATAAAAAAATCAGCCAATCTAAGAAAACTCTAATAATACAGAATATACAAAATAAAATAGTCAAACTAGAAAAGCCTAATAATATAAAATGGAAAAAATATATCCTTTAAATAGGAAAAAATAAAATTTCTAAACTAAATAAAAACAACCAAGAATCTAAGAAAAAAGAAAGCTCTCGGAAACCTTCCTCCTATATCATGACCATGTCTATGAACTCAAAACATGGTGAATCAGCACATTGCTAAAAACAGGAATCATTGGAGAATGATACTGGAAGCACAGGATGGTGTACCTTGTTACAAGTAAAAAAACCACCATGTTTGTTACAAATCAAAACTCTCAAATACCAAGAACACTATAATAATATTATAGAGAAGCCCTTAAGATGCGTAATGTGATGATAAAGAGTTTGAGATCTATCTTGCAAGTCTCAGGTTTGAGTCAAAACGTGCTCACCTTGTAAGAACATGAGACAGCTGGAGTTTCACTCGCTTTAATTCAGACTCGCAAAAAATGTCTAAAAAAGGATAGGGTTTAGTCGAATAAAAAATACAAATAGAGTAACTCTAAAACAATTAATTTTTGTTATTCAAGTCTCATTTGTCAAAAAGCTATTTCGAATAAGAGGAAGAAGTGCGGTGTCCACTAATTTTGTAAAACTTGAAAACTCTAGTCATACAAAATTAAAATTAAAATAAAATAGAAAAACTAAAAGCCTAATAAACTGAATAGGAAAATGAAAATAGGAAAATGAAAATAGGAAAATAACTCCCCTTAACCCTTCTCTACCTCTTCAAGCAACAAAAGACAACTGCTTCAATTTCTCTAGGCAGCAGCATCTCTTCATCTCCATCAAATTCAACATCATCATTTCCCTCAAAACCTACAATTCCTCTACTTAACCATTGCAAAGCAATTACTTCATCCTCGGAACTGTGTTGCAAATGTCATCTTAGCTTTTCCTTGCTCTATCTAACGAGGCAAATTAAGTGCAGTGTGTGATAAATGTTAATTCCAGCTTGAGCGCAAGTGTTTCAACAGCTAGCAGCAATGGTCAATCTCATATGAGTTTCAAATCATTCCTCACGATAAGCTTCAGGCCACCACAGTTTATTTGAGTTGATTTCACCTATTTGCATTTCCTAAATTAAGAACTAAAAATTTCAGCATGTTTGTTTTAATTTCCTAAGCCATGCTCAGACCCTACATTTCACAACATACCAATCTAGAAAAAAAATAATCATGGAGGAAGAGATGTTTTCATCAGTCTGTCGGAGAAAGAACGGTCCCTCTCATCGCAATAAGAACATTAAGGAACAACAAGCAGAATCCTACTAGTACCATTTTGACAAAAGGAATATACAAGAAAACAGTAATGGGGAAGCAATGAGAAACCAATCTAGCATCAGAAAATCCTACCAGTCTCTCATCTCATCTCATCAATTTACAGTCAAAAGGCAACTGATAATTCCTATATCCTGAAAGCAAACTTATTTTGAAAAAACACACACAAAAAAAAAGCATTCACAAGTGAAACAAGATCAATTTCCATGGTGAAAACAAAGGAAAATTAATCATCCTAGCTTAAAGAAGAACCCATAGATTAAACAAGAAGCTGCTTTCCACAAAACAGATAAAATCCCAGTTTTGCAACAAGCATGGCAAAGCATAAATAGAGATAACTAAAATGAAAATGACACAACAAGGATAGGCTAATGCTTGGGGAAAAAAATCTAATTATCATCTTCCACAATCTTTCACCACAAATTGTAACGACTACAATTCCCACCAAAGAAAATCAATACTACATCACCAATAATAATAGCAGTAGTAAGAATAATCAAAATCAATCAAGAAACCCCGTTTGACGCCAAACAGCATTCCTAACCTGTCTCAGATCCCTTCCTTTCAACGTCCTCCCAACCCCTTCAAGAACCGAAAATGTTGTCTTCGGCGACCGCCTCGATCCTCGTGCTACAATCTCATGAGGCGGTAACATCTCTTCGTCTCCATCAAACTCACCATCGTCCTCCTCCTTAAACCTGCTATTCCTCTGTTTCGCCATCGCAATCGACAACATCGGCACATTCATCGGAGCCGACTGGTTCAATTTTCTTATCGGTACCGACTGCGACGCGTATTCCGACACGTGAGGCGATCTTGGGATCAATGGGATTGCTCTAGACGAAGAAGATGAAGATGAAGACGAAGATGATGATGCAAGTGAAGGCTTGCGGTAGAGAACCGTGTTGTGGTTGGATTCTGGTAACGCCGCGAGAATTCCCGAGTTCTTAGGGAAAGCTGTGAGGTGGTTAGATTTATTTTGGAGGTTGTAAGCGGAGGTGGTTGGTGGAGCGGAGATTGGGGAATTGCTTAGGCTTTGATCGGTGTAATCGTTGGTCCAGAGAATGTCATCCTCGTTGAGCTCGTCTCCGTTACCGTTACTGTCACCGTTTCCGTCGGCCGAGGAGGAGGAGGAAATGGAGGAGGGGATGCCGAGGAAACGGTAACGGGAGGCGGGGTCCATCCGGTTTTTTCAATTGGTGGAGAATTAATAATGCGTAGTGATGGTAGATACAGGATTTTATATGTGTATTTATAGAAATGTTTTAAAATCGAATTAAATTGAACTAATTTTTTTGTTAAAATGTAACTTGTGAAATCTGAATTTAAAATTAAACATTTAGAATTTGTTTTAATATAACTTAATTGACTTGACTAAATTCAAAAACAATGTAGGCATCCATTCAAAACATATGGGATGAAATGAAAAAGAAAAATAATCAAGTGTGTTTTCACATATAGTTTGCTAGCAAGAAAAAGTTGGATAGTTGGATAGCATTAACATAAATATACTTCTTACACTTTACACTATTTTTTTCTAGATTTTCATCGAGTTTCACCAAAAAATGGCAAAATGCTAATCATAAAAGAGTTGAGATATATACTACTGAGGGTGGTGATAAAATAAGAATGATATAAAGTTAAAAACATGTGTCAATAAAGGAAAATCCTAACGTGATGTCTTACAACTATAGTTACATATTTGATGTCAAAACCCATACTCCCTTGTTCTTAGTTAAAATCAATAGGCTAACCTGGAGTGGTCGTTACTTCATACTTGAAGAGTTAAGAAAAGCTAAGGGTAAAAAAATAACAAATTCTGATAATGAACTTGAGATCAACAAATTTTGTGACTAAGAAAAGTTAATTGATTTCATTAAATTAATAAAGTATGATAAGTATTGCATAGTAAATCAGTTAAACAAAACTCTAGCTAGAATATCCTCTATGTTATAACATTTAGCTCTGAACAACACCGAAAAATTCTATAAAAAATGTTGAATGACATTTATATATCTCAAGATATTGAGCAAAAAATCTATTGGAATATTTGGTAAGGAGAATCCATATAACCAATTATTTGTACTTCACAAAAGATGAACTAGATACTACGAGAACTTGACATAACAAGCCTTTGTATACCACTATTAGATGCAAAGTTAGGTAAAGTGTTTATCGATAATGATTCAACCCTCATATGCTATCAAAACTTACATTAGAAGAAATGTTCATTGATGAATATATAAAGACCAGTATCATGTTGACAAGAGCATATGACGACTTACCCAAACAAATGTTTGAAACTCTAGAAGTAAAGCTATATATAGAGCCACATGTGTTTTTAGTGACACTACAAGTTATGGACAACCACCCTTCTTATAGTATATTGTTGGGAAAACCTTTGATTTATAAAGTCAAGGCATTAACTTTATCATTACATCAATCCTTGAAATACAACATGAATGAGTTGTTGGTGATTGTCGCTTGTGAGCACGCGACGTCGAGGTGTTGATGGATTCGCCACTTATTTGTTTGATTTAAGGATGCTACGAAAACATGGGTGCATTGGTTTTATCAGAGATTAAAGGGTAGGCAGTTGATTTAGTAAATGGAAGGTATTAACATCTATGTTAAGCCTTACTTGAGGTACACTGTATTATGAGATTTAATATGGTTTAAAAGTTTTGATGAGTTATATTTATTCAAGTGGAAAAAATCTGCCTTTTTTTTTAAATCTTACAAAAAAGAATCTATTTATATGCCCTAACAAAGTTCACCTATCCTTAAAGGCAGATTTTTTTTTCACCTATGTGTCGTGGTTTAAAATATTCCATTTAAAAATTGATAAAGACTCGTAATAATTATAAGAATTGTTATGTGCCCTAACAAAGTTCACCTATCCTTAAAGGCAGATTTTTTTTTCACCTATGTGTCGTGGTTTAAAATATTCCATTTAAAAATTGATAAAGACTCGTAATAATTATAAGAATTGTTTGGTCACCTCTAGATATTTAAATATCATCCCTGCTTAAAGGTTCAATATTTATATTAGAATTTTTTACCATTAATTCTCATAAACTAAAATTGTGAATTATTCAAATATTGACCAAATTCTCATAGATTTTGTAAATTGGTTATTAAATCCTGAAAATGCATGCAAATATTTTTTTTCTTGTGTTTTTGTATGGAAGTAGTAAATGATATAATTTTCATATTTTTGAGAGACTTGGTCGCATGCAAATAAAATAGTTTTTGTGTTATTTAAAACTTTTTCTTATCTTTTTTTTTCCTTTTTATCATCTATTTGAAATGAAAAAAAAAAAAAGAACAACACACATTCTCTTTTTATTATATTTTAGTTACACAATTGGAAATTAAACATATTTATAAGATATCAAAAATTAAAAATCTAACAAATATTTAAATACACATATTAACATCTCAAATTATTAAAAAAATACACCTTTTAAAAGGTCAAAAATATCCGGAAATAATGGTCGAGACTCTAGAAAAAATATTGGGAAGTTTCTTGGAACGTGTTGGAGTTATGGTGAGGCGTGAACCCACACATCATTATTGGCGAAACATGAAAAAATGAGAGATCAAATACATACCCTCCTTTACTCCCTTCCTATACCGACAATAATGATCATCATCACCTGCAAAAACATAGTGCAACGTTTCAATTTTTTCTTCCTCTCTTTAGATCTGCTTTATCCTTTTCAATTTCTTTCTTTCTTTAAGCTCGATTAGAAGAGAAGAGTGATTGTCAGGTTAGTCTTGGTTAGGGTTTGTGGTTGTACCCGATGGTGGAAAAGGTTATTGGTGGGATTGTTTGAGATGGTGGTTTGTGGTTCATTCTATTGGTGGTTGGTTTGCCACCATTTTGGTACGAATAGAATTAATTATGATTGTTACTCTTTTGATTTTAATTAAGAAAGGATTGTATGGATAAAGATAGAGTGACTGCCTATAATAGTTTGGTTGACCTATAATGACTGGTAAGGAAATAAGACTGAGGTTTGGGTTATTATTGAGGTTGAAGATAAGGTGTGGGTTGTCTTGGTGGTATGGGTGCTAGCATAAGGGTAATTAATTATGTTGGTGTTTAGCTCACAATGAAAGGGTTGATATGTGTATGATGTAATTGATTATTAGTTTAAATGAAAGCCAAAAAGAAGGTAAGGGGTTATCGGTGACTCCCAAAGAAAAATAAAGGTGTTTTTAGGTTTAAGATTTTTTTGTGTGTGAAGAGAGAGTGTCAAAAAATATTCTTGATCCCTCAAAACTTCTCCCTTAAATTATCTCCTCTTTTTTTTTGTGCAGGTGACCTTATTTATAGGTAAAAATTTTATTTTAGTCCCTTGTTTTTTTCCTTTTGAATTATGGTTTTTAGTCTAGATATTTTTTTTTATCATGTTGTTTTTTTTTGAAAAAAAAAAACATCAATTAAAAATATCAATGATTTTGAAAATAACACATTAAAAGTTGAATGAATTGAAAAGACGTTTAAAAATTGAATTCTTATGATACGACTCTAAAAATACTGAAAAACAACGTATTACATAAAAAATACAATATATTTTTTTTGTTATTTTTTTATTTTTAAAAAAAATAATTAAAAAAGGTCTAAAATTGGATAGCAACAATGACTATCAAGGATGAAAAAAAAGCAATCTCCATGGTAAACAATATGGACATAGCATTTATTGAGTTAAAAGATTTATAGATGGTAAAGCTCATGCTTTTGAAATTGTGGACACAAATTAGATTTCTAAGAACATTGTGCTGAGAAGGCCAAAATGACAACAAAATACTTCTTGGAACAAGGAAATCCATTTCTACATAACCCTTACACTAGAATGACAGGAAGGTTAATATGATAAAAGTGAAATGTGCCAATCAAAGACTTAAGATTGGAAATAAGTCTAACAAAAAGAATTTTATAAGGGCTTTTGGTATGGACATGAAGACAATAATGGTAAAAATCGAGGGAAGAGAACTAAAAGAAAAGGAGTCATCCATCTCTCCTTAGGGTTTCATTTCAAAGTGCTACATATATGATGCAACCTAATGAATAATGACATCCTTTGGTCAAATATTCTTTGCTATGAATATAAATACCTTAAAGAAGAGTAAGGTCAAAAAAGATATCAAGAAAACAAATTCTAGAAAGGAAAATGAAGTGTTGTTGCAACCAACCATCCATACCCTAAAAAAAGTCTCCCCCAAAACCTTCATATGAAAGATGGATAATGGAAAACATTTTTAGAACAAGGTGACCCAAAAAGCTTCATTGGTGTTTAAAATGCTTTTGTTTGGTTTTTTGGGTTAACATTTAAAGTTCTAAATGGCAATTAGATTTTACCTTTTTAAAAACAAGATTGATGCATTTTCCAAATTATTTGTTGCTTTATGTTGTTTCACTCCTACATTTATACTAAACACCTTTTTCTTTAAGAAAATTTGGAAGCAAATCTTTTATAACATTAAATATACCTTACACCAAGAATGAATGACCAAACCATAACAAATATGTAATAGCAATGGAAGAGAAAGAAATGATGAAAACAATGACAAGGAATTCAACAAATTAGTAGACCAACAAGAACACATATAGAAGTCATCTGTAAAAAGAGCTTATACCCATAAATATGAGTGCTGATTATTTTAGAAAATAGTTGAAAATAAGAGAATTGGTTACTCGTGAAGATAAAGCAAAAACGATTGTCTTATCACAGAAATATAAAATTGTTTTTTTCCCGGTACTATGAAGACATGCTTGGTTTGGATGTGGATATCATAGTATATAGGATACCATTGGTCGAATGATACAAATCAATCAAGTAAAAATTAAGAAGAACCAAGCCTAATATTCTACTTAAATTCAATAAGGAGATGAAAACACTAGGATATTGGTTTTCTAGAAGTAGTCAAATACCTATGATTGGTATCTAACATAGACATCATACTAAAAAAGGAAAAGATGATCAAATTATGTGTGGAATTTAGGGATTTGAACAAAACCAACCCTAATGATGACTTCTTTTGACATATATAGATGTTTTAGTAAGTGGTATAGGGATAAAAGTGCTGATAAAGTGAAGTTCATTCAATTCATGTCGTATCCTAGGATAAAGAAGAAAGAAAGTAAGTAGTTTCTTAGAAAGGTTGAGTTGTATTGACTAGTTCATCTCCTAGTTAAAAATAACATATGAGCCTATATTTCAACTATTAAGAAAAAAGAATCTTGAAACTTGAAATTTTTAATAAAACTCTATAGTAATTTTAGTGGATACATTAAAACAAACCTTTAAGCAATTCCAATTGAGGGTTTGTATCAAATTTCAAAACATGGTTCATTTTTAGGGCATTTTTTCTCTCCAAAAATGACCTTCCATCTAAGTAACATTCATAGACAATTGGCTGTTTATTTTTTTCATGTGTGGAGGAGCAAAATTATGTAACATTCATAGACAATTGGCTGCCATGGCGATCCATTGACTTTGCTCTTGAACCAAGTTTGATTTCAAAGTAAATTCGTGATGTTAAACCAAAACCTTATAACTTTAAAAAAAACAAAAAAACAAAATAAATTTAATGTTTTTTTATTTATAAAAAAATATTAGAGCAATGATATTTTGAACAAAATAGGTTAAACTAAGTCAACTCACCTAACATGATTAGAGCATGATTAGAATCCATTATTGACTTAATTAAATAATTATAAAATTAAACGTTTGCAAGTAAGTCAATGAATAGAATATGCATATTCTTAATCTAAACTGTTTCTTTAGAAGAAAAAAATATTCCTTAACATTTTGTAGTTTGGTCCAAATGGCAATTATTCCCTATTATTTGAAAAATTATACTTTGCATCCTAAACTTTATATGCATGCTATCACCTAACATCAATTTTGAAGAAAAACAATTAGATCTTAATTCGGTTTAGCAACTTTGCATTTTGGAATCCATTACCGACTTAATTAAATAATTGGGATATTAAACCACATTATGCATTGTGCAATTTGATGTGAAATTACTTTAAAATAAACCCCCAGCAAGCAAATCAATCGATATTTGATGTGAAATTTTCAAGAGTTTCGAATGCGACGTCCATGGTTTTGGCAAAAAGGGATGGGGAACACATGCTAGCCAAGCAGATCAATAATGTGGAAGGTGACTTTCTCGTGCGTTGTCCATGATTATTGTCGACTACAGAACTTCTTACATTGTGGAAGCCTGTCATTCTCACTGTTCCGACAAGAGGCATTCCAAGGCTTAAGAACAAGGAACAAAAGCATTATTGGACCGTCGGGGAATTGGATTGGATAGAAAAGTAATCCTGAACCATCGGGGAAATGAATTGGATAGAACTTTCATAGGGCGTCACCTACCCTTTTCAATCTCCTAGTCAATATTGTAGCAATTTCAAAAACCCAGTAAAAACAAATATCAAGGTGTGATTGAGATCATCCTTTTCAATGACATTGTTCAAGGCTTTAATTTTCCTAGCACAAAACAGTTCAGTTTATAGTGATTGTCTTCAGAAGAATCATCTGTTTTGATGTTTTAGAGTTTCGAAACATGCTGTCCTTTGCATGTTTATTTATTTGACATGTTAATTGAATGATTTAGGTTTCAATTCAAAGTGAGTCCACATGGTCATCGGATACTGAAACATATAGTTAGAGTACAATACATTTTCTTGTTTCAGACATCCAAGGAAGGATAAAGCAGCATAAGCTCTCAAGCCCGGCGAAGGCGAAAAGCTCTTAGGCGGCCACTGCGAATGTTTTGAGAAACAAGCCTTTGGAGTTGTCATCACCAACAGAAATTTCAGACACAAACCATGAGAAATGCAATGAATTATGAGAAAAATGAAGAAAACCAGGGAAGAAAAATGAAGTTTCAGACATAACCTATGAGAAATACAATAAGAAAAACGAAGTTTCAGACATCCAAGGAAGGGATAAGAGCAGCATATACTCTCAAGCCTGGCGAAGGCGAAAGCACTTAGGCGGCCACTGCGAATGTTTTGAGAAACAAGCCTTTGGATTTATCATCATCAACAAGAAACTTGGGCACAATCAAAATTACATTTAAAAAAAAAACATCAGGATAATGGGGTTGAATCTATGTTGTCAGAACACAAAATGGCATGCATTAAACTCATTAATGATGATTAAAATAGCACTACTAAAAAACAATGTTAAACTAATGGAGAAAGTGAAGTGAGATCTCAGACATCCAAGGAAGGATAAAAGCAGCATACGCTCTCAAGCCTGGCGAAGGCGAAAGCACTTAGACGGCCACTGCGAATGTTTTGAGAAACAAGCCTTTGGATTTATCATCATCGACCAAAAATATAGAAAACATGGAAGTCAGACAATTAAATATGCCTCAAAAGGTTGTGTTCAATATGGAGAAATCTCCATTCACACATCTAATTGAATCATCATCCTTGCCGATTTCAAAAATAAAAATCGAGTAAAAAATAATTAAGGGTTTGATTGCTTCACACTTAATTATGAGCCATTCATTCACGAGGGTATCAGTAGATCCGCAGCTCCCACTGATTGGAACAAACATAGTTAAGAACAGAATTTAAATCTATCACAAACCTATCAATTCAAAAAAAAGGAAAAACATTTAGATCCAAATAAGAAAAAAACAGCTTCCGTAATATAATTCAGAAGGGAAGACGGAGAAGATCGATAGGAAAATCCCATGGAGAGATTCCTACGAAGAGGTTTAATTTGGAGAAGCTACGTCCCAAAACGCTTCCATTTATAAGGAATGCGATCTTAAGGGCTGCGCTTGATTAGAAGACGGAAACCCTAAAAAGAGAGATTTCGAAGAGATGGAGGTGGAAAAACCCTAAAGCCACTCTGCTATCGTTCGTCGAAAAGATACGTGGTTACTTATAACCGTTCCTTTGTCTAAGTTTCTTGTGGGCTTACGGGCCCTGGAAGCCCAACTAGAGGCTAACAATTATTGTTATTAATTTCAAGATATGCGCGCTTTATAAGGAAATACCGTGTTTATTTATTTATTATCAACTAATTTAAAATATTTTTGGATGGTTGAGTATAAGTTGTACCAAAAGAAAGAGGAACAATCAATAGAGAATGAAAATAAATAAATAAATTTTTTTGAGGATGCTCGCATCGATAATTGAATTTAATTTAGTGAAAGACCAATTATAAATGCCTCTCTATCGTTTATTCGAATTTTATTATTTTTCTGTAATTGAAATATTCAATAACTATTTTACATCATGAATATTATATATATTTTTTAAACCTAGGAGGTAAGACATATTTTATCAAAAGTATAGAAAACAAATAAATTTTATGAGAGTTTTTCTAATCATCCTTTTAATAAATTAACTATTTCATTTAAATTTGATTAAGTATTTCAGAATTAACTATTATATATATATATATATATATATATATATATATATATATATATATATATATATATATATATTTCCTTGGAATTGTTCTGAAGAATTTTGGAATGCCTGGCCGTGGTACTGAGGGCAAGAACATTTTTGGTGGTGGGCTTTGTGCAAGTCGTGGTTTCATGGGCCAAGCCTCCTTATGGACTCCACTTCAGCATATCGTTTTCATTTTAGGGTTTGGTTCTACACTTAACATCTTAAGCCCACAGGCCACCAGGCTCAACATACAAAGCAATGTTGAACAGTAAAGAGAAAAAATTGGTGATTTTATATAATTTTCATACGCAAATATCAAAAATAATTTTTTAAAATAATATTAATTTAATACATTTTAAAAAAAAAATATATATTTTTAAAAAGAATCTGAACTAAATTTTTAAACGCTCATTGGTCTCATTAGTCTAGAAACACATTCCTTTCTCTATCACAATTCATACTTGCGAATCTCCTTTGTAGTGATAGATGGTTCAAATCATAAAGAAAACTTTAAAATGCTATGAAAAATAATTTTTTTCCATTAATTCCCTTGAAAATAAAACATCACACAGGGCTATTTAAATACAACAAGACATCCTAGTTATTAAAACCCTCATTAAACTAAAAGTTCAAATTTAAATCTAAGAAAATAATTAAAAAATTGTCCCCTGTCAATTTCCATAAAAATAAAATATACATCACTTCATGCTATAGTGGAAGGCCTTCAGAAATTTATAATTAAAGAAAGACTCGTCAATTTTGCCAAATCTTGCAAGTGGATTTGATGGTATTAATATGGCCCCATGCATTAATTACGTCTTGTTCGAGCGACTTCAATTTTGGTTTGAGTATTTGAGGAGAGGATGGTCCTTTTACATTAAAGAAATAAAATAATTTAATGCATGACCGTGGACCGAGACAAATGTTGACCTTCAAGTATATTTCTAGCTTTTTAGCTTGTTGTTTTAATTATTACATAAAGTAAAAATCACGTTTAATTATTACAAATGTTATTTTTTTTTCCTTCTTATAATTTTCTTTAATTTTTTTTTATGTTTTTAGATCATTTTAATATGTTAATATAATTTTTTTTTAAAATAAAATATTATTATTTTAATACATTTTTAAGGATCATTTGGGAACTTTCCGAAAGTATTTTTGAAAAAAAAATCTTTATTTTTTTTGCTTTAATTTTTATTATATTGTCATATTGTTTTGATATTATGATATTAAAATTATTTTTTAAAAAATAAAAAAAATTATTTTGATATATTTTTAAGGGTTGTTTGGAAACCCTTCCGAAAAAATATTTTTTAAAAAAATTATCTTATTTTTTTATATTTTCAGATTATTTTGTTATATTAATATAAAAAATATTTTTTTATAAAACAATCTGAGCCACATCTGTAAACAAATATTAAATAAAATAGACATTAAAAAAACACCATTATGGGTGGGAACACGGGTGGCCTTGTTTGTGCCGTCTACAAGTTAAGTTGACTTATTATTGACTAGATTCTTCTCACCTCTTTCCACGATGGATGATCATGGAAATTTGAGGGAGATTCTGCTGTTTGTAGAGGTCAAGTTCAGGACCATCATGAAACACGGAGACTGACAGCTCATTAGGAGGCCCCACTTTCTTCTAACCTCGAAATACAAAAACCAAATAATAATAAGTCTCGTGATTGACGGTTGTCGTTGTCTTTTTTAAAATGTTTTTTATTTAAAAATATATTAAAATAATATTTTTTTTAAATTTTTAAAAATTATTTTTGATATCAGCACATTAAAATGATTTAAAAACACCAAAAAATTCATTTAAAATGAAAAAAATTCAAATTTTGAGCAACGGCGGTACAACCGCAGAAACAAACAAGCCCTGAATAACAAATGACATCTCTCTACAATGTTTAATATTAAGTGAATATTAAAATATATAATTAGTCTCACATATTTATAAGAAACAAAATCTAAATAAATGACAAAATAAAAATAAATATAGGTAGATTTAAAAAAAATGACTTAAAAGATAATAAAAAGAATCTAAAAAACAACAAAGAGAAAAAATAATAAATATAAATTTTAAAATGATCATCAACACAAATTAAAATGTAAATATTTTTTTTTAAAAAAAAACCTTAACAACAGTGGAAATAATAAAAATTGGTGAGACCATAATTATTGTTAGAAAAAAATATTCAATAATTTTTTATTTTATAATATTTATTACTCATATTATTATATTAAAATTATTTTAGAGCAATAACAATAATTTTTTCTCCCAAAAAACCTAGGATATATATATATATATATATATATATATAAAGGCGCTAATATTAAATCAAATATATAAAAAAAAATATAACTACTCTAACATATTTAATAGAAAACAAAACTAACAAATAATCATTATGATTATTTTGAATGTCTTATCTATAATAATGTGAAAATCAAAACCTAACAATATTAACAAAAAAGCAATTAAAAAAACAAAATAAATGACATAATAAAAATAAATATTATCAAATTTTAAGAAATTATTTGACCAGAAGGGGAAAAAAAAAGAGAAAATATAAGAATTATTAATTCTCAAATGATCACCAGCACATATTAAAATTTGAACATTAAATAAAAAAAAACTTCATAAAATTGGAAATACAGAAAAATTGGAAACAAATATTAAGAGCATGTATATATAAACATAGACAAGAATAAGAACAATGTAAGAAATATGTATAAAAAAATAAAGGCACTAAACAAAAATCCAAGTATAAAGAATAAAATAAAATAAAAACATATGTAATAAATTTAATTTGAAAGACAAAATTGAAATAAATCCAAACATTGATACTGATGAAATTAAATAATTTAAAATAAAACCAGAAATTAAAAGAATTAGGACCAAATGAAATGAAATAAATCAAAGAAAAAATGAAATTTGAAAAAAACAGTTGCGCTGACGTTAGCATGCGCAGCAGGAGAGAGAAAAGGGTGGGAAATTTTTGAATGACCATTAACACTTCTCTGGCCACCGAGGACTAACACGCGCCGCACCAGGGGGAAAGAACATGGTTGAAAATTATTCTAGACATCGGTTAGGTATATTTGGTAGCCATAATACATTGCACGCGCCGACCAAAACACGCATGAGCGCGAAAACGCACGACGTGTCTGGTGACGCGCCAAAAGTAAATCGTCACGATAAAGAATAAAAAATTTGTAAATTACTGTGACACCCTTTCCCATATGGACCTTGGTTTTGTCATTTTCTAGGGACAAAAAGGTGATTTCACTATGCAAAGAAATATTTAAAAAAACATATAAACTGGTGAGTTGGACTGGTCGGAAATGTGCACTTACCGTCGAGCCCCTTAGCAAGAACATGAACTTAAACCTCATACACATCCCCTAATGATAAGCTGTAAACTATAAGTATCATTAGCTAATAAGAAGAGAATACATTAAATATCTTAAATGAATTGAATATATTTGTACAGAATCTAAGATGTATGGTTCCATTGAAAACTAATGATACACTCTATTAAACTACTTGTAAGCTTTACCATTGAAAAGATGTACCATAACTTTATCCATCGTGTCATGTGAATGATGTTATATCATATGTTTAACAGTCTTTGGAGACATGGATAATTTTTTTGCACCTAAGGGGTGATTGAGAAGTGTCTTAGTTTTCTATGTGCAATATAGTTCTTCCCCTTACCAGTTTTAGGCTTATACCAATCATGCCTATGGGTTGTGCACTTGGTAAAATTTTGTATTTTCATGGTAGTAAGAGACATGTAAAAATTTAGACACGTTAGTTTTCTAGAATCCTATACCACAAGGTTTTCATCATTAATTTAGAATCATATAAGTTATCTTTTAGCTTATTCCCACCAGATAAAAATGTTTTTTTTTATCCATTTGATAATTTTGTCATAATCGACCTCACTCAATCAATGATCTACTTAAACAGTGAATACCCGATGTAATGAACGATAGTTTACTTGGTTCGTTACAATATTTTAAAAGCTCAAAAAAGTTAGTTGTGTTTATATTTGGTTATTTATCTACTCTTAAACATTTACCTATATAACCCTTTTTTTATTCCTATTGTTGTATCTATAATTTTATGCACATTGCTAGAATTAAACATTGAGTCAACTATCCTTTCTACCATAATCTCGTAAAAGAACATAGAATTTTTCATATGCAGACCAACACAAATATTTTTCTTATGAATACTTTTTGTAGAAGATACATTAAAATAATATATAAATATATGAACTTTTTATTTTTACACTTCTTACATGAACCTCTAACACTTTCTTTGCTACATTTTTTTGGATTTGATTGTTTATAATTAATAAAACCTTCAATCTTATTTCAACAATTAATCTTGTGCAACCTTTCAGGTAAAACTTAATATATCCAAGAATGATAATCCATTACCTATATGATATTTATATAGAATATTGATAACAATATATATTAATTAATAATATGAACTAAATAAATTATTGGTACCCAATTAATTAGCTATCATTGGTTTAATTCAAACTTGATTAATAAATTTTAATAATACCCTTTAATCATTATCAATTTTCTCCAAAAATCAAAATTCCTTAAAATAAAAAATTTCAGCTTAAAAATAAAGAAATAACCCATTATTTGTTTTACTATAAAAAATCTAAGTTACAAAAATCAAACCCACTATCATCAAATGACAAATAAACTTTAACATGTACAGATTATACATTCATACAATAAATGTTCATAGCAAAAAAAAACTATAACACAAGTACAAACAAATTACATTTACTAAATAAAAATACAGAAAAAAAAAGTAACATAAAAAATGAAAAGGTTTATGCACTTTACGTGGTGAATCTTTATGAAAAATTAAACCAGGATTGGAAATACGGACAAACCAAAGGATTTGTGAAGATGAGAGGTTGATTTGTGACAACATAAGTGGGACAAGTTATTTTCTATATAAAAAAAGAGATGTAGGAAGGGGGAATAGTTATAACTTAAATAATATCAATGGTTAAAATTAGTGACAATAGTTTTTTATAGATAATTCTGTCAACAATGTTGATATGTAAGATTTGCCAACAAAATTAACAAGAGAATACTTGCCTATTTTTTCCAACCTTGGAATTCCACCATTAATTCTCTCTGTATTTACCGAATGAAACCTTTTCCACAAGTAAAAATTGATAGAAACAATGACGTGATGTTAGCTCCAATAATTCTCTCTGTATTTTTATTGGTGTTCGATAATTTTCTATGTTGGGGTGGCGTGGTGGTAAAGAGCTTGTCGAGTTAAAAAAAAAGTGTATTTCTTATAAGAGCCTGAGACAATCAAAGTTTTTCAGGTTAGATATTATGTTTTGATGCTATATTCTTAAAAACATGATAAAGAACTAAAATTTGTCTGCAAAAATATCAGTTAATGCCGTGGAACCCATCTCACCATGAGTGTGGGTGCTTTCTCTCAGATAACATTCATGTCTGCAAAAGATAAGCCAAACTCAATTTCCTGGTTGGTAGGTGGGAAATTGAGTACACGTGTCCACCTTGGGATGAATCTGTATTTACATGCAGCTTTGACAGAGATATCTTGCAGAGCAAGAAAAAGAACACGAATTAATTCAAAAGCAAGGGGGGAGGGGCAAAGCTTCAAAGAAGGAGCATAAACGCGTTAACAGAACAGCACGCAGCTTCTTCGAAACCATGGTGAGATTGACAACGTTGTATACAGTCATTCGCTGGTGAGGTCAACCTGATAATCATCAAACTATTTGCTTATTAAATTGAGTAAACACACAATTGAAACCAACTCGTTGTTTTAATTTCATTTTTTGACAAGAAATTGAAACCAAATTGATAAACCCTTAATTATGAAAACAAAAGTCAATGTGCACATTCATATATATATATATATTGATGGAATATGATAGTACTTGCATCAGCTTGCATGCATTTTTTTTCTTAGAAGCCATTAGACTCACATTATGAAACCCAGATATGTTGCAAAGAAACAAGACTCTTGACGCTGATTTTTGAGTTTGAAACTTGTATAAATTTATATTACCATGTACTTGATTTTTATTAAATAAAATGAGAGTGATGAGATTCAAATTTATAACTATTAGATCAATAAAATTCTAATACCATATCAAAAAATCATTTTATTTAAAAGCTTAATATGTAAATCGAGTCACTATATTATCTCTAACACCCATAACTCCATGACTCCTTAGACGGAAAGAGATTTGTAAATATCAGACAGATGAAGTACCTGCAAGAAATTAGTGGCGTAATTAGAACTTGAGACCTCACACGAATTGAATATTTCTCTAAACACCCGAATCAATCCGTTGTAATTAGAAATTTGCTGTTTTTTTTTGTAGAAGAAAAAAAAAAGCGACCTAAATTAAAAAAAAAAGAAGAAAAAAAAGATCAGATGAGGGGGAAAATATATATTTGACGCGCGAGCTCGTAGAAACAACAATTTCCAAAAGGAAGACGGGTCGCAAAGAAATAAGTCGTGATTTCGGAAAGAGAAGACGAACGATATTGACTTATTCTATCGGGGGTCATGTACGGACATATTGGAGCTATGGAAAATTGGAAATTTCTCGGCATTCCCATGCGCCACTCGCTTTCCAATTTCACTCGGCTCACATCCCTCTTCTGCTCTCTTGCCTAACTTTCTTCAATACCTGTCCATGTCATACTTGCTACGTGAAATTAACGTGGCATATGAAATAAAACCAGACCAGAATTGGAGCAAATTCATTGTTCTCTTCTTTCTTTGTCTGTTCTTTCTTTGTCTGTGAAAGAGAGATCTTAAAATGGTTTTCCCACCAGGTTATCGTTTCTTCCCTACCGAGGAAGAGCTGATCTCATTTTATCTTCACCACAAGCTAGATGGCGGGAGTGAAGAGCTTAACCAGGTCATCAACAAGATTATACCGGTCCGTGATATATACGAGCACGATCCATGGGATCTTCCACGTAAAAGATTTCTCTTTTCAGTCTGGGTCTCAATCTTCTGTTTTGTTTTCACCCCGTCTTTCTGTTCTTGTCATAGTTGTTTTTCTGAATTCAAGGACAGAGATCTGTGGGAAATGGTTTCATCTAATTTCTAAATATGTGTGTGTGTGTGTGTGTGTTTTATAATGGCAATTTTTACTTCTTACACATACCATATAAGCATTTATAACACCATAACTTTGTTGCGCATGTATGAAAGAAATTTCCCCCCATGATACATATTCATCGTGATTTTGTTTTTTACTCTTCATCCATGCAAATTTAAGGCCAACAAAGACGTATATTTTGATTCCTATATATGAAAGATGAAAATCAGAATTTTTCCCAGTAAAGATTAAAAATGGAAAAAAAAAACATTTGTAATATAAGGGATGGATTAATGTATTCTGGAAGTAAATTGAAAAGGAAATTCGAGGGAAGGTGTTACCAAGATGATGAATACAAGAGATCCTTAATCATGGAATCCCATGAAATTTCATTTATTTTTTGCTGTCTTCTTGCTTTTCACTAGATATCGATCTTTGTTCTGAGCAGAAATTTCTGGCGACTTGAACCCTATCAAAGATCCTGAGCAGTGGTTTTTCTTCATTCCAAGACAAGAGAGCGAAGCTCGTGGAGGGAGGCCGAAGAGACTAACAAATACCGGATACTGGAAAGCAACCGGCTCTCCCGGGTCTGTCTTCTCCAACAATCGAAGCATTGGCTTGAAAAGAACAATGGTTTTCTACAGTGGAAGGGCTCCAAATGGAAGAAAAACTGAGTGGAAAATGAACGAGTACAAAGCTATAGATCAAGGAGAAGCATCCTCCTCAACTAGAGCAAATCCAAAGGTGAGTTGTCTACTTTAAAAATATATAGGAAAACGAACATGGCTCTCTTCATTTTTGCTTGAAATGTTAGTGATGGAGGAACTGGTTGACTCAAGGAGGAGAGAAAAATCCATTTCTTTTTGAAGTTTTTGTGCGAGACAACTGGATAACTGATCGATCATGATTTACAGACAAAGAAAACCATATATTATGCAATCAAACAACGAAAGGATCTAGATATGTAGCTGCTGAAGTCAGGCAATAATTAGCTTTATTTTATGAATTTGTCTTGCTGATGATCATGGTCTGAAACATGGTTTTTACTCTCCCTGAGGTAAAATTTCTACAAGAAAACTGATGTACTTTTGCTGATGCCTCGTTTTGCTCCAAATTGAGTTTTATAACGCTAATTAAGATTATAGTATCTTAATGATAGAAATTCAAGTAAAAAAACATGCATGTAATGTCAATATTTCTACTTTTTTTCTCTTTTTTTGATGATAAACTGTTAATTTTTCTGATATAGACAGACAGACAGATCTTATACAATCTTTCTGTGTGGTTTTAGTTGAGGCATGAATACAGCTTGTGCCGGGTCTACAAATCCTCAAAATGCCTCCGATCATTTGACCGGCGGCCGGTGGGCCTTGAGGTAGCCGAGCCAAGAGCGCCACCAGCCTCTGGCGGCAATGAGCTAGCAGCACCTGATCAAAACCATCCAACAGTGGATAACACAGGCTCACCTGAGAGTTCATGCTCCGGCGACCTAGGCGATCCTTCTAGAACTGGGGAAAGTAGTAGCATGCCAATGTCTATCGATAATGATGCATGGGATGTGGACTTAGATTGGTACTATAGCGTCGGACAGGATTAATCTGCAGCGTAGGTAAATGGTGATTGCATAAGAAAGGCCTGAAACCTGCTCATCTTCATCAAGAAAGAATAATAAATTACAGTCTTATTTTATGTCTTTAAACAAAAGCTAAGCTCTTTTTTAGAGGGTGTGCCTATTTTTATTTTATATATATATATTTGTTGTCCTTTAATTCTTCATGTGCTAAAGAGTTGTGTTTTAGATGTATCCGCAGGAAATGTAAGAGTACTATTCCTAGATGTAAGAATAAAATAGATAAAGGTTTTATTTTTAATTTTATAACAACCCAGTAATGAAGAAGGTTTTTTTTATGGATTTATCCAAACTATTTCTCGATTAATTATGAGAACATTGTTGCATCAGCTGTAATAAAAATTGTATACTAGCTTTTAGCTAGATTATTATTATTATTATTATTATTATTATTATTATTATTATTATTATTATTATTATTATTATTATTATTATTATTATTATAGATAAATTAATTAATTATATATAGATAGATAGATAGATGACTCCATTTTTTTTAAAGAAAGCTAGAGTTAGAATACAAAGGAAAGGGTAGCCACAAAGAGAATGGCTACTCCATGAACACTTGCGAGTTAATGGCCTCACAACAAGCAACTGAATAATTTTTTTATTAATGAGGATGTCTGAATTAATTTGTGTATATTTCAACTAATTTTATAATTATTATATATATAATATAGGAGAGTAAACCCCTAGTCCATGCACAAGGATGACAACTGAATAATTCTTGAAGGCACAAGTGTTCATGTAGTAGCCATTCTTTTGTGGCTACCCTTTCCTTTGTATTCTAAAACCATATATATATATATATATATATTATATATTATATATATGGTGTATATATTTCGTTTCATTTTTTATTCTTTATTTCGACGATAATGCCATAAAATTTTCGTTTCGAAGCTTAGAGGGTATTTTGAAAATCATTTTAAAAATATTTTCAGAAGATTGTTTTTCGTTTTAAATTGATTTTTTTGTTTTAAATTATGTTGATATGCTAATATTAAAAAAATAAAAGTATTATTTTAATATATTTTAAAATGAATTTTTCTTAAAAAAACAACCTGCGATATTTCTAAACAATCGCCTAGTAGATAAGTGTGGCTGAGCTTGAAGAGACACAATGAATAGACAATAGAGAATCAGGTTTTTCTTCCTTGTCTCATAGTTACCATAATTTCCGTCAAATTTCTTTTCTAGAATTTAATAACACTTTTGATAGCAACAAAACTGAAGTTGGTCATAAGTTTCCATTCACTATTATTTAATTTTCTACTTTTTTTCTAACAATCAGTGCATTCTAGGTGACATTTTCTTTGAAATTTATGCTCTCCAAGAAAAGCTCCCTGCCAACTGCATTACACTCACTTCATTGATGTTACCCCTGGTCAATGATTATATCTAAATATTTTGTTAAATTTGTTTTTAAAAATTTATTAAATTAATATTTTTTATTTTTAAAAAATTATTTTAATATTAGTATACAAAAACGATCTAAAAAATCATTAATTTAATATAAAAAAATCAAAAATATTTTTGAAACACATTCATAATAGTTACTATATTAAACATGACATAGCATCGGCTTTAAAAAAGATATGCATTAGAAGGTCATAATTATTTCCAATCTATATTTACCCCTCCAATCAAAGACCATATATCTTCCATAAAAAAAAGTATACGAGAATCTTGGGGTATATGGAAAAAAAATGATTTTAAAAATAAATAAATTTGTAGTTTTTTTAAATTAATATTTTTTTGGTGTTCTTAAATTATTTTGATATGATAATATATGTTGTATATTTAATATTTTCTTACAAAAACAAGGTTTATCGTTTTTGGTTGATTTTCCAATTTCACTTGCGACAAACAAAACCAAAAAGGAGAAAGGAGAAAGACAACTCGGACAATTTAAAAAGGATGAACAGTCTACTTCAAATAAAGTAACTGATTTTCGAATTTAAATTACACGCGACAGGGCACCTGTTTTGTGCCCAATAACGACGGAGGTTGATGTCTGAAAATAAGCCCATGACATAGATGCCTCCGCACTCGATGTGTTTGGGATTGCGAATAGGTTAAAGTTTTTTAAAAAATAAATTATAAAAAGTATTTTTAACTTTAGTTTATAATTGAAATTATAGTGTTTGATTAAAACTATGGTTGAGTTTGAGGTTGATAAAAAACAGTTTTATATGTTTGGTTATCATACTTTTCATATTGCTGTCAACTTGTGAAATTACTTTAAAGAGCATACACACACACACACACATATATATATATATATATATATATATAAATTTTTTAAATATTATAGATTTAATAATTATAATAACATAATGTAATTAATAATTCAAGTGAAATTGATTTTCATGGTTTTTTTTATCTATGATATTTCAAATATAATATCATATAAACAAAAAAATATACAAAGACACGCATAGATAATAAGAAGTTGAGAAAATTGAGTCAAATAATTTACAAGCACATCAATACATATTTTTGTCCTCCGGACCCATGTATAATTTCATATGATTTGCAAGTTGAGCAGATCCTACCACTATACTGTTGAAACGTGGATTTTTTTAATTTGTGCGTGGTAGTGGATTATTTATTCTTGCAATTTACATGAGAAATTATTATTTTTTTAAAAAAAAAATATATAATTAAAAAGTTATTGTAGCAATAATAGTATTAAAACTATACACTTTTCCAATATTGCTAGAGCAGGACTTGAGCTGGGAAGACGAGGAACTTTCCACTTTGTTTGCCAGGGAGGAGCAAAACCAACCCATCTCTGGCCAGGGCTCGCTGCGAGGTTGTAGAGTGGAATTGGATCAAGGTGATAAACAATAAAAAACAACAAATTACTGCTTTTTTTGAACCGGTGGTGTATGCATAAAATTTGCAACCCCACACAACTGCTTTAATGTTTTTTTACCTAATCAAACACTATTTCATTAGCTTTTTTCCAAACTCAGTTTCAATTACAAAAACAAACACCCACTTAGGCTTAAGAATCCTCTCAAGATTTTTCCTATAATAAATAATCAATTTCCATAAATAATTTATTATTATTATTATTATTATTATTATTATTATTATTATTATTATTATTTTCAGATTAAACATCTAATAATAATAAAAAAAATAAAAAAATAAATTACATTTAAAAAGCATGTAATAATTAGAAACTCTTTCCATCCAATAAATTAAAGCAGAACAAAATAATACAAAATAGTCTCAGTATACAACTAATTATCGTTCCACGTTGCATTGTAGGGAAGATTCCTAGTTAATATCTAACGCAAAAGAAAAAGTCAACAATATGTATAGATGATTTTTTATATCACAAAACTTATTAAATGAGGAATTAAAAGATGATATATGTGTTTAATACAATGTATATAAAAATACTAGCCCATGCCCCCGCGTTTTGCCGCGGGCGACACCATATAACAGAACACACAAAAAAAAAACAAAGGGAAAAGGGTGCGTGCGGTGGAAACATTGTAGGCTCGTTCGTATGACGCGCCTGCAGTATTTTAGAAAAGAAATAATAAAATAATGGACAATTATTAACATACCCCTGGACCCACCCGATAACCACAAAAAAACCACCGTGGAAAATGCATAAATAATCCGGGTCCGACGACTATTTTTTTGTCATTTAGGGGGGTTAAACTCGTCGTATCACTGTGCAACAAATTTGGTAATACCATTCATGTCCCCTGGAAATTGTTAAAGTACCCCCGGTCTTTATTTGTCCTTTAGGGAGGGCTATTTTTGTCGTTTTACTGTGCAACAAATCCGGTAATATCATTCGTATCCCCTGTAAAATTCGAAAATGCCCTTGGTCCTTGGGGTTAAAAAATTTCGACTTTGGGGGCAGAATAATAATTTCACTGTTGCAATGAATAGTGAACAGAGGCTATGTATACAATAAAAGAGACACGCGGTTTATTGTTTAGTTAATGTGAACTAATAAATCTTGAAAAGAATTATAAACAACAATTAATAAAAACATTAAAGCTTGTGAAAAAATACTATAGAAAATAATTGACTCACTAGGGATTGAAACAACTAAATTATTATTCTTACATTCTAATGATAATACTTTAAAAACTAAACTCTCTATTAAGGGTAATAAAGTATTTCACATGACATATTAGTTATTATATGATCAATTTGGGTAACTCGGTCTTTTCACTTTTTTTGCACAATTTAATTACTCAATTGTCTTTAAAAATAAATAAAATTATTTAACGCGGATTTTTTAAATGGCACTTTTCACGACACTATTAAATGATTGTATTGCCTTTTACATCGACATTTCTTTATCTTGCCTACATATGATTATTCATGTTGTCATCTTGATATTTTTTTATATATAATTACATGGTTTGAGGGGTACTTTTGTATTTTTGACTATGATTGAACCTGAAAATGCAGAGACTTCCTCATGAAGGTAGATTTGCCTTGAACTTCAAATGAAACTAATAAATAAAAACTCAAGTTAGAATAACAATCAAACAATTATGCAATTTATCTTAGGCATGATGCTCTAGAGGTGATGTATCTTTTTCTTGCACAACTAGTTTCCTTACTTAGACTCTCGTATACCATAAGTTTTTTTTTTATCTTAATACCAGGTGACAACATTTTTTAATCATAACTTTGTGATATACCTGAACCTCCCTTCCAAACTCAAGAGGTAGCTCTATCGTTCAATATTGAGCACACCACGATAATGCATAATAGATTACATAATCTTTATTCCAAGATGATGAACTTAACAAAGCCTTTAATGAACCTTGGACATGACTAACAAGATCGTTTTTAGACCTAAACATATGAGCAAAATTCTAATTTTATAAGACCCTAACTTTAACACTGCATCTATTTCACTTTGTATTTTTAATATATGATAGTATATTCTACGATGTAATTTATATCCTAAAATATTAAAATTTATAGATAAATCCTAATACTCCAAATATTAATTAAACAAAATAATTGTTATTTTTTTCATATTTTGTTCAAACCCTAACAAATAATTATAAACCGATTATGATTTTCATTTTGAGTTGTAAAACATGATAAATATGCAATTGTTTTTCTTATAAAACATGTTTGGAAAATCTTTAGAATTTGGTTATGCACGAAAACAAAATATATTATTTTGTGTTTTTAAAATAAGATATTATTTTTAATTTTTTTGGAATCTAAAAAAAAATTAGATGTTTTTTTGTATCAGATTTGTATCTTGTATTTTTGTATCAGATTTGTATATTAAAGTGTAAGTTTATGGTTTACCATTAAACAAAATCGCTAAAAGAATTTTTTAAAAATCAAAATTAATCTTTGACCAAAGAATATTTTTATTTTCTAACACACTAATCCATTCCGACAATAACCCCAGAAACCCACCCATTTAGCTGCCCCGTCAAAAGGGTGAGCCGTGCCCCGTGGACACTGCGGCTGCAGTATGCAACAGTAAAATGCAATTATTGAAAAAGAGGGCATCGAAAAGGAAAGCCCTAAAACATCAATGCAACACCGCGGCAGTAAAAACTACCGTTTGTAATTAACCACCGGAGACACCACACCCGGCAGGTGGCGCCTCCTCTTTCTCTCTGGTTTCGGGACACATCGAACTCTCTTTGCTGGAGGAGACCAGAATTAATAATAACCCACTAAAAAATAAATTAAAACTAAAACCCTCTAAAAATCTTGTCTTTGGACTCTTCCTTACATAGAGACCAGCCTTAACCTGCAACCCGTTCTCTGCTTATCATACGCCACTCCAAGTAGAAGTCTCTTGCATTACTTTGGTGTAGCGGGTTCTTGTTTTCTCGAATGTAAGTATCAAAAAACCTTATTTTATGCCATTTTCATCTTGTCTTGACGACTTTCTTGTTTCTTTTTGTGTGTAAAGGTGGTTAAAAACTCCCCATTTTTCTTAAGAGCTTCTATCTGTGTTTCACTGGGACTTAACGATTCATTTCTGATGTTCCCTTTTTTGTGGCTTATTAGGGTTTTATTGCTGATCAGCTGGGGTTCAAGCTTATAGCTTTGCTTAATTAAGTTATTTCTTGAATCAGGCTTGACATAGTAAGGGTTTCCAATTGTGTGTTTCAATGCAATTATAATAATGGAAGAACAACTCTTTCTCTCTTTAAAATTGAAAATTTGGGTTCTGTTATGCTTGTTAGTCCTAGGCAAGGTGAAGTGGTTGTTCCAGTGATGTGAAGTGGTTGTTCCAGTGATGTGAAGTAGAGAGTCAGTTCAATTCATATCTGAAACAGCTTGAACCTTTATGCATTTCATCAATAAAATTGAAAATTTGGGTTCTGTTATGCTTGTTAGTCCTGTTATATTTCATCTAAAGTTCAAAACTTTATGCCGAGCATTAAGTAAGGCCTTGCATTTGTAGTTTTTTTGTTGTGCGGTAGCTGTGAATGAAAAATTGATTTGCATTTGCTGATACTGTTATAGGAAAGGGAGATTTTCAATTTATCTGGATGGCGTGGACAGAGAATGATGCTGGTAGTGTGAGAGAGAAGGAACTGATTGAAGATAACGGTTTCTTGAAAGGATCGCAGCCATCAACTGGCACTAGTGGCTCTCCTGTTGTTTCATCTCCAGTACAGAAGGGGTTTGAAGGGAAGGATGCACTCTCTTATGCCAATATTCTTCGGTCCAGAAATAAATTTGCAGATGCTCTTGCTCTTTACGAGAGTGTCCTGGAGAAAGATAGTGGAATTGTGGAGGCTTATATTGGAAAAGGAATATGCTTGCAGATGCAGAACATGGGAAGGCTTGCTTTTGATAGTTTTGCAGAAGCTATCAAGCTGGACCCACAGAATGCATGCGCCCTGACACATTGCGGTATATTGTACAAAGATGAGGGTCGTCTGTTAGAGGCTGCGGAGGTATGCTCTTGCCAATTAATTCATATTCTTCATGAGAAAAAAAAAATCTGTAAATAAGATGTCCATGGTAATCAGATGTGAGTACACCCAGTAAGCTTGTATTATAATTTTTCTTTACAGGCTGGATATATCTCTGTACTATGCAAATTGTAAAGTATTCAAATTGCACGTTACAAGTACCATTTCTCCTTTGTTTAGGTGTTTTACTCTTGAAATTATTTTGTAACTCATCACCATCTGCATATTAGATGCATTGAAAATATATATTTGTGATAGCTGATACTAATTACCAGTTTCTATACTCATTGCATGATAAATTGGAATTGGGAGAGTTTATAGATTGTGCTCATAGCCCAGCTGTCCATGCATGTATATGGACTCAGACGGATGTCTCATCCTGCATGTGTTGAGTGTAAAGCTAAAAGTAAATACTGTTCAATGGAAGAGAATAGATAATTTACTGTTTTCTCTATTCTGTTGTGTGAGACTAACTTTTAGTTCTCCTTTTGAGTCTTGTAATGAAATGTTCTGGGTAGCAATGAAGTTATGGTCTATCAAAGTCAGCTTGAGAACTGCAATGCATGTAGATGAATTGACCATGTTTTACCATGATATTGCCATGAATACCATTTTACAAGGTATTGAAACTGTGTCTTTGCAAATCATATGTGTTTATATACGAGTAGATCACACTCGGGTTTGCTTGGCTTTGCAACTATTTATGCTAAAAGTTGACTTGGAAGAGTTTATTGATTTTTTTGGTGTAGTCGTACCACAAGGCTCTGAAAGCTGATCTTTCATACAAGCCAGCTTCGGAGTGCCTAGCCATTGTTTTAACAGATCTTGGAACCAGCTTAAAGCTCTCTGGTAATACACAGGAGGGAATTCAAAAGTACTACGAAGCTCTTAAAGTAGACCCACACTATGCGGTAACTTAATGTCTTCAGTCATCCCCACTCCCAAAATTTTGTGCTTCAATGTTTGTTTTCTACTCTTCATGTATAAATAGAACTTCTCATGTGCAGCCTGCTTATTATAACCTTGGTGTTGTATATTCTGAAATGATGCAATATGACACTGCCCTTAGTTGCTATGAGAAGGCTGCAATTGAGAGGCCCATGTATGCTGAAGCTTATTGCAACATGGGTGTCATCTATAAAAACAGAGGTGACTTAGAATCAGCCATTGCCTGTTATGAGAGGTATCTCTACTGCTTATCAAACCATGCTATTGGGTCCTGCATGTAAGGTGTATATGCCTCTGGGTTTCTCTGCCTCTGCTGATTTTGTTGCTTAATTATGTTGTTGCTACAGGTGTCTAGCTGTATCACCAAACTTCGAGATTGCAAAGAATAACATGGCAATAGCATTGACAGATTTAGGAACAAAAGTGGGTTTTTCATCCTTCATTTTTAGCCTTTTGATAGCTGTGAACTCCCATTTGCAAAGTCTTTCTTTAGATTCAGTTTGTTTTACTTACCATGAGTTGTGTCAATGAGAAGCCCAAGCACCTTGTCTTTTCATGAAATTTGCTGTAGAATGCCCTTTTTCTTATATGTTTTTGATTTTGGATTTAGTCATTTGTGTATTCAGGTTAAACTGGAGGGAGATATCAGCCAAGGTGTGGCATATTACAAGAAGGCTTTGTATTATAACTGGCACTATGCTGATGCTATGTATAATCTCGGTGTTGCTTATGGAGAAATGCTGAAGTTTGAGATGGTGAATGATCTTTGGGAATTTTACCATGTTCTTATCTATGCATGCTTTTGTATTTCTGTTCCTCCACCACACTGAGATTCAGCAAATTTAAAGCAGCTTGCAAACAAAGTTGAATTTGGAATTTATTTTTCATTGATGCTAGGTTATATGTATTGTTACACACACACACACACGTTTTTAGCTATTTTTATTTATTTTTTCATTACAGTTGTTTTATCATTCAGTGATTCAGTAAATTCTATTCTATTTGAACAGGCAATTGTGTTCTATGAACTTGCTTTCAACTTCAATCCTCATTGTGCTGAGGCATGCAACAACTTAGGTGTAATATACAAAGACCGAGACAACCTTGATAAAGCTGTGGAATGTTATCAGGCAAATTTTGATACTTGTGCAGATTCTAAGTGCTCTCACTCCTGCGTGTCTGTGGCTGAAATCATATTTGCCATTGTTATTATTTTGCAGTTAGCTTTATCAATCAAACCAAATTTCTCCCAGTCATTGAACAACCTTGGTGTTGTCTACACAGTCCAGGTCTGAGATGGAGTCATGCTTGATGCATGTTTTTTTATGTGATCATGTCTGTCATGGTTGCTGACTGGATCCTTTCTGTTTTGTAGGGTAAAATGGATGCTGCTGCAACCATGATTGAGAAAGCTATCATTGCAAATCCTACATATGCTGAAGCATATAATAACTTAGGTCTGCCTGCCTACCTGTCTCTCTCTCTCTCTCTCTAACACATTTTTGTCCACATGCCCCCCTGTGAGAAAAAAAAAGAATTACACCAAAGAGTTTGTTTTTGGGATGTTTATCAACTTCTGATGTAAGTATCTTACATTTTAATTGTACTGTGACAGTGTGATGGTTTTCCTATTTTAAATTTGATTCCTGTAATATATGGAAACAGAACACCCAAAAAAAGCACTTAATTCTGTTTTTTTTTTTTTTTTTAATATCATTTTGTTATCCTCTGTGCAGGAGTTCTCTATAGAGATGCCGGCAATATATCTATGGCCATTAGTGCTTATGAGCAATGCCTGGAAATAGATCCTGATTCTCGCAATGCAGGCCAGGTGCTTTCACTCTTTTGGTTACTGAAGTTAATGCTAAATGCTTGTGAGTGCCATCAGTTGTCATAAACAAGCTCTTTTTAGCTCTCTATCATGGCAACAATGTCACTCCATTTGCTCGCACCGGGGATTTTTTTTTTAACTGGCCCAATGACATGAATAAACAATATTTTAGACGTGGAAGGCTTTAACTATAACATCAAATGGAGAAGCAATTGAACATTCTTTCTCATAGTTGATGGGGTTTGTGTGTTGAGTTATGATTGTTGTCAAAGATGAAAACACTCTTCATATGGTGTTCACTGGTTTTATTTTTACATACACATGCTTTACATTTGTCAAATGGCCTAACAGTAGAAGCTACGCCACACATGCTTCTTTCCCTTTTTTTACCTGTTATTTAAGAGAAAGGAATGTTAGTTTGCTTTACAATTGGGGGGGAGGGGTGATTGTGTGGAATTATGCCTAACGGTAGGAGTTTTGCTTCAACTTCTACCATCCTTTTCTTCCTCTTTTTTTTTTGGAAAAAACAAAAAGATGTGAAATGTTAGTTGGCTTAGTTAATGAAATAGTGTTTCTCCTTGATAAAATAAAAATAAAGAAATGAAATTAATGATATGGTGTTTCTTCACATGTTTACTCATCAATGGAATTTTGTACTGTTTGAATGTCTTAGACACAGTAAGAGTTGATACCCAATCATCAAAAGAGTTCATGTGCTCATATGCATTGCCTATATGATAGATGTCAGATTCTCTCTCTGTCTTTGCTGTCTCTCAACTGTATTTATGAACTTTCTATGGCAGAATCGGTTACTTGCAATGAACTACATAAATGAGGGGCATGATGATAAGCTTTTTGAGGCTCATAGGTAGGTTTAGCTCCTATAGACTGAGCATTTATTTTCATTTCTATCCTTTTCAAATCTTATGACGAGCTAACTGCCTTAAAATCCTAATGAAGCCATTTAATGTTGTATGTTCTCTTGGAAAATATTCTAAATACTGATGATGTTTGTAACACTACAAGCAAAATACCATCATGATCTAAAATATTTTTTTTAATAAAGAATTACATGAGTTGAAGCATTTGAGGAAGAGCTTTATCAGCATTCAATTGAGAATGTCCTTTGTTATGTCAGTTTTATACCTTCCATTCATTGTAGATTTTGGCATTGGATGATATATCCACATCTGCAAGCTATTACAATTGTATTTCCATCAACTTTTTACACCACAAGACTGGACTTTATTCTCTCTGGCTTTAGAAAAGATTTTACTTTTGGCATTTTCATCAAATTACATGGCTCATGGTATTATATTTTGCTCGCTGTTGCTTATATATAAATTAAATGCAATAATCTCATGTTATGTTGTAAGTTGACATTTCATTACAGTGCTGTTTTTATTTTTATTTTGTACCTTTTACACTTAAAAATATTTAAATTGAGTTTGGTGAGCCTTATCTGAAGTCAATTGCCTACATGCAGGGACTGGGGTAGGCGCTTTATGAGATTGTATCCGCAGTACACTTCATGGGACAACCCAAAAGCTCCAGATAGGCCTATTGTGATTGGATATGTATCTCCGGATTATTTTACCCATTCTGTATCTTATTTTATTGAGGCCCCTCTTGTCTATCATGATTACGCAAATTACAAGGTGGTTGTTTATTCAGCTGTTGTGAAGGTATGCATACATTGTTTGTTTCTGCTACTTGTTTATTGATATGTGAGTATACTCAGACGAGTAGCTTTATGAATGCTGTTTGCCTCATTTAAACGTCGTGGTTTATTTTCTTAAAAAAAGAATCTGGCTCTAAACATAACTGATGGTGAGATGAGAGATAGCTAATCTGCACAGTAGTTTTATTTGAAAGGGTAAAAGGAAATGGATGAAATGAATTTCCAATGGTAGATTATTTGAGACGTCCAGAAATGTCAAAACTCTCTCCCCCTTCTGCCATTATTTCTTTATTGCTCATGAATGAAATGTGCAATTATTGTGGGGCTGTTATGGATGGCACATTTAGGAACATGCTTATGCTGTACATGGCACAGTGCTACTTCTGCTTTTAACTTTGATTCTAGGACTTTCAGTTTCATGGTTATCACTTGTCACTTGTGCTGTTGTTTTTGCTGCCATTTTATGCACTTCCTTTCTACCACCATTGCTCAGCATTAATGCCAACCATTAGGCACTATCTTCACTTGCAATTATTTGCAAGTCCACAAATCTGTAGCATCCACACAGCTCTGTACTGGATGCTAATCATCATCATGATTCCACGTAGTCTATATCACTCAATTGGAGCATTCTATAGCATGCTTACAAATACCACCAAGACATTTTTGAGCTACTTTGTTGATAATTTGAATTTTCTTTTCTTGTAAGTACAGCCTGATGCAAAAACCAATAGGTTTAGGGAGAAAGTCTTAAAAAAGGGTGGGATTTGGAGGGATATATATGGGATTGATGAGAAGAAGGTTGCAATCATGGTCAGAGAAGATAAAGTAGACATTTTGGTAGAACTCACTGGACATACAGCTAACAATAAGTTGGGAATGATGGCATGCCGACCAGCTCCTGTTCAGGTATGCCTCGGATTGTTATTATTATTATTTTTTTGGAAAAATATTATTTATTTTGTGTGTATGAGTTCATTTATTAATGGTATGTTTCTAATAATCCATCCATAGTATATCTGTGTTTAAGAAGTTGTATATACTCAAGCTTTTATTTAAATAATGAGTGGTATATATTTTCTGTATAGGCTCTGGATATATTGATGCCAGCATTTATTCTGCATTCGAAAACCAGTTGGTCTATTGATTGTATTTTTGCTTATATATATGGCCATTTCTATGGATAACACATTGAATCTTGAGTCCATATTGGCTCTACATGTATTAGCACTTGACATAGCTTGAAAAGGCCATTCTTTTGTCCATTCCATACCTTCCTGCTGCAAATATACTTCTATTTTATTTAAAATTGTAAAAATACGTACATGTGTAACTCATTTTCCTGAACCTCCAATAATGGGAATACTTTTTTTCCAGAGGTCTGATGATTGATGATGTGAGTATGAGGAACTTGTTAGATTTGCTCTTGTAGGTAGCATCTGCACAGTTTCTTGAAGAGAGATATTGGAGCAAACTTGGTCATACAAATGTGTCAAGTCTAAGATCCTTTTTGATTGGTTCATCGTTCGCATGCCACTGGGATATGATTGAGGGTTAGATGATTCTAGAGACCATGAATAATTAGCTACAAAATTATAATTATAAATGGATGCTAAAAACACAAAACTGTTATACAAGTCCCAAAAAAGTGACAAAAAGTCAAGAAGCATAAGCTTAAATGCTGACAATAATAGCACATGCCAAAAATAAAATAAAAAACCTGCCAGTTCTGTGAATGTCTCAGATTCTGTTCCTTTTTGCCCAACTTAGATTTTTTTCCCCATTTGAATTGTACTAGTAAACACAGCATACTGCGGGACTTTGTCTCTGACCATTTTTGATTTACCTTTATTTTAGGTTACTTGGATT
This sequence comes from Salix viminalis, assembly GCA_029228465.1. NCBI lineage: Eukaryota > Viridiplantae > Streptophyta > Magnoliopsida > Malpighiales > Salicaceae > Salix > Salix viminalis. The sequence continues at coordinate 6,161,021 of CM055441.1, read as the reverse complement.
GGCTATCCAAATACAACCGGCTTGCCTACCATTGATTACAGAATTACCGATTCATTTACTGACCCTCCTGATACTAAACAAAAGTAGGCTGTCTTATTACTTTCTTAAAGTTGTTTTTCTAAAATACAGCCCAGTAGGATGATTTATTATATGTTGTTATCTGTGCATGGTATGCTTGTTCAATGAAAGACATGTCGAGGAGTTAATTCGACTACCAGAATGCTTCCTTTGTTATATACCTTCACCAGAGGCTGGGCCTGTTGCTCCAACTCCTGCCCTTTCAAATGGCTTCATCACTTTTGGTAGCTTTAATAATTTGGCAAAGGTATTGGTTACTTTTGTGATTAGACAACTATCTATACTGGAAAAATTATCTGATTGCTTCTATATTTTGTCCTTTTCATTGTTTTTCCCCCCCACACAGATAACACCTAAGGTATTGCAAGTTTGGGCTAGGATACTCTGTGCAGTTCCAAACTCCCGCCTTGTGGTGAAATGCAAGCCATTTTGCTGTGATAGTGTTCGACAAAGATTCCTTACAATGTTGGAGCAGCTAGGGTTGGAACCACTGCATGTTGATCTTCTGCCTCTAATTCTTCTTAACCATGATCACATGCAAGCTTATTCTCTAATGGACATTAGGTAATCGTATACTTGCAACCACGCACCTTTTGATGTTCAGAATTTTGGTCTTAAAACCACAATTGCGAATTTTGACATTTTAACCCCGGTTCAACCAAGTTAATATTTTATCTTTATTTTTGTAAGAGGTTATTTCAATCTCATGATCTAGGTCATGAGTCCTTCAACATTGAATTTATTTTTTATTGAATTGTTCCTATCTTATGACCCGAGTCATAGTTTGGCGGGTTAACCCAATTGACTCAATTTTTTTAATTGATTTTTTAATTTTATCATTTAATATCGTGTTTGATTGAAAATAATGTTTCATGGTTTGTTTTATTTGTTTTTTATTAGTTTATTCCAGTCTCATGACTTAGAAATAATGCTTAATAGATTGACTTTACTCATTTTTTGTGTTTTTTTTTTAATTAAAACTCTTACAAATTTCATTGTTCAATCAATTTATGATTTGTTTTGATTTGATTTCTATGAAGTTTTTTCAATTTCATGATCAAAGTCGTGAATTTGTTAGGTTAATCTGAGTTAAGTTAAATTAGATCATTTTTTTTTATATTCTATGAGGTTATTTCAATTTGATGACTTGAGTTATTGGTTTGGCAGATTGACTCAGTTTTTTTTTTAATCTCATCCTTTAATATTGGGTTGATTAAAGATTGAAATTCATAATGATTTTTTATTTGCTTTTATTGGGGCTATGTCTTAGGATCTAGGTTGCGAGTTTGATAGGTTAATTCTGGTTGTTTTTTCAGATTCTTTTTAAATTGATTTATTTTTGCAATTTCATTCATCACCATTAAGTTTAATTTGCTTTCTATGAGATTATCATAGTCTCATAACTCAGGTTGCGGATTTAACATGTTAACCTTGGATGATCCAAGTCAATTCCATATGATGTTTTCTTAATATTAAAAAAAGATATCTTAATATTTTTTAGTCAAACTATGTTTTTACGGGTTTTATTAGTTGCTTTTGAACCGGTAAAGTCAATTGGGTTATATAGAGTCAACCCTGACATGATTAATTGTTTTTTCTCTCTAGGAAAAACATCAGCAACATCTAAATATTTTTTTCATTCAAGAAAAATTTAATCCGACTCACAGTGTAGCACAAGTCAATAAATGCTCTATAAATGTTAAGTTGATGCCTCTAATTCTGTCACCTGACTTCTGGGATTTATTTGAATTGTTTAGATATACATACTTTTCTAGTTCATTTCTGTTTTGGCATGTAAATCTTCTTTAGGGTCCTGTCTTATTTTATTTATATGATATAGCTTGGATACTTTTCCATATGCTGGTACAACAACAACATGTGAATCTTTGTACATGGGAGTTCCTTGTGTTACCATGGCTGGTGCTGTACATGCTCACAATGTCGGCGTTAGTCTTCTCAGCAATGTAGGTGAGGACCTTTCATTTCAAGCGTATCTTAAATTACTATTGTTTTTTATGCCTCATTGCATTTGGTGCCCTTGATTTTTCTGTTTACAGATTACTTTTGTTTTGTGATTCATAGTACAAAAGTAGGTTTTGAGTAAGAAATCTTCCTTGTGACAGTTGATAACCTTTTTAAAACCATGATTTTGTAATCTCAATACACTTGAAACCATGGTTTTGTAAGAGCTATGATTTGATGCTTGAAAACTCAAATCCTTAACAGAGCCATTAACAAAAAGGGAAAAAAGGTCATCAGCATGTGTGCCTGTTAAATCGAAAAGGAAAAACCCATTGCCCATTGCTATACAGATGAAACATAACTTTCAGATTTATACGAAAATTTACGGGATAAACTCTGCTGGAATGAGAATCGAATGTCACTTTTTGCACTGTTGTGATTCTAATGGTGTCACAGTATGCATTTCAAACTGCATCTGTGTTGTTTTTTAAGTTTTCACTGTTCACCTACAAATTTCATCTATGCTGTTTTCTGATATTGAAACTGTCATGATTAAGATTGAAGCCACTGGTTTGGAAATTTTACTAGCTTCTATACTCCGAAGCATAATTATTTGAAATGAACTGAAACGTTTTTGTGCATACTTATGCCCATTGAAAATGTTCTTTTATAGCCTTTTTTAGCTTTGATTGAGGGTGTTCAACTTGTTTTTAATTACCGTGATTGATTGTAATGCAGGGTTAGGACATCTGGTTGCAAAAAATGAAGAGGAATATGTTCAATTGGCACTGCAGCTGGCTTCAGACATTGCAGCTCTCTCGAAGTTGAGGATGAGTCTCCGGGATCTTATGTCTAAATCTCCTGTTTGTGATGGACCGAATTTTACGCTCGGTTTAGAGACAACATACCGGAACATATGGCACAGATACTGCAAGGGTGATGTGCCATCTTTAAGGCGAATAGAATCGCTACAACAGCAGGGGATTCCCAAGGAGGTACCTATCAAGAACACTGATTCAACTAGGATTCCATCCTCAAAAGATGGCTCTCCAGAATCTATCAAAGCAAATGGATTTAGTGCAGTCCCACTGCTCAAGGCCGATCATTCTTGTGGAGAAAATGGGAGCCCGATCAATGATACTATAAACTCAGGCAAGATGAGCTGAAAATAAATTATATGGCGAAACAAGTGTCGAGACCGCCTGGATTGCAGTGCTGCATGATGGATAAAAACATCAGCATGTATAATATCTGTAACTGTATCTGCTGGGATTTGAAGATGGTATTGACTGAGGTGGCAATCCCCCGTTCCTTTGCAGAGGGTCAATTTTTTTTTGGAAAAGAAGTGGCAATTGTTTGGCAGTTCTTCATTTCTTTGGACCAGAAACAAATATAGGCAATTGGGAAGAGATGATTATGGGGTATCTGTATCACATTTTTTTTGAACCTTCAATCATAGAAATTAATGGTGGCTTGGCTTCTTAACCCTTAGACTTGAAAGCACTCCAATATCTCTAACCCCTGTGCTGAGCTGATCACCATACAACAGGGAGTCGTGGTTTAGTCCCAGCTGTGTTTGGATGTCAGTCTGTGATCTCTTAACTGTGAACATGGTGAAACACAGCAAAATATTAATACTATGATTTACTGATCCGAATGTTGCTGCATGCTACAGTCAGATGGATGTCAAGAGTGGATAGTTCTTGACAGCTATTTGTCTGAGAATTTTAGTTCTTTTTGTTTCAGCTGAATCGATTGCATCATCTGCTGTTCCATTGCTTGTCTGTTATTATGAATGCTTTGGAGCAAAATTTATTTGCCAAGAAACAATTTGCTCGGTTGCCTCTGGATAAATTTTTTGTCTCATCATTTTAGAGGAGGAATAGGAAGACTTAGATTAATCATGGTCAACTCGTCAATTCTATTTATAATTCTGGTTAACTTTCTAAATTCTGATTAACTTTCTAAATTCATGACTTGATTTATAAGTTTCATCTGATTCGATTTTTTTATTATATGATTAAAAAATTAATTTATAATTGAAAAAAATCATTAAGGATAAAATTACAAAAAAACAAACATTAAATGATAAAAAACAAAGTGGAAAAAGCTAAAACCAAAAGTCAAACATACATTCATGAGTGCTTCAATGTATTTATGCATTTTTAACAGAACTTTGTGTACGTGGGCTTAGGGTTGTTTGACATTGTATTTCAAAAATATTTTTGAAAAAAATTGAATTTTTTTTATTTAAATTTTTTTACTTTAAATTAAATGTTTTTGGTATTTTTAGATTTTTTTCATGTGTTAATGTCAAAAATATATATTTTTTTAAATAAAAAAATGTTATTTTGATATATTTCTTAACAAAAAACACTTTAAAAAATAAACTCAATCACACTCTCGAAAAGTTACTAAACAAACCTACATGTTTTGACCAGTTTGTTTTTCTTGTTTTAGGGGGAAAACCACCCATATGTGTCGTGTTTTGAGTATTGGCCTAAATAACAATCATTACAAATAAGACGCCATGTGTTTTGAGTATTGACCCAGATTACAATCATTACTATGATGTTTGAAAAAACAAGGATTGAAGTTTGATGGAGTTGAGAATTCAATTTCTTTAACTATTTTTTATTTTAAAACACCTTACTCGTCATAAAAACCTCCACAAACCATGATCTAATATACCCCAAATCACCTAAAAAACCAAAAAATCAAACTAATAAAGAATTTTTAAACTTAGCTCAATCTTTTTTTCCAAGGATATTTAAAGAAAAAATCACCATCATTAAACTATCATGGGACATGTTGATACCAAGAACGATAAATTTCTTCACCAAAAATGGTTTAACAGACTGTTTTCTCTCTTCTGAATATTTTCACGGAGTTTATCTTACATGTCTTTAGTTTAAAGACTGAAAATGAAAAACAATAATTTAAATCAAAATAAAAATTGTCTAGTAAGAGCAAGTCCAACGCATAAGCCATCCGCCTTCTGCGTTGGCAAAACTAAATAACTGTCCTTTTACCTTTTGTTTGCTTTTAATGTCTACAACACAGTAGCCATCCTGATAGTTAAAATAACTTTTTATTCACTATACAACTATTCCTACACATTTTGAGAGAAAAAGCTAAAAGTAAGAAAACATTAAAAAAAAAAAATATCCGTTGAAATTATACTGTTTATATTCTAGTGTTTAATTTTATCTTATGCTTGTAGAGATACTTTTATCTCCATGAGAATGTTTGGTAGGATTAATAAAATTGAAATTTTGGTTGATTTTTTGAATATTTTAAAATTTCAAATGTTGGCGAGTTTTTTATTTCAAGTTTGATTTTTTTATTTAAATAAAATAAAAAAATAAAAATTATACTGTTGAAGGATTTTTTAAAAGTAATTATTTAATTATATAACTTACTTCTATTAATTGTAATTAATTAAATAATTAAATTATATACAAAATAATTGTATTATATTTAAAATGATATATAGAAAATAGCTCTTCTAAATGACTTTTACCACTGGAGTAGATATAAATAAAAAAAACTATATTTACACTATTCAAAAAGTTAATTTTAAAGATTTAGCTCTCTAAAAATGACTTACCATTGTACTTACTTTAATATGCAGCTAGCCATATTCTTTTTTTTCTTGTTTTACAAAAACAAATGTATTTTTACCATAATTTCAAGTCCTTTTTTTCTAAATAAGTTTTAAAAGGTATGATTGAAAAAAAAAACTTAGAACGTAAAGAAAAATGAAGAAAGAAAGCTGTTACACTATTCTGAACAGTGAAACCGACGCCATGTCTTTTAGTTGTTTTGGTGATTACGCACAGTAGAAGCTGAATGTTTTTCCCAAATCCTGTAGGTCCTTCCCTGGGAGCGGCTTCGCAAACAATCTTTGAAGGGGTGTTAGACACTGACTTTAATTTGTTTTTTTTTTAAATTAATTTTTTTAGTGTTTTTAAATTATTTTCAATGTGCTGATGTCAAAAATAATTTTTAAAAAATAAAAAATCTTATTTTAATATATTTCTAAATAAAAAACACTTTAAAATACAACCACAACCATAACCACACTCCCACACTGTTACTAAATGAGTCTACTCGTAAGGTTAACTTTTCCAGCCCAATCGAGTAGACTCCCAAAAAGCTGTAACACTCCATCTAGCTTAAGAACTATTACTACCACCAGTATTTTTTTTCACTTAAGAAACACAAATAGTTTGCAAATGAGTTTCAGCTTTCTTGGCACATGCGAAGAAATCGGTGGCACATAAGAAAAATAACTTGAACACTCTCCCATTTCAGCTGTTAGCAGTCGACGGATTAGCCTATAAAAAGTTTCAGCTTTCTACTCTATACTGCAGTCCTGTCTACAGTTCCAATCCTTTCCATTTTCGGTCTGCAATTCCATGTTGATGAATGCTAGTGAATCAGAACATAAATCAAAATGAAAGGGTGCCTAGCTTCATTTTACTGGTCTCTCAGTATACCCACCACAAAATTTAGGATCTCTGTTCATGAAAAGGAAAGCAAGAAATGATCCGGCGAGTGGAATAACTAACAGGGACTTTGCTAAAGCTTATAAAATGGTACATTGTTGTAAGCTTAACATCATTAGTTTTGCAGAAAAATGGCAGCAGATAGTGTTATAAGGGGCAAGTAAACAAAAGGAAAATAAAAGGTACTCCAGGACCTACATTTCATCACATTTCTGCTTGCTAGCTTTCTTTCATCACTGTCTCTCTTCTTCTAATGTAAACAATCCAGTTGCTCCGTTTCATCATATTTTTTTATCGATACAAAAGGTACTGAAATAAACCAATTGCTGCAGGCTTCTGATGTTGGAAACAGACCATCTGCCTTGATAATTGCCATGCAGTACTAATCCTGGACAGATGCCCGCAAAATCTTCACATCATGGATGGGCCTGTATTAGGAAAGTATCATACATGGAGTAATTCAAACATAAAGTGGAGTGTGACCATCTACAGTCCCAAAGCAACGAAGAATTTTTTTTTACATATAGAGCTGGTCTAAGTAGACCAAACCAGTCAATTGATCGACAACGATAGACCCAGTTTAAATTGGCAGTTGCAGTGGACCTGATCAGTTTGATAGGTATAGTATATACAGGTTATGTAGCATTTACACCAATGAAGATGGAATTACCAGGGAAATATTAAAAAATAATAACAAAGAAAGTTTTTACCTATCATTATTGTCAGTTTGGATACTACCGAGTCTCTTGATTATTTCGATTCCCCTGCATACTCTTCCAAAAATGGTGTGTTTTCCTGGATAATGATATAAAGCAGACGAAGAATTATAACAGCAGTAGGAAATTTGAGCCTGGACAAATAGGAAATAAACAATGGAAAAGTAAACAATGTGACCACTTCAATGTTCAAAATACTTCAATTGAAATCTGATTTCAGCCAAACCACAACTCATTGTTGCTAACTTGAACTTTGGACCATTCAGAATTCTTGGTGCCAATAAATGGAGCTTCAAAACACTTTCAAATACAAGAATGATGCCATTGTTTAGTTTCTGGGATCTTTACTTTCCTACACAAGCTTAGAAACTCCTCTGCATTGCCGATGCGGTGAGAAGATTAAAATCATTGAAGGATATAAAAGTGATCCGAAATTGGTACAAGAACATGTATAGGATTCCAATTAAGATTCACATTCTCTGATTAGCATCCTCAAAATTTGACCATGACATGAAAGGGATGACGGGTGTTGATTTCACTACAATCCAAGTCCACAACTGTTGGATCTGGGATCTAAGTTTCACTATTCTCAAAACTATTCATTTGGTCATATTATTGTGTAGATTACAAGCCAATCCACCAAAGTCCACATGTGTCTACAATTTTCTAAACAAAAAAAACAATATACATATAAAACCATTGTAACAAACAGAGGAATAATATTACCATCTAGAGATGGAGTCGGCGACAAAGTGATGAAAAATTGGCTTCCATTAGTATTTGGACCAGCGTTTGCCATAGATAAGATCCCAGCTCCAGTATGCTTTAACTCGGGGTTTATCTCATCCTCAAACTTATCACTATAATTCACAACATCATAATCCATTCTTTTTAGGCAATTGTGAAAAGGAATAGAGGATAAAAAAACAGAAAGAAGAATAAGAAGGAAGCAAGCAAGAAAGCACATGATAACCAAACAAAGCCCTAGAAAATCAAACTAACCCATAAATGGATTTTCCACCTCTTCCAGTTCCTGTTGGATCCCCACCTTGCACTATAAAATCCTACTCCAAAAACCCAACAAGAATTAAAAAAACTAGAAGCACAAAAAAGACACAATGGCCTCTTAATTTCAATAAAAATAGAATTAAACAAAACAAAACATGAGTCAGTTGTTATATTTATAGTACCTTAATAATGCGGTGAAATTTAACGTTGTCATAATAACCTCGACGAGATAATTCAAGAAAGTTCCTGCAAGTTCTCGGTGCGTGCTTGTAGTATAACTGTCAATCACCAAAAAGAATAAAATTAAAAAGTGGTATGATACAATAAGAAAATAAAAAGGGTACGGAGAGAGAGAAGCACCTCAACAGTGAAGGAACCCATTGATGTCTCCAGAGTAACCTCTGGAGCTCCACCTTCTTCATTCGCCGTCATCTTGCCGCACAAAATTCTCAGAGAGATGGAGAGACCGGAGTTTTTCAGTCCTTCCTCGGTTATCCAGCTTTTAAACCGGGCATCATTGTTCGGGTTCGGGCTATAAATTAATTAACGGGCTAAGCCGTAAGGGGACCAGCACTCCGATTTGATAAAAGAAAGCATGATTTTTGGGCCCAAGAAAGGCTGGTCTCTCCAATTATTTTTTGTTTTTTCACGAGGATATTTTTTTCCTAATAGCTTTACTCAGATTTACCTGGTAACTATTATAAATTTTTTAAATTGTTTAATAAAAAACATTTTCCAATATAAAATAGATTTATTTAAAAAAATCTGATTTTTCAACCATTCAATATAAAAAAAACAATAACATGATTTAAATAAAGAAATTGTTATAAGAAAATATTCTTTTTTTGTAGCCAAAAAAAAAACAATAACTTGATTTAAATAAAGAAACTGTTCTATTTAATACTAATCAAAATAAATAACTACTATTAAAATTTCTTTTATCCTGATCAATTTAAATAATATAACTATTTTAAAAAAATCATTTTGGGTAATCTAACTATCTAAAAAAGTTACTCGTTTGACTTATAAAATTATCATCCCCGCTCCGACAACGTATCACTTTCAAAAATTACAAATGTAAAAACGCAATTGCAACTAAAACCATAATACAGGATTTATATCAACACTTACATGAACTTGAGGGACTAGACTAAAATTTACAGCAAATTGTGATTGTTGCCTTTTTCGAAATGGGCAGCCGAAGAAGCTTTCGTGGTGGTGTAATTTGTCGATGACGAGAGGAATAATCAGGCTACCGTAAAACCCGCCAAGCTCAAGTGGGTTATTCAGGTAAGCCTGCAATGTTCGAAACTGGGTTCCACGTCTTCATAAAACGCGCAGTTGTAATTGGAAATGGATTCGCAGGCGCCGAGAACCAATGCATCGGCCTTCTTCGCGCTCTTGGCCTCTCCTCTCGCTATTCTCTACACGTAAAGCTCCAATCCCCTCACTCCTTTGATTCCTTCTTGTACGACTCCTCATGGTAAATAATTAACATCTATAATTTGTGCAGCGAGTTATGAGGCCACGAGGGGCAGTTAATGAGTGGTTGCATTGGCTGCCAGTTTCTGTGCACAAGAAAGTGGACAATGTTATAAGAAAAATCTGTGATGACTCTAGGTGTATTCTAGGGAAAAAGGTGATGCCTGTTTTGGTTGAAAATGATGGGAAGAATGCAGGGTTGTTAGGTGTATTGGAAGCTGATGCAAATCAGATTGCCAAAATGGCTCGTGAGACATTTGATAGGTATGTATGTATATAACTTTCTTGGAATCCCTAATTTATCTTAGATTTTTAAGTAGCAATGCACTTGAAATCAGTATATTTGATCGTTTTAAGGAAACCCATGAAGGGAATGGATTTTGTATACTCATAATATTAATTATTTATGTGATTAATACGCTATGTTGGTGTTTTTAGTGATTATAGGATCTAGAAATGGTAGCTCATCATTCAGTGATTGCTTATTGTTTTCTTTTAATTCAGGGATGGTCCATTATTGGTGGTTGCGTCTGGAAGGGACACCATTTCTGTTGCAAGCTCTATAAGACAGTTAGCTCCAGAGAGTGTTTTTGTGGTTCAGGTTGTAGCTTAATTCATCCATCATGGGTCTTTTTAGTTGTATTATATTTTGCATCCGATGATATTTGTCTTGAAATAGAGCCATACTGTTTGGTGTTAGAGGAATTGATTTCATGGATCGCTTTTCCATTTTATTGTTCTATCTGGTTAAAATATTCAAAGGGTTCTCTTTTCTGTTTATTTGCTGTGAATTTTTCATTTAAATTTTCACCGAAATGCAACAGATACAACATCCAAGGTTGAATCTGAATAGGTTCGATTTGGTGATCACCCCTTGTCATGATTATTATCCATTGACTCCAGAAGCTCAGGATCAAATCCCCTGGTTTCTTCGCAGTTGGATAACTCCACGAGAACCTCCAGACAGCAATGTGGTATTTGTTCTGGTTACTAAAATGCTTGCTTAGATGAGTTCAGCACATGAAAATAAAATTGGATAGCTTTGGACTGTCAAGTTACTTTTGTATTTAGTTTTTAAAATGCTATATGAAACTTATGGATTTGGAATTTTGAATCTCTCAGGTTCTCACTGTTGGAGCTCTTCATCAGGCTGATTCAGCTGCACTGAGGATTGCTGCTTTGCTCTGGCATGATGAATTGGCACCGCTTTTGAAGCCCTTGCTTGTTGTCAACATTGGAGGGCCTACTAGTAAAATGCTGTGCATATGTGTCTATTATTTGCATGCTCTCTTTTTGGAACATTCTTTTGGAATTCCTCATTTTTTGTCAATTTCTTCAGATAAATTTTGTTTGTTAATATATCCAGAAATGACATGACATCAACTAAGAGAATGGTTGAGTTCTTTATATGTGGAAGACTAATTTTCACCTTAGAAAAGTTATCTGTAGGTGCCTTATTTTGAGAATATTCTTGATTTGGCATTCCTGACCACCTCTTGTTAGATGATGTTGTTGTTACTCTTGTGGAACCAAAAAGAGATCAAAAGGGAGGAAAATACATTCAACTGCAACAGTGATCAGAAAAATGATGTTGTAGTGGTCAAAACTGCAGTTTTCTGTTGCGGTTCTGACCCAAAACATCCTTATGGACATGATAGAAGAAGGACTTGTGCTATGAGATTATATTTTTTTTCTATTTTCTATGCGAATCGTGGTGCTTTACCACTTATACTTGCTGTAAACAACTGATTTAGGCGTTTCCTCAGTATATCAAGAACATTGAAATAATTGGAATAAGTGGAGCTAAGGATGATGATTCTTTGTTCAGCTCTATCCTGGTTAAATATTACACATGCAAACCTGGGTGAGCAACCCAGTTCATATCATTACCTCTGATGTAACTTACAGTAGTTAGAGTTTGAGTGGAGCTTGTTTGGATAGATGGGTGATATACCGCATAGAAAGGGGGGTTTGGTGGTGTAGAAAGAGAGTTATGTGAGCACATGAAGGTTTGTTTGGGAATGCTAGTCTGGTTCAGAATTTTGTATTTGTGCATTGTTGCTCAATTTTTTTTTCCTCATACCTTGAGTCATGGAATTTGGTAGGAATGTCCATTACTGTGACATCATGTGACACTTAAAAACTAAATTTTTGATATCATGGGAACTTTGATATCTAGAGTCACTTATTTGTTTGAGTGTACTATATTTTCTTCACCATGTATTGGTTGATTCAAGTTTTTACCTGATTATTTAAAAGTTCTTTATCTCAGTTTCTTCTTTAATTAACAGGAAACTGTCAGTATGGTGAAGATCTTGCAAAGCAATTGACAGAAATGCTGCGAAATGTTCTTTGGAGTTGTGGGAGCCTTAGAATATCTTTTTCTAGAAGAACCCCTGAGAAGGTTTAAATTCTTTGAGCAATTTCTTTTGCTGATTCGTTTGATTAGTGCTAGCTAAGTTGCTATATCTTGGCATGTATTGGCAGGTGGCCAAGATTCTATTGAAAGAATTTAGTGCAAACCCTAAGGTTTACATTTGGGATGGTAGAGGTAAGACGTGGCTATAACCTGAGAGGATATCTTCAGTCTTCTTACACTTGGTGCTGTTATTAAAGTAGGCAAGAATTACTCATCCAATGATAATTGCTTAGGCTCAAATCCACATATGGGGCATCTAGCTTGGGCTGATGCTTTTGTTATCACGGCTGATTCAGTAAGCATGTTGAGCGAGGCTTGCAGCACTGGGTAATGGATGTGGATGAATGTATAGGCATTGCTTATAGCACTGTTTTATATTGAAGTTCATGCGCTCTTATAATTTTGGTTTGTGCTGCAGGAAACCAGTCTATGTCGTAGGAGCCGAACGGTGTACATGGAAGTTTGCTGAATTCCAAAAGAGTTTACATGAAAGGGGAGTGGTTAGACCATTCACTGGCAAAGAAGATGTATGTAGCCAGCTGTCTCATAATGACCATGCTCTCTGCTGCCATTTCACTTGGTGAAAAAAACAATCATATCACTCAAAGAAAATCGTGTTTTTTTTCTTTGGAATTTTGTTAACCTGATATCCATACTTCCTTACATATTCTGTTCACAAAGCTAAATTGCATACACGCTCCATTAGTAATGAATGCAAAATCATGTATCATAAGGTGGCGAATCATTTTCATTAGAGGAGTGAGCCATCATGGCTGCTGCACAAACACTTGTAAATCACACCACACTAGTGTTGAACAAAGTTGACATAATTTTACTGATCTATCGTTTTACAGATATCCGAGACCTGGAGCTACCCTCCACTGAATGACTCTGCAGAGGCTGCAAGTCGGGTGATTGAGGCAGCTGCCAAGCGCGGATGGATCACACATGCTTGATGGGTTTTCTAGTCTCAGGCATGAGCATGATGAAGTTCACACAGTGCATAGAATTGCCTACACAGTCCACACTTGCTCAATCTTTGAACTGCTTGTTTAGATACAACAGGCTACATTCACAGATAATTTACTAATTCTTTCAGCTGATTTGATTTTACTCAACCTTTGTCTGATAGGTTTTAGTTTTCTGAAGAGCCTTACAAGTCGCTAATGTTATTAACTCATTATTGCAGTAGAGAAGTGCTGCATGAAATACAAAAACAGTCACAGATCAATTGTACCACATTGTAATTAAAAGAAGAAGAATACAAGTTTTTCACTGCTATAAAATCAGTTCTACCACTCTGGATGGTTGATAGTGAACCTGATATTACCACCCCATCACAGTTCATTGCCAAGCTTCGAACAATATCCATCACAGGTATGTGAAGCACAGTAGAGCAGAAGGTGAATTTAGGGTAGCGTTTATGCAGTGAAGTTATGGAGCACAACAGAGATTTTAATATACCAGAAGCATTTAGACACTTTTTCATTGTTCTGAAAATGCAGAGTTTCAGATGGAAATGGGTTAGATTCATGTCACCATGCCATTCCCGGCTATTGGCCTGACACGGCTCACGGTGTTATTGGCAAAACGATGACCTAATTTTCAGCAAAAAATGGCTCATAATTTGACCTACCACCACAATTAATTTTATCCCACTTCTTGCAAAATCTGGTATAGCAAAAGGAATAATGATGTGAAGCGGGTGGCAAAGATCTGTACCTTCAAATCAAAAGGTTGCTGCATATGTGGTTTGGTTGAGTGATTCAAAGAATTACCTAATATTTATGGAAAATTAAATATTTAATAAAAAATTATGCTATGTTATTTTACAGATCCCCCCTCTCATCTTTTCGATGAAAATTAAAGTATAAATGATAGAATAAAAGAAAGTTATGAACCCTTTATCAAAACAATTCAAAAGTATATATAATTTCAACTTACCAAGCTCTTGTTTACTTGAATTCTAACACATAATCAAACCCAAATATATTGGATACAACAACTAACCAAATCTATTTCAAGTTGGAGCTTCTTAGACTAACTATTCGTCAACTTAATGAAGAATTTTAATAAACAAGTGTTAATTGAGTTGTTGGTATTATTTGTTCGGTTGACTTTCATCACCTTTCTACTCGCTTTCTTATATAACCTGATGAAGTGGAATATAGTCAGCAACAACTCCTCTTAGTCCCTGTTTGATAATATAGTCAACGTTGCTTTTTTAAAAGTATCTTTTTTAGAAATGTATTAAAATAATATATGTTTTTGATATGAATATATAAAAACACTAAAACATTAATTTAAAGTAAAAAAAATTAATTTTTTTTTAAAATACAATAACAAACAGGTAATTAGTTTTAGGTAACAACCTTCTCTGGTTATCAGTTCTCTATATAAGCTTCATTCATTCAGCCATTCCCATCACAGCAGCTTCGAGTCTCTCATTCACTGATTTCTCCTATCACAACCTTGATCAGTCCTCCACTCTCTAAAGATCTAAGAAAAAAAAATGATGAATGAGTCAACAGCAGTTGATATGCCAGAGTCAAGCTCTGTTTCTAAAGGAAAAGCACCTCTCATAGCTGCTCCCATGAATGAAAAAGGGAGGATACAAGAAGGGAGTCGCCATATTCGACTTCATTCTAAGGCTGGCTGCTATCGTGACTGCTCTAGCTGCTGCCGCTTCCATGGGAACTAGTGATGAAACCCTTCCATTCTTCACTCAATTCTTCCAGTTCCAAGCTAGCTATGATGATCTCCCCACTTTTCAGTATGTCTTGTTACTCCATGTCAAGAAACTATCTCATTTAAAAGCTTAAGCTGTTAGATGATGTCATATAATATGATTTATATTATTCTCTAACACACCTTCTCAGATGAAAAGCCTTTTGGGCTTGAAACTTGCACAGAATCACACTATCTTATGCTTGATTTTTTTATCAAAGAGATAGGGGTGGTGAGATTCGAACTTGTGACCGTTGGGTCAATAAGGTTCTGATACCATGTCAAGGAAGCTTAACCTGTTAGATGAAATTCCAGAATATGATTTATATTATTCTCTAACAAATAGTAATTAAGGGATAGTATAATTTTAGTACAATTTGCTTAGAATTCACAAAGCCGTAGCATGAAATCAACATGGTAACACATTTAGAAGGTATGGAGATTTCTATAGGAATTCTAATGCATCTATGGTTGCAGGTTTTTCGTCATTGCAATGGCAATAGTTGCTGGCTACCTTGTCCTTTCTCTTCCGTTCTCTATAGTAGCTATTGTCCGCCCGCACGCCGCTGGACCAAGGCTGCTGCTGCTAATTCTGGACACTGTAAGATCTCTTAATGTTGTGGAATTAACATCTCACAGTGAGATCTCAAATTCTCAACTCATTTTGACAAAAAAAAATCTATCTCTGCCCTCTTTTCGCAGGTAGCTCTGACTCTGAAACACCGCCGCTGGTGCTGCAGCTGCTGCCATAGTCTACTTGGCCCACAATGGCAACGCGAGCGCAAACTGGCTTGCTATCTGCCAGCAGTTTGGTGATTTCTGCCAGAAAGTGAGTGGTTCTGTGGTGGCATCGTTCATCACCGTTGTCATCTTGGTGTTCTTGGTCGTGCTGTCAGCTTTGGCTCTGGGAAGGCATTGACAGAAGAAAGAGCAGAACTTGTTTGGTGTTTACGTTGTTTATTGTCGTTGTCGTTGTCGTTGTCAACGGAAGTGTTGTGTATGTAATGGTGAGATTAATCATGTGATTTACAGTGCTGTTGAAGAACACTGCAATGAAATTTAAAGAGTTTTATACATTTGGGTACTGTCACTTGGTTGAATCTTGGCTTTCTATAAAAACCAGGCTTGTCAATTCCGTTCCGTTTTGGCTGGAACGACCGGAATGTTCCGTGCCGTTAAAAAAACCGAGATGAAACGGTGTCATTTTCGTCTTGGTTTTAATCCGGTCCGTTCTGGAAATTCCGGCTAAATTCCGGCCGGAACGTCTCGGTACCGTTCCTGGTGTGCTGTTCCGGCCTTAAAATCTTTTTTATTTTGATTAACTTATGATTTTTTTCTTCTAATTTTGAGATTATGTTTGTTTGACTTTGTGTTTATATTGTATAATTTAAAGTTAATTTATCTTGAATTTTAATTATGCTTGTTAAATTAATATTTTAATTATATATATATAATTAATTATTTATGAACAGTATAACCTCGAAACGGCATGCCAAAACACTTTAAAACCGGAACGTTCCGTTCCAATAGAAAAACTAGAATGATGACCGGAACGGTATTGATAACCTTGATAAAAACTATTCAGATTACCTAACTCTTGAAAACACGAGATCAAAAAAAGAAAATAAATAAAATGAATTCAATATCTAACCAAGAACTTGGATCATCGTCGACCTGTCCATCTGCATGAACAGAACTGCTAAATAGTATATGGCCATGCTCAGGATAGTGAGATGAGCAACTCCTGTAAAGCTCAGAGCTCGCCTCCACTTCCTACATATCTTAAATATAATTCTTTTAATTTAGTCATCAAAATATAACTGTCTTATTAGATACTAAATCACCCGTGACGTGACAAATTCCACCCTCATAATTATAATTTTAAAGCACTTGTTCTTGATAAGTTATTTTGAATGTATTATCAAATTAAAATAAAGGTATAAGCAATGTGTAACAACAAAATAATAAAAATTGAAATGGTTTAATGAATTTTCAACTAGATATAGTTTTCATTAAAAACAAAGTTGTTTAATGACCATTCATGTGAATTTTGTCCCTCTAGGAGTGTGACGTGATGATAGAGGGTTTACGATCTGTAGAGCAAGTCTCGAGTTCGAGTCATAGCATGCATTCTTTGTAAGAGTTTGGGATAACTGAGGTTTACTCGCTCAACTGGACCCACAAAATACACTTTTCTAAGACAAAGTTTTTTTGCATCAAAAAAAAGTAAATATATGCTCACTAATTTGGTTTAGAATTGATATATTTAAATATAGGGTTAAATATAGAGCTAAGCTCGAAAATGTCCCTGTTTTTTGTTATCATGTCTCTCTACAACATGTTCCTAACTCCTTGTGTCATTGAGTCAAAGGAGTTGGCTAACCATAATGTTCCTAATTTTTTATGTGTTACCATTAAAATTACAACTGCATAATTTTGTAATATGTAATTGGTTTTAGAATTAAAAGTCTAATGACTATTAGGGTTTTTGGCAGCTGACAGAGCATCTCTTTTTAATATTTTAATTTAAAGATTTTTGATTGTGAAATGGATTGATTTAAAGATTCAAACAAGCCCACAAGAACACTGAAATTACATTTTAGTCTCTAAAGTTTTTTAAATGTTTATATTTAATCCTTATAGTTTTAGGTATTTATATTTTGATCTTAAATATTATTTTTCTAATTTTTTAATTCATAAGAGCTGAGAGGAAAGAGAGAAAATTACAAGAAAAAAGAAAGGAATTTTTTTTCTTTGATGTCAAATACGTAGGCCTATCTTTCTAGCCTGATTTTTTTTTCATGGTCATTCATCTTGTTTTTATTATAAAAATTCCCTTATAAATAAAAGTTTTAAAACTTATATTTAATAGTTTCTGTCATATTTTTCAAATAATATTATACCTCTGAACGACAATATTAAAAAAAATATTTTATGAATACAATCATAATATGAAGAATGTTTTTTAAAATTTTTCTCATGAATATTCACTAAAAATAAAATATTTATCTTATTATTTTTTATTGCTCTTTTTTCTTATATACTTTTATCAAATTAATTATTCTTTTATTTTTTTCATATAATTTCTTAAAAATCATGGAATCAAGATATTTTTTTATATTTGATTGAAACTTATTTTTTAGATCATGATATATTTTTTATTTGAAAAATTAATGGTGCTTATGATAAAAAATGAAATACATGAATAGGGAAAAATTAATGAGATACATTCATTTTCTTCGTAATTCAAATCACTGGAAGTTTTCTTATAAATATTTATTTTTATTACATTTTTATTTTTTATCAAAAATACCGTTTTATCAATATATATGAATAAGAAAAGGAAATCCTAGTTAAGAAATGCATCTTTTCCTGAAATTAATGATTTTTATGATTTTTTTTTATTATCATAAAAATAAATTTTAAAAGGTGCTATGATATTGCACGATCATACTACCTAGTGTTTTCAGTAAATGAGAATCGAGAAAAAACATTACATAAAATTTAATACGCAATTATTATCTTTCAAATTCATAAAGCAACCATCTACCTTTATGAAGAAGTTATCTATTAAGAAACTATAAGCTTTTGAGATTTAAAATCATTGTAGACCTTTTCTTCTTTTGCAACATTTATATGATATCATGTGGTCAAAGTTATACATAATGTGTTTAAAAAGAAATCTCTAAGAGACATGATATGATGACAAAGAGCTTGTAATTTATACAATAAGTCTCGAGTTCGAGTTAGGACGTATATCTCTTATAATCTTATAAGAGTCCGAGACAATTAGAATTTTACTCGTTTCATTTAGGGTTACAAAGTGTGTTTTTCAAGGTGTGGAGTTTTCTTGTACAAAAAAAAATGTGTTTAATAAGAAAATTATATGGAGAAAGTCTTATGCTAAAGTACTAATTGAGTAGTTGATATTATTTGGTCAACTTGCTGCCTTAAGCCGGAGACCAACCAATATATGTTCCTCTTCTCTCACAACTTTTTTTTTCTTCTTTTTTTTAAATTCAAAATTGATGAAAAAGCAAGCTTTAAATAAAATGGAAATGGTTAGCAACAACTCCTTATTCCTGTAAAAAAAAATACTGTTTTTCCATGGCACAAACTGCACCTACCCAACTGATCCTCTACTTCTCCATATATAAGGCCCTGCGCTGGAGTCTATTTCCATCATCACAAGCTTCTGAGTTCATCCAGTTTAGCCATTCTCATCTCCAGCTCGAAATCTTTCTTCTTCTCTCTGTCTTTTAAGCTAAAATGTCTACCAGAGTTGAAATTCCTGCTGATACAAGCGCTGCTGCTAAAGGAACAGCGCCTCTGATAGCAGTTTCCGGCCATGGAAAGGGAGGATACAAGAGGGGGCTTGCTATCTTCGACGTCGTTTTGAGATTAGGTGCTGTGGCGGCTACTCTAGCTGCCGCTGCCATCATGGGAACCAGTGACCAGACCCTTCCCTTCTTCACCCAGTTCTTCCAATTTCAAGCAAGCTATGATGATCTTCCCACGTTTCAGTACGTGATCAATCTCTTACTAATTTTGCGATAAATTTGATGTTTCAAATCAATCATCGAAACCGTCTGTTAATTGCTGCGTGCAGGTTCTTTGTGATTGCGATGGCGATAGTTTCTGGCTACCTAGTCCTTTCCCTTCCGTTCTCCATCGTCGCCATCATTCGTCCACGCGCTGCTGGACCAAGGCTCCTCCTCATTATCCTGGACACTGTAACTCCTTGCGCCTGTTGAATAAATTATTATCGTTTTTTGATTCCCTTTCAGATTGCTGACGTGAAAAACTGTGTTTTTCTGTGTTTACAGGTCGCCCTGACTCTAAACATGGCTGCCGCCGGGGCTGCTACCGCCATAGTCTACTTAGCTCACAACGGCAACTCAGGTGCAAATTGGCTTGCTATCTGCAACCAATTTGGTGATTTTTGCCAGAAATCCAGCGGGGCTGTGGTGGCGTCCTTCATTGCAGCTGTTGTGCTCTTGGTTTTAATTGTGATTTCTGCTTTAGCTCTCCGAAAGCATTGACAGATCAGGAACTAATCCTGTTTTCTTGATCTTGCTCTTGGCTTGTTGTTATGATCATGATGATGATTGACCGATGAACGTTTTCTTTTTTTTTCTTTTTTTTTGGATATTTGATGAAATTGTATGCACTTTTTATTGTATTGGGACAGTTTGAAATGAGAAAGATCATTTTGTTTAGTTTCATGGGACAACATCATTAAAACAATTTCATTAAAATGACAAAATAATTACTTTATGTAATTTTAAAAAAATAATTTATTTTTAACATTAATACAATAATCTATAAATATTAAAAAATGTAAATTTAAAACAAAAAATTATAAAAAAATCATTTTTTTTTCAAAAATTCTAAACACCTTTTATAAACTATAACATTATAAATTTCTTGAAAGACACCAAAGTCTGTTAGGGAGTGTGGTTGAAATTATTTTTAAAAGTGTTTTTCTTTTAGAAATGTATTAAAATGATATTTTTTTTTATTTTTAAAAATTATTTTTGACATTAGCACATGAAAATGATCTAAGAATATAAATTATTTTTAATTTAAAAAAAATTCAATTTTTTTTCAAAAGAATTTGATAAAGAGATATATATCATGTTCATGAACAACTTTTTTGTTAAGGATTCAAAATTAAAATAATAAAAACCTCTTTTCGTTATGCCTCGACTTACAAGTAGTTTTCTTCCCCTACAAGACCTTAACTTGGAAGTTGTTTGGAACCAATTCCTTACTCTACGGTAATTTAATTAATTATAATATTTAATTTAAATTCAATTGATAAATAAATTGATTTTATATAAAGATAAAATTTATTCTGTTTTGTTTATTATATTATCTTTTTATTTTTAAAAATTAGTTCTTAATACTAAAAACAATTAAAATAAAATCTCATCGAAACATTTTTAAGAAGATTTCAAAAATAAATTTCATTAAAATTCAGTTACAAACATTATACTCACATCACGTAGCCTCTTTTAAGCAACTCACCCTTCTACCCCACATATTTCCTCGCAACCGAGCCAGGGTTGAAGCAAACAGCCCAATCCCTTAAGGCTATCTTTGTAATTCAGCCCTAAAAAAAAATATATACGGCGCCACTCAAGGCAAGAGATTAGCAGCAAAAACAAATTAGACAGTGGAGTGTATCTTCCTCTCTCTTTTCTTCACTGTCAAAAGTCACAGCCCGGCTTCACACGCCTCCTCCTCTCTCTCACTGTTTGAAAACTAGAACAACTTTTCCCGGGAAAATCGAGAGGAAAATCTGATCCTTTCAATCAGGTTTTGTTTAAAGGAAATGTCACAGACAAGGAAATTGACGCCAAATCTAGATCAACAGAGCACTAAGATGCTCAATCTCACCGTGCTCCAGCGAATGGATCCTTTCATCGAAGAGATTCTAATCACAGCAGCGCATGTCACTTTCTACGCTTTCAATATCGAAACCAATCAGTGGGTATGTACTTGCTTACTTCTTACTACTTTCAAATGCTTGGTTTTTTGTTCTCTTTTTTCATTTAATTATTTCTGATTTCAGAGCCGCAAGGATGTTGAAGGATCTCTCTTTGTAGTCAAGAGGTGCGGTATCTTATTTTTTAATAATTGTTTTTTGTTACTTATATTGTGATTATAATATTAATTCTTTTATTATTATTATTATTTAGGAATACTCAACCGCGGTTTCAGTTTATTGTGATGAATCGGCGAAACACAGGTTTCAGTTTGTTTATTTTCATGAGCATTTTGGCTGTTGTTGATGAGTTTGTGGAGGGTTTTTTTTGAATATTTTTGGTTTTCATTTGTGTGAACAGAAAACCTAGTGGAGAATTTGTTAGGGGATTTCGAGTATGAAGTTCAAGCTCCTTATTTGTTGTATCGGAATGCGTCCCAAGAAGTTAATGGTATTTGGTTTTACAATCCTCGAGAATGTGAGGATGTTGCCAACCTCTTTACTAGGTATATAATATTTAATTTTACTTGAAAAACCTATTTAATTATTGTGAATTCCTTGACAAGCTTTAGAGCTCGGGTTGTGAGTTCATGATTAGGTTTTTGCATTATTAGTAGCTTGTTGGATCTAATAATTAGTTTTATTATTTTTACAGGATACTTAATGCTTACTCTAAGGTTCCTGCAAAGCCAAATGTAGCTTCAGGCAAAAGGTATTTTGTTCACTTATAATTGAGTTATCTAGAATCATTCATTGGATATCTTGTATGGTTGATTTTTTTAAATTACATGCATGACCTGTTGACTGCTGTTAGAATGTTCATTTCTATGGGAATAATAATGCCTTTAATTCAACTCAACTATGAATCAACCCTAAATTGATTGGAATTGGAAATTGCAATTTAACATAGTTGATTATGGAAAAAAAAAACAGACATGATCACTTCCTGGATATCTTTTAAGGTTATTTTTTTTGTTATAATAATTAAGAAATATCATGTGTTGGTAAAATAAGGAAATGATATGTTCATTTACTTTGACTTTATACCTCAAGCTTTTGTATAGAAAATTTTCTTCTATGAACATAAATGGCAGTGTATCACTATGATCACCTATCTGATATCTTTTCAGTTTGTTTTGTCGTCATGGTTACATGACATAAAAGTTGATGGCGCATTTGCATAATTTTCCTCTGGAATTTAAAAATCTCAATATAACTGCATTTGTGTAATTGCAGATGTTTCATCATCAATATGATGTTTACTTTTGTTGATTGATAAAATTGAGCTTTTTAGGACTGCGCCTAATTTACTGCTTGCACAAACTGTGTATTACTTAGTGAATTTGAGGAGCTTGAAGCAGTCCCAAATATGACAGTGTTTGAAAGTCCCTTGGAACCTTCATTGACTGCCTCTGCTGCCAATGATAGTGCTGAAGATTCTTCATTTGAGAGCTTTTTTAGTGTAAGTGCCTTATTCCATGCTTATACTTGGGAGTCAATTTTCAAGTACAAGAAAGCTGCTATTCAGATTTTATACTTGATTGTTTGCCAATTATATATTAGTAAAGTCTGCCATTTGTGTCATTTTGGAAGTGAGATACTGTACATGGTTGGCTTATCTCAAAATTCTATGTTTTCCTACAGAAAAACTATCGATCCAATGCCTGAAAATACACTCGCATTATTGTCTATTGCCTAATTTGTGAACCCATTTTGTTTATGGAGTTTCTGTTGCTGTCAGATTCATAGTAATTATTATTATTTAGCACTATTTTAGAACCAATGTTCTTGTTTCTTGATCTAATTTGTTTTCCTCAAAACATGTACCCTAGCCATGAATGAATGCTGGATCTGATACTTCTAGATGTAATTATAAGGGCTTGGGTTTCTCAGAAAATAGGAAGCAAGTTAATTGTTGTGTCCCATCAATTGTGCCATGGACTCAGGGAACTTGGATATGGTGCAAATAAATGATACTAGGCACTGCACCAACGTCTTGCAGAAGTGATGCTGTTGCTTAATAAATAATGATATTTGGGTGCAGCCTTGCCTAGAAAAAGAAAGATAATTACGTAGGAGTTATAAGAATTTTGGTCACCCTAACTCAAACTAAGGCAAAAGATTGAGTTAGCTGACTAGGCCATGAAAAACCGGAAGTTTATGATTATACAGGAAAAATATATTTTGGAAGCTTCCAGTCTTATGTAATTAAGCCGTCAGACCCACTTGCTTGCATTTTATGCTTTTCTTTTCTGATTTTGTAAAATTTTCTCTACCTTGCCCTTTATTTCTGAC
Organism: Salix viminalis; assembly: GCA_029228465.1. NCBI lineage: Eukaryota > Viridiplantae > Streptophyta > Magnoliopsida > Malpighiales > Salicaceae > Salix > Salix viminalis. Next base: position 6,137,333 of record CM055441.1, on the reverse strand, counting down.
ATGCCTAAGAAGTTTTTGAATATTATTCTTCCAGACTGCCATGAATATGGGAAGTACTGCTTCTACTGCAACAAACTCAAGACAACAATATCAGCCGACTCCCAACATTCTGTTATCCTCCCATACACCTAATGTGGTTATGCCTTCTCCACTAGTTCCACAAATACCATCTCTCCCTCTTTCGTCTTTAACTACCTCAAAAACCATCCATGGCACTCCTGATCCTATCAGCAGTGGCGGTCATGTAACTAATCTTGTGAAGCCCTCATCTTTTTTTGCGCCCCCTTCTTCCTCATCTGCATTGATGCCACCCCTCCTCTCCTCGCCACTGCCTAGTGCTCCTTCACTCCAACCTCCACTAAATCTGCAACGACCATATGGCACCCCAATGCTTCAACCCTTCCCACCTCCTGCACCACCACCATCTCTTACTCCTAGTTCTGCTGCTACTCCACCTCTTATTAGCAGAGACAAAGTCCGTGATGCACTTCTAATGCTTGCCCAGGTACTTTATTTCTGTCTTATCCTTGCATCTCCCTTTATGTCATTTGCTCGCTCATTTAATGCTAGATTGTATTTTTAATATTTGTACAGGGTAGAACTACATCCTTGTGTCTTTCTGTAAAATAAATAAATAAACTAAAATAAAAAAAAGGTGCTACTTTGCTTCCATGCTCAGCGATTTTCATATTATTAACCGCTTTTGAGAAAAAAAGAAAAGAAAAGAGAGGCGAGCATCTGCAAAAAAATGATTGATTTGCTGATTTGTTCTTATGCCAGGATGATCAATTCATCGACATGTTCCATCAAACACTGCTGAAGGTGCACCGTCCATGAAGTATTGAAAGGACACAGTGACTTTCCCTATGACAGATGTCGCAGATACAGAATGGTAGTAACATGAGTTCTCTGTACAGCTCTTGGTCCATGGAAATTATGTGGGTGGGGTATAGCTCTTGGTTGGTTCGATGTAGTGTTGTAACAGTAGGAATAGAAGCAGCCTCGGGGGTTGAGCATGTGATGTCTCAGGCTCAGCTTATTTGGGTTCTGTGGGAGGACACTGCCGGTTATGTTTTGTTGTTTACTAATAAGCCACGGACAAAATGTGAGAAAAGAAGTTTCTGACTTCCACACACTCTCCACTCTATTCAGATTTGATTAAAAAAGATTTGGGCGAGGAAAAAAAAGTGTCGATTATATTTATTTATTTTTGGAAAAAAATAATATTGTGAACGTAAAAGTAAAAAATGTGTAGATGATAGTAAAATTTAATGTATAGAAGAAATTTCAACTAAAAGCAAGGGGGTCAGTTTTTTATCTTTATTAATTTAAAAAGCCAATTCCCAACCTATTTTAATATAAAACACAAAAGAAATGCTCAAATCAATTCTTCTCTAAGTTTGTATCCCTTTTTCAAGTAAAATAAATGGTGAAAAAACGCATCAACACAATTCTTTTTATTGGATGGAATTTATTGATATTAATAACTTTTTTTTTAAAATTATTGGAATGTGAACCAATGACATTTTCTCTTCATTTCATTTTTTAATTTTCAATGACTTTTCCTTTTTCTATCAAAAAGGATTTAAATGTGAGCAAAATAATTAAAGGGACCAAAATAGAATTTGAGGAAAGGCTTTATTTCCCATCACTTTCAATTTTGGCTCTCTCATTTTTTAAAACAACAATATAATCATATTTTTTTTTTACAAAATTGAGCACCAACTAAATATTGAGATTTTTTTATCAAGTCCAATCTTCAATTAATGTAAAATTAAATGATGAAATAAGAAAAAATTAGATGGCCGAAGTATAAAAAAAATTAAAGGACCAATAAGAAAAAGAAAAGAGAATTATCATTGTAATCCACATTTACTTGCATGTATTACGTTGGTGGACTAAATCAAAAGTTAATATCTAATGCCAAAAAAAAAGGTATTTGTACACTATTAATATTTTAATGAATTTCAATTAAGACTTAACACTCATTGAGCTGGGCCTTAGCCTGACTTGAGTTTTAAACTAAATCAAGTTGGAGTTGACCTCATATGAACGCATCAATCAAGTGATTCGAAGCATGATTTCATCAATCTAGCAAAAAACTCACTGTGATTTTTGAAGGTGTTGTGGTTTTAACATTCATACTGAGATAATGACATTTTGGATTTGACTAGCCAAACAAATCACTTGTTTTAGTCTAATAATTTTTTTATTTTTGAAATAATTTTTTTATGTAACTATATTATAATAAAAATAGGCATGCATAGGAAAGCAATCATTTCTTTAGAAGAAAAACACATTATAAGGGATTGTACAAAACAAACACTTGTTAATATAATGAAAAAAGGCTATGATGATAGTTAAAAAAAGGTAAAAATTGAATGGTATTAAATAAAACAAATCTGAAATAGATCGGATATGTGGACTAACATGGTTGGCCCATATATGAAGGCCACACATATGGACGATCCTATAAGTTAGGTTTGCATGCCTAGTCCATGTCTTTCATCCTATTTAGTTTTAAAATTAGACAACATGTTGTCTGTTTGTCTGGTTTTCAACAAAAAGGTAGATAAAATATAACATTAATTGCATTTGAGTACTTTAGCCTACTTTGTAAATGCTTTGGACCAAAAAGCTTGAAATCGATGATGGTGATTCTTATCTTATGAAAAAAAAATATATTTCTAATGTGTTAATCCTTCCATAACTTTTTTGTCCCTTTTAATTTAATTCAATCAATTTAATTTGTGTCTCTATGTCTATTATCTTGCTTGAAAAAAATAATTATTTTATATCATGTTAAACAAGCACAACTAGGTAAATGTCCTAACTTGCAATATTAAATATCTTGATCTATATTTGTCTCTTAATTTTTTAGTTTATTTTAATTATCTTTTTTTATTTTCTTAAATTTATTTATTAACACACTTAGCTCTCTATTTATTTAGTTACATGTATTCATAAACTTTTTGATTTTTACATATTTGTTTTTAAACACAAACATTTTGAAAAACCTTATGCATACATTTTTTTATTTGAAAACAAAATATTTGACCAGCACGAGCCAAGTATGTAGTAAAATACTATCGGGTGCTTTATTATCATTATAATTACACTCATTTAGTCATGAATACTTGGAAGCGTAACATCTCTTTCATTCATTCTTTCTCTTACCACTTTCCTTCTCATGGCCTTGGTAGAAATGACAGGCTTTTCCCTTCTTTTTTAGTGCTTGTTTGAGACTTTGACAACTTATATTTTTTAGTGTTTTTTAGAAGTATTTTTCACTTAAAAATTTATTAAAAAAAATTAGATTTTGCTTTTAAGAAATTATATCAATATATCAAAACTACCAAAATGCACTTATAGAAACATTAATTTAATGCTTTTTTAAAGCCAATTACACTTTAAAAGCATACTTATGCATAGTTTCAACCGTGATATCTAACATAGATTCAGGGTGTGTTTGATATTACTTTTGCTTTTGTGATTGAGGTTTTTAAAAAAAAACAGTTTTATGAAAAGCACTTTAGCTGTGATTCAAAATAATTTTTAAAGTGTTTGGTTAAAACTGTGGTTGAGTTTGAGGTTAATGAAAAACAGTTTCAAGTGTTTGGTTACCAAGTTTTTCATATTGCTTTTAATTAATTTTTAGATTATTTTAATATTAAAAAATATTTTTTATATTAATAAACATATATTATGTAAAAAATATGTATATTTTAATTAATTTTTAGATTATTTTAATATTAAAAAAAATATTTTATATATATTAATAAACATAAAAACACACACTAGCAGCCCCCACCCCCGTTTCCCTCTCTCTTAAAATCATAAGAACTCAATAAGCAGGACGCATGAAAAACAACTATTTTTCATGCAATTAAGTTTTGTTGATTTTTAGGGTGGGATCCATATCCAAAAATTAGCTTTTCAACCCTTACCAAACATCTAAACCCTCAATTTTTTTTTAAACCTCCGCGCAACCTCAATCCCAAACACCCTCTTAAACTCTTTTATCAATCTAAAAAGATAACCCAAATATTTTTCTCATTTGACAATCCTTTTATTGTGTTGTATTCCTTCACTAATTGAGTATGCAAATTAACAAATTTCATTTGACAATCCATTGAGATTGAAACTTTTATCAGTTGAATGATTTTTCTTATTATTGGAAAGAATCATTATAGGATAAGAATCAAACCTATTTTGGCTTAGAGAAAAAAACATATACATAAGGGTTGCCGAAAATATACTTGCCACAAGTATTTTAAAAAAATACCTTTACCATGAAGAAAATAACATATAAACAATAAAAAAAATCATAATTCTTTCAAAACAATTTTTTCCTTTTTTTTAGGTTGCAACTTATCAATCCTAATATCCCATCTTTTTAGTAGAAAAGGGTTTGTAAGGACATGTAGTGTAGGCTAAGACGCATGTTTATGAAAGAAGAGAAATAAGCTCAAAAAATATTTAAAGGTTTCGAATAACTTAGTTGATATTGATGCTTGGTTTATCTTTATATAAATTCATATGAGACCAATCTTTAGTTTCAATTTGTTTATCATCATCGGCAAATATCCCCTAAATCAGTCAAAATTCATGTGGGTTTGGTGTCCATGGTGAGAATTTTCCAAGATAATTCTACCTCGTCCATCCTCATATTCCTGATATAATAATAGGAAATTCAAACAAGAACTAGGATGCATACTCGATCTAGTTTTTGCATTCCTTTATACATTGTATTTATTTTTTTGATACATATGTATATAAAATAAGTGCAAAAGAAAATACAAGTTGCTCAGTGAAAGTTCAATTTTCTTTCTGAGTCCACAAAATTAGATCTAGGCATAGAAAAATAGAAAACAGAGAAAGATTGCAACTAGAATAAAGCCACCAAAGAGAGATATTAAGTTTAAAAAGAAAGGTGGCCATATAATAAACCAACCAAAGCTAACCGATCCACCTGGGAATGGTTTGGTTGAATTTGTTTCATACCCAAACAACTTGCCTTCAATACATTATTAATTTACAATAGCCTTTTGGCATAGCCTAATTGCCCACTATCTAAAAACATCCTTGAAAAAATCATTAATTGCTGCGAAGCTTGTCCTCTCCACATGCCAATTTAGACAACGGAAAGTACTTAACTAACCCTGTCACAAAGATTCTTTCCTAAACCATATAATAATATGGTTGATGCCATAGTAAGGAGTGGTCTTTTCATAAGAAAAGTTGTAAATATTTGCTTACCATCAATGATCTCCGCTAGCTTGCAGTTGAAAGACCATTTATATAAAAGCCCCAACCATACCATAAATCTGTCTGTGTTGCTACTTCAATAAAAATGAGCTGGGAAATTGGTAGAGTGTTGCTGGTCTAGAACTAAAGAATGAACCAACTGATAGATAAGCAAATTATATGGTTTTGTGGTGGAGATAGAGAGGGGCGAATCTGCAGCATATTCCATGGCACCCCAAATTTTGCAGTCAGTTCAAAGTGGCAGCTGAAAGTGGTGACCACTAATCAGTTCAAAGCACTGATACCCACCATTTTGCAGCCATGAAATTGCACTGATCGCGAATCGTACAAAACTTGAATCAGTTATATCGCTCTTATCAGTTTCCACTTCTAGTGGATAGTGGGGTAAAGGCTCGATTCCAAATCCATCTGATCAACATACAACCATGATCATATGCTTTTAGGATTGGACAGCAACATAAAGATCCCTCCATCTATCCTGAAGAACAAATCCACTGTTTCATCATGTCATCTGCAAAGCAAGTTTTATACAACCATGATCTCTCTGGCTGCCCATACCTCTCCCCTGCAAAACAAGTTTTTATTAGCATGTTGTCTGAATAACATCAGAAAGTACTCCTGAATGACATTCAAAAAAATAAGAGAAACATCATTACTGTTATGGAAAAAAATCAGTGCTGAGCGTGGCATGCTCACAGTGTTTGGGAGGGGAGAAATGTAGGAATAATTGAGATGGGGATAAAACGAGCATGGAAACTAATTTTCTCCTTGGGAGAAAAGCAAATGGAAGGCACAATCAACAACGAAGGAAATATTTCCTTCCTGGCCCATCCAACAGCAAAACCATCTCCAAAAGAGGAGAGAACAGGGAAAGGAAATTCGGCCACATCATTTAATGGACTTACAATTTTTCTCATTGTTTTGGTTTGTTTTCAATACTTGGACTAGAAAATTTTCAATAAATCCTCTTTCCTCTACTTTTCAAACGTCCAAATAACAGGAAAATAAATAAATTATAATATCTTTTTATATTCTATCTACTTTCACTTCCTTCCTGTTCCTTCCCTCAGTGTTCTCAGCACAAAAGAGTCAGTGACATAAGCTTGTTTTTCTGTTCATTGACAGCAGTCGAATTTGATGAACTTTATGGCCTGATATCAGAGGCCAAAAAAGCTAGTCTTCAAACAGAAGGATCTAGGGATTTTCATACTGAAATTTAAATTTTATGACATTTTCATAGGAACTGAAGCAGAGGGAGGGAGAAAAAAAAACACTGGATGAAGATGATACATGGAATACACAAGGGGCGTTGAAGAAAAGAGGGGCAAAAGAATAACATGCTGATAAACTCCTTTACCTTTCTTCGATGCAAAATTAAGCACCAACACCGCTGTATCCTCGGTTTCTCGCTCAGCATCCTGCTGGTTCTGTGTCCATCAAGCCTTCCACTTCTTCATCAATCAAATTGAAAGTTATACAATTTGATGGGGACTTAATTTGTGAAACCTGTGCACCAAGAGGGAAAAATGCCATCAACAATAGTATGAGCCTTAATTTTGTTTCCTTATCTCCACTTTTGCTTCCTGTTGTGGATAACCAGTTTCATAATAATTTAGCTTTCTTAACTCATCGCAATTACCAATATGTAGTCAATCACATCTTTCTAAAACAAAAAAAAAGCACAGCAAAATTATTCAACCATTTACATAAGAAAGCACATGGTATACCATATCTGTTACAAGGGAAACAAGGTGGTAAACCCAACTTTGTGAAGCAGTAATGCACGTCCTAGAAAATACTATAAAAGAAGTCAGCCAAATCAAGCATCTATGATATATTGAGATCCAGTTAACTATCCATGTATAGCTTAAATATTGCTTCTGTAAGAATTTGTTCTAATATTGCTTCTTATACACTATTCTTTGTTATTGTTGTCTTCAATATCAATCTCAATGCGTTCACCAAAACATGCAATTTGACCTGAAGAATTATAGGCATGAAAAGTTATTAACATCATGGCTTGCCACATTGACATCATTTGCTAGGAAAGAAGGGAGAAGTACAAGGTGTCCACACAAAATCAGAGGAGCAGAAGCTTACATGGTTCATATTAAACATCTTCTTACAGCGTTTTCCAAGAGTATTTTTGGTGCCATGTGGACCTACTGTACAGAAGATAATCCATCATCCAGATTCTTATAAAGACAATGAGAACTATTAGAAAGTCAATAAGAACAATCAAGTTTCAAGTTTTTTTCTGTTTTCTGCATGCAAAATAAATACTACATCCATGTATATACTTACCAGGATGAGGAGAGAGAAAAGTTCAAAGAAAACTCGAGTGCTCCTTTTATCTGAAGGTTAAGATAGGTGTTTCACTTCACGACAAGTATGCTGTCATCCACAAAATGGAAACCAAAGGGACGGCGTTGAAACATACAATAACCTGGACAAGTTGATCCTATCATCCAACATATCTGGAAATGAATGAAGCCATATGCAACAAGATCGCTACCTGACCTGCATGTCCATACAAAAACTTGAGGCTTCCCAGTCAAACAAATGAGAACTGTGGATCTAGTGATATGAGAGTTGGAATAACATCAACCAAGAAACAAAAAGGGGCAACACTATGATGGAACACATGGTTCTTAAAGCATAATGGGTTTTAGTTCTCACAGATTTGAGCAATGATGATGTCACCACCACATTAGCAATGTGTACTACCAGTAATCCCCACAAGAACATTTCCCATGTTTGAAATGGTGAAATCTGCTAGTATCTCTAACAATAATTTCTCTGTTTTTTATGTCGGATATGAGCTTGATAGCAACATGGCAGTCACTGCAGATACGCAAGTTCTTCATTACTCTTATAGGTAAACCCGGTGGAATGTTCATTAGACCAAAAGCAATAGCCAACTTCTCACTGTGGTTGACCAAGCTATTTTCTTTCTCTTCACTGTCCGTATCATGAAAAATAGTGGCAGTATCTGGCACATAACCCCTCGACTTCATCTCTTCCATTAGTTCTTTCAAATATAAATCAATCTCCTCTGACACTGGGAGAGATTTGTCACCCATAGAGAACTGGAAAACCCTATTCTTTACTTCCAACCAGCTTAGTCCTGGTTCCTTCTTAACATTCCTATCTCTCATTGTTGTCCTTACTTTGGATACATCCTTCCACCTCTTAGCAGAAGCATGAATGTTTGACAGCAGGACATAAGTTGCTGAATCCTGAGGATTAAGCCTAAGAATTTCTTCAGCAGTCCTTGTTGCCATGTCTGCATTTCTGTGGATTTTACACGCAGATAACAAAGTTTTCCAAATCACAACATCTGCTTCAAGAGGGCATTGATCTTATCATGGCCTCTGCCTCATCCAAACATCCCGACCTACCAAGTAGATCAACCACACAAGTGTAATGTTCTAGTCTAGGCTTCAATCCATATTTCTCTACCATCAACTTGAAAATATCCCATCCCTTTTTCCTTCAATCCGTTATGACTACAAGCATAAAGCAAGCTTAAGAAAGTAACATCATTTCCCTCCACACCTTCTTGCTCCATCTGCTCAAATAAATGAACAGCTTCCTCTCCTCGCCCATGAAATCCATAAGCAGCAATCATCGAGCTCCACAAAACAGCATCCAGATGTTCACAGTCGGACAAAGCTTTCATAGAATCTTCCAAACACCCACACTTTGAATACATACTGATCAATGAACTAAGCACTGCAACAGCAGAATTAGCCCCAGCTTTGATCGCTTCAGCATGAATCTGCTGACCCTGAAAAAGAGTTGCCAATTCAGCACAAGAACTGATTACACTCACCAGCGTAATCTTATCTGGCCTAAGGCCAGACATTTTCATCATATTATATAAATGCAAAACTTCCCTCAGAGTGCCCATTTTGAGCATTACCTGCTATAAGTGTATTCCAAGCAACCACATTGCGCATCGGCATAACTTTGATTACTCTCTCTCCTTCTCCCAAGCTACTGCTTTTCATATACATATGAGCCAAAGGAACTCCCAACAACCAAATTGAATTCATACCCATATTTCAACACATAAGCATGAACCTGCTTTCCTGCATATGAAGCTCTCAAACCTGCACAACCTCTGAGTACACTACCTAAAGTGAACTCGTCAGGCAAAAACCCCAACCCATGCATTTCTCTAAACAGAAAATCAACCCATTTTCGTTAAATTCAAAATGAACCAACCCAGAAATCATTGCATTCCAAGTAGCAACGTTTCTTTCAGGCATTTCATCAAACACGTTAATCGCACTCTCTAAATCACCATGTTGCACATGACCATTTATCAAAATGTTATGAGACATGATGTTTCTCATTGGCAATGCATTGAAGAATGCTATAGCTTCATGTATTTCTCCCATTTTGATGTACATGTTTAGTAGGTGATTTCTCACAAACTTGTCTTTGAAGTAATACCCAGAAGTGATAACTAAGGAATGGAGCTGTTTTGCTATAAAGAGGGACTTTCTGGGTATGAGAGATTGGATGAGATAAGAGAATAGATGTTGGTCCGTCCATATTTCTGCATTGTATGCGTTAAAGGCCTCTTTTATGCGTCCTGTAGAGCAAAGGCTTTTGAATTCTCTTTTCAATATCAGAGATAGAGGAGGCAGCGTTCTCTGTGCTTGTAGAGAAAAAATGGTGGAGGTGACAAAACCAACTTTTTTCTCCTCCAATTCTTCTAACACCTATAGCCATTAACAGGCTCTGATATAGGAAACCAAGGGTTTTGTAAGAAAAAAAAAGTTAAAAGTTTTGGTAGTGAAGCTCACACCAAGGCATGGTTGGTGTTGTGGCAGTAGCCGAGTTACAGAATGATTAAAGATTAGGCAAACCTTAATAATAATAATAATAATAATAATTCTTATTATTATTATTTTCATTAATTTTGTTTATTGGATTGCATTCTTTTGTCGTTAAATTAATGACCACTCTTGCATTTGTTATATAAAAAAACAATTAAAAACACTAAAATGTAAAGCATAACAAAATAGTGTGTCCAATATTAAATTCACACATAAACAGTTTATTTTAATCCATATATGTTTTTTCTATCACAATTCCCTTTTATTTTATTGATATTTTTTTTTATTAATGGTTTGAAAGATAAGAGAGAAAAATTGTATCAATACGGTGAAAGAAAAAAAAATATCATAAGAAAACATTGTTTTTAGTGAGAAAATCATCAATTTTCCATATTCTAACCATAAAAAACATTATTTTTAGTGTTAATAAGTTTTGAGAAAAAAAAATCATTCTAAGTGTTTTTTGCCCTTAATCTCATTGGGGAAGGTAGATTAGATATTTGTTCAATTTTGGATTTCTAGACAAGAGTGTTTGGAGTTGATTTATTAGCATTACAAGGATACTTCTTTAAGTATTTTTTTTTATTGAAATTAGGTTGATAAATGACCTTTTAAGATAATATAAAAAAAAAGACATAATTTGATTTTCCAACACCTCTAAAAAACATAATTACTTTAAAATATGAATGTTTTATGATTTTGAAATTCAAATTTTATTTTATTTTTATTTTGAAACCTGAATTTAAATCCTTTTTTTTATTTTTAATCTTGAAGTTTTAAATCCTTTTTAATAACTCTTCTAACTTTCTAAAACTTTATTTCAATCCCTCTTTCTTTTTATCCCTCTCATTTCACTCATCTAACTGTTTTAAAAAAAATCATCAATTTAAATATGCAAAGCAAAAGATTTGAGAATTGTAA